>CM021102.1:319235281-319751800 GCA_007115665.2 Sequoiadendron giganteum
ATTTTGCAAAAAAGATGCTTGTGGAAACCCTTGCATTTGAAACTCATTGAAAGGCCATATCTTTAGATCATGAATAGGAAGTTGTAGGTCTGGAGCTCTGATACCATGTTAGAAACCAAGATCACCTACATGCAATCACCTATCACATGCAAAAGACATGCAGAACCAAAGAAGATGTTTTGTAAACCTCAAAGTAAAAATGCATTATTGAGAATCAATTATTAGAAAGAGATCAATCCTTATGAAGGAGATCAAGAAACCTAAAGGGAAACCCTAGTGTGCACACTTAATAATTAATCAATTATTAATGTGCCTAAGTTTAGGTTAAGTACCTAAAGGAATAAGTGACTTAATTAATTAACCAGTATGATATAATTAATTAAGTGGAATAACTTATTACTCTAACACCCCCCCTTAAGATGAACTTAGAAAGAAGCTAAAACACTAGAAGATGATGCATGAAAGAAAATATGGGTCCTGACAACTAGGCCTGATCAGGTCTAGACCTCTAATACTATGTTAGAAACCAAGATCAGACATGCAAACCTAAACACCTTCCACACAAGAGAAAAACAATGAAAAAACAGAGCTTTGCATGAAGATGTGCAAAATTGATATATTCAGAAATTCAATAATTATAATGAGATGGTTTGCTTTATAAAAGAAAAGTATGCAACCCTAATGTTGACCTAGAAATAGCTCAACTAAATAAAGCTTACTTATTAATTAAGTAAACTAATTATTACCTAAGCAAAACCTAAGTAAATTTATGCAAGTGTAATTAAATATTAATTACACTAACAATTTTGAGGTATCTATTTTGGACACCTTTTTGATATTTTGCCTCAAGTTTCATCACTTGGGACTAAGATACCACCTAGGGCATCTTAGTCCTCCTTGAGTCATTTTCAAGATTTAATTTTAAATCTTTGCAGGATTTAGCCTCCTTTATTCATTGAATTCATATATCAGCTTGGTGTGATATGATTTTGGGATATTAAGCATAGATAAATATAAATACAAGGTTCATTCTCTCATTTTCTCCTAACAAGCATTCATGAAATCCTAGCAACTTGAGTATTCATTCCTAAGGAAAATTTATGAGATTAAGATCATTCAAGAGAAAATCATCAAACATTTGGAGCCATCATCAAGTTTCAAGCATCATGTCAAAGATTTTTCTTGCATCATGAGTGTTGTTATGCTAACATTTGTGATGTAGGGTTTTGATCTAAGCAAGCAAGCATTTCAAGATCTATCAAGAATTTTGAGATCTATCAAGCATTTCAAGATCCATGTCCATTGTAGCCACTACATACAAGTTTTCAGCCTTTGCAAGGGTCTGGTGAGTTGTAGCATTGTATGTTGTTTATTCACCATTTCCTTCATCATTTCTATTTCATCTCAAGGTTTAATTACCAACAAGGGGCTTGACCAAGGCAGACTCCCATTCACTAATAATCAAATTTTTTTTTCTATCTTTTCCATTTGTATTTGTAGATCTAGGTTGAAGACTTGAAGATCACTTGGAGTGAAAAGTTGTCAAAGATGCATTGCTAAGTTATCATCTTCATATAAACTCACCTATAGGTCATATCCAGTTGTTTCAGAACTTGAGATATGATAGGAAGACATTGCAGATCTGGGAGCTCAGGACCACATTCACACTTTTCATAAATTCAGATTGGGACTAAGATGGGAGCAAAGGATTCTTAGTCCTACAAGTGGAATATTTCAAAGATTCTTTGGGATTCTGTTATGTTATCCGAAGATTTTGTGTTTGCCCCGAAAAATAGCAGTGGGACTAAGACGAGAGTAAAGGCATCTTTAATCCTAGGCATGTTTTGGAAATTTGTTTGCATTTGCAAAATCCTAATTGCATCTCTAGGTTTCCTAGGTACACATACCCTAACTTGGAGTTGTTCATTTTCAGTATTTGTAAGCTTCATTTAGCTCATTTTAAGTGTTTTTCATATCATAATGTGTTTTCAAATATTATATTTTCCAAGCATTTTCTTGGTGGTGAACCGGTTAATTTGAAAGAACACCCCCTCCTAAGTCCTCCTAATTGTGTATTGACTCACCTTGAGAGGTTGATATTCAATCCTATTAGGGTTCTTAGGACATGTTCGAATGAACTAGATAGAATAGGAGGAAAAGGGCATCTTTTCCCCCTATATTTTATCTTCATTTCATTTTGGTGAACCTAAATTTGTTTGAGCATTCTTCCTTTTCTATTTTCGAGTCCTTTAGAGTCATAGATCTAGATTGCATTCATCGCGGTGTGCATCTAGGGTTTCTTGCATCTTGCATTAGTGAAATTTCATTTACGGTTTCCTATATTTGCATTAGTGAAAGTGCATATAGATTGTTGTTTTCCTTTTTTACATCATTACATCTCATTGGAAAACTGAAAAGTGAATTTTTCATCCTCTTAATTGCATTTAGAAACATTATTCTTGCATTGAAAATTGAAGAACTACATTTAAAATCTTGCATTCAATTGCTTGTTAGTCATTGCTTTTCTTTGCATCCACTTTCATCATTTTTTGTTTCCAAACATCAAGTACCTATGTAGGCAACCCAAGAAAGTTGTTTTAAAGCCAAAATTTGTTGTTTCTCTTAGAAAAAGATCTGTTGGGACTAAAAAATCCTTCTTGGCATCTTAGTCCCTCTCGGGTTTTTCTGCTCAGAATCATCTCTATGTTGTTTGCTTCCTATTTCAACCTCTAGAACTGCCAGATTTCATTAGGAAGACTAAAATGCCCTTACTGGAATCTTAGTCCTTGTTGACTTTGACTCTCCAATTTTTATGGTTTGAAATTTCTTTTATGTGTTTCTATGGGGTTCTTTCAGTTTGCTGTTTCAGTTTCTAGAATTGTTGTTATTCCAATTTCTTTTATTTCAAGTGTAATTGCAAGCATAGGAGATTGTGTTCATTGCATTTTTCAAGGTTTATTCTTTGTATGAGTTGTAGTACTTGGTGTCATACTGCTAATACCATGGTTAGAAGAAGTGCATACTTATGGCATCCCGTGATAAAACACTCATTGGGAATCTTGGGTTATCAAGCTCTCTTACTTCTAGTATTGGAGCTAGTTCACTAGGTATGGACCATACCTTTGACACCTCCTTTTCCATGCCCACCTTACCTACAAGTGTTATGAAAAGTGTTCAAACAATGGTTTATTATATTCCTCAAGAAAATATAATGAAAATGCATGAAGACCTAGCCCATTTACAAGATAGTGTGAGTACTGAAAACATTTCTAACACTGGTATACCTGTCATAGATAGTATTCACCACATGATGGAAAGTGATGAAGGACTGGAATTTGTGCATAACATAGCTCATATCTTTGGAAAACATCTTCCTTCCACCACTAATGGTGCTCAGACTCCAAATAATGTGAATGGAGGAAATAAAACTCCTCCCTCTTCAACCTAGCATCTATTGCCACCTACACAACTCGTCAAGTGACCACAATGATGCAACCTACTAGTAATATCCCCCCTACCTCACACATTTTCGCTAGTGCTCCTTATAATTATGTGGAATCGAATATCATACCTCCTCCCACAAGAAATCCATTCATTTTTCCTTCCAATACATACACACCATCACCATATTCACCTCCATCTCACACAACAAGCAATGGTCCTATCATTAACAACCTTTTACAAATATTTTCATCCCTTCAATGCCAAGTTTATACCATAAATCAAAATCAAAATGGTCCACCTTCATACTATGTCATGAGTAATCCATTATCCTTGGAGATATTGAGAACCCCAGTGTCACAAGGTATAGATATCCTTAGATTTGAGAAACATTGAGGAAAGAGAGATCCTACTAATCATTTTAATGCCTTCACTACTTTTTGTAGTGACTTTATCCTTGAGGACAAACTTTTGGCTAAAATTTTTCCTTGGTCCTTGAAAGACATGGCCTTAAACTAGTTTTCTACATTGCCGAATAACTCAATTCATTCATTCAATGAACTTGTTGATGCCTTTATTAACCATTCCCAAGTGCACATGGTTCCCAAAATGGTATTGGTTGATTTGATGAGATGCAAGTAAAATGAAGGTGAAAAAGTCACTAACTTTATTTCATGTTATCAGTTGCTTTATTCCCAAATCAGTGTGAAGGTTCCTAATTCTCATCTCCAAAATATGTTCATAGAAAATTTACACAAAAAAGATAAGGGAAAATCTCACCATGATAAAATTTCCTTCCTTCATGCACCTATGTACTACCCTTAGAGATTATCAAAATGCTATAAGTGCTAGTGAACCAAAAACTACCCCTACTCATCTTGAAAAGCCCAAAACTTCAAACCAAAACACCTTCCAGCCTTTTAAAAGACAACATAAGAGTTTCATTCAACTAAATTTCACCTCACAACCTACCCAACCCATTGATACCCAAATAGACACTATAAAGAAGAGTAATCCTTATGTATTTAGAGATCCACAAAGACAATTTACTCCCTTACCCGACACCCTTCATAATATCATGACCAAAATCTTAGCCAAAAACATTCTTACCTTACCTCCTGTCCGACCCATTGACCCTAGCAAACCATTACCTCCAAGCTTTCCAGACACAATTCCTATTGTGCTTTTCACCAACAAAAAGGACATGACACAAAACATTGCAGGCATCTTAAACATCTTGTGCAAGAACTCATTTATTCCAATCATATCTTGATTGGAGGTGTGAATGACAAAGGTAATAAGTTTTTAGCTACTCCCAACAAAAACTTGCAAATATTTACCAATCCCATGCCCAACCATAATATTTAATTGGTTAATTTTAACGAAACTAAGCTTGATGTGATGAATCTTGACACGAATGATGAACATATGAGAAATCATGAACAAAATCCTATGGATATTGATGACAAAAGTCCTATTGATACAATGATAGGAGTGGTTGGCATCGATCCTAGTAAATAAAAAACCATTGATATTACTTTCTCTTTAGAAGAAACACTTAAACATGCACGTAATGGTCCTCTTTACATAGCCGACATAATCAATAATAAGCCCACTCTTGGTATTTTAATTGATCTCGTCTATGGAGAGAATTTGATCACAAAAGAAGTCTTATATATGCATGAACTCACTCAAGATAGATATGATAAACCAAAAGTGAGGATCAAAACACATGATGATTTTTCTCATGCTACAATGGGCTTGATCACACTCCCTTTACAAGTAGGACCAATGAAATCAAATGTAACATTCTTTATCATATCTAATTCAAATCAATTTCTTGTGAAGTTAGGCTATAAATGGCTTCACTCCATGAATGTGGTCCCATTTTTTGTCCATAAGTGCTTAAAGTTTCTAGTCGGCAATGAAATATTCACAGCGAACCATAGTAGCTTTAGACCCTCGTCTTCCTGTGGAAATTTCTCCTTAGACTATTTTTAGCTTGAACCCATGGAACCTATAAGACAATATGAATATTTCATTTTCATATCCTACCAAAAGTTCAAAGCAAAGTGCATAACCTAGTTGTCCCTTGAAAACTTTCCTCCACCCATTCTTGAACCTCCACCACCTAAATAAGACAATGCTGAGCCTAAAAATCTTCCAACAAACCAAGATGCATCCATAACAACACCCTTACCTATTTCCTACAAGAGACCTAGAGAAAACCAAACAAGTCTTAATATTTTTCCTAAGTAAATTTATAAATCCAAAGAGAAAGTGGTCGAACAACCTTCCATGGTTTCTTTCGTTCTTCCTTCACAAGAAGAAAAGGAACCTATGGTTGATCCACCTACTCCTACACACAATGGAAATCATAATAAAATAAATCGCAATGCCATAGATTGTAGGCATAGGCATCGTTCTATTGTTAGAAAGATAAATAATGAGAAAAACATTGACAATCAAAATCTGAACTTGCAAAAAGCAATAAAAAATGAGCCACCTCTCTTACTCGAGACTTTCCAATACAACAAGGACTAGAACCTTCTATGGATATATCATATTATCATTTTTCCTCCTTTTGTGGATAACTTGGATGGCGATGAGGAAACAATCAAAATCAATGAGGAAGTGTATAATGAGTTGAACTTGTTATTTTCCTCATCCATGAGCTTAAATGATAACAACCATGATGATCCTGCTTAACTAAGTGATTCACAATGTGTTGAACCTAGTGATTCTCCTAGTACTACACTTGATGTGATCCCTCTCGCTAGTGATTTTCATTCCACATACATTGAACAAGACTAGGATGGATATGACTTGATGGATGGTTGATCTACATGTGCCTTACTATTCTTTGTCTTTTGCTTTTTTCTTTTATTTGCATGTGCGTATTGTGATCCCCCATTATTTTTTATTTATGTTTTTGTCTCTTTGTACATTCCTCTATTTGTACCTTCATTCTTCTTTATGTTGTAAGCTTTTCGCTTTTCATTTATCTTTTCACTTTTATATTGTGTTTTACTTTTGGGGATGACACAAGGCGTCGAGACACCCTATGTCTTTTCCATGTTGACCCAAAAGATTTTTCTTTTCTTTTCACTTTTGTCTTGTGTTTTCCTTTTGGGGAAGATGCAAGGCCTTGAAACACCCTATGTCTCTTCCATGTTAACCCAAAATATTTTTCTTTTCTTTTCACTTTTGTTTTGTGTCTTCCTTTTAAGGATGACGCAAGGTGTTGAGACAACCTATGTCTCTTCCATGTTGATCCAAAAGGATTTTCTTTGTTTTCACTCTCTTTGTGTCATTCTTCCAGTTCTGTGTGTATTTGGGGAATGATGACAACTGTAAGATCTCTAATATCTTTGTAGCAAAGACAGATACTGAACTTGAATCCATAGATCCCTTATGTTTTTTTGGGGGGCAACCCTCTTTTTCGTTTCCTTTTCCATGTTTGTCTACTTTAAAGTAATTTCTCATAGCCCAGTGTTTAGAAATTTCTTTAAAGTGGGGGCATACATCGGCACTATTTCAGCATGATTTCGCTTGCATTTTCTTTTCCATGTTCCTTGATGCAATTTTCTTTGTTCATACCATATTTTTTCTTCATTTTCATGACATTGGGAGTAATGTCCTTCAAAAGTGTGACCTATATTAACATATTATATTCCCCTTAGTGGTGGTGTGATGCCCTACATCCCCTAAGTGGTGAATCTTTTATCCTTTGACCGGTCCTCTCTTGGAGATGTTAGAAACAATGTCCACTAAGAGTAAGACCTCGCATGAACTAAGCAAAATCCATTTGAACATCTTCTCTCTTTATTTTTGTGTTTCTTTCTCATTTTGTCCCGATTAAAGTCATGGAGGTATGGCTTTGATATGGACCCCTTGGGGCTCACCTAGTGAACACCTAGCTTCATTAGATCATGTGAGTGTGCATTTTCCTTTTGTCCTTATCATAATCATGAGGGTATGATGTTGATATGGACCTCTTTGGTTTCACCTAGTGGAGAAATAGTTCCCACTAGCCCTCATGAGCATGTTTTTTGTTTACATAGTGGACAACGCATTCCACTTTTAAACCCTCTTCAAGCCTATACCCGTTCCACTACGTTGGACAACCAATCGAAGCTTGACCTATTGCAATTTATTTTCCTTTTTCCTTTTTCTTGTCTTTGATGTTGTATGTTTGTGATCTGATTTTGGCCTCATATATCATCCACAAGTGTGTTCCTTTGTGCCTATGTTGGTTTTCCATAGGATCATAATCCTGGGGATTGCCCACCCTCTTGATTGTTTTCATCCTATCTTACTAACATTTATACATTTGAACCCCGCTTGATTGTGTGGTTAGCTAATTTAGTGTGAGTTTGAAGCAAGTTCATCCTCTCACTAAATTGGGGACTAAATGTAGTGTAGTAAAATGCATACCCTTGCATTTTGACACTTGTTTAGAACTGCCTTGCTTTATTTATTCTTATTTATGGCTTGATTGGTCCTATTTTATGTCCACAAGCCCTATGAATGACATATTTTTTTGGTTAATCCTGACATTCTCCAATGCATATGTGATCTCCTAATGATTCTGATTGAGATGTCCCTAATTTCTGGTAGGGACTAAAACACCACTAAGGGTGTCTTTGTGCCTCAGAGGTCCCGGGACCCTAATTTTGAGGAATCTATTTTGGGCCCCTTTTTGGTGTCTATGCCCCAAGTTTCATCACTTGGGACTAAGACGCCACCTAGGGCATCTTAGTCCTCCTTGAGTCATTTTTGGGATTTAATTTCAAAATCTTGGCGGAATTTAGCCTCCTTTATTCATTGAATTCATATGTCATCTTGGTTTGATATGATTTCGGGATATTAAGGGGTATGTGCAGGATCATGATGGCCCAAAAAATGGCGATATGTAAGTGATATGATGGCCCATGTGGCTAATGAATTTTTTTACCCAAAATTGATGAAATAAAAAGAGTTTTTAAAGGAAATTATTAGCTTTTCACCAATATAAATTATTCTTTACTTTGAATTTAATAAATTATTGTTATTCATATTCTATTTGAATTATGACTAAAGTCTCGATTGATAGGCTGATTTAAAAATATCTATAGCTTTCAAATGGTATCACATTTTTTGAATCTAAAACATGTGTCACATTCTATGCTTCACATACTATAGGATTAAAAAAAAAATGAATTTCATGAAGTTTTGACCAAGGTAAGGTGGTTAGACATACAGGTTTTTATATTTAAAGTTGTACTAAAAAAATCATAATTAATTATTTACTTGGAAAAAAATTACAAATAAATATGCATCACATCGGGACATGAGTCCTCTTCTTATATCTAAAATATTATAAAAAATAATTATCATTTTATTATGGTTAAGGTGGTCGGATAGACACCTACTTCTAATTTTCCCTGAAATTTAAGTAATAATGCATTGAAATTTCAAATTCTCACCAAATAGATTTTTATTTTTTTTAAAATAAACCTAGTAGTTTAGAAACTACATTCAATTTTTTATAGATTCTATTCTTACATATTTTTGAAATAATATAGATAACTTATTCATATTTTTATGTCAAGTTGCCTAACTCTAATTTTTTGAATTTTCATCGCCACTTAAGGGCCTGTTTTTTCCATGATGATCCTGCACATACCCTAAGCATAGATAAGTATAAATATAAGGTTCATTCTCTCATTTTCTCCTAACAAGCATTCATGAGATCCTAGCAACTTGAATATTCATTCCTAAGGAAAATTTATGAGATCAAGAGCATTCAACAACAAATCATCAAGCATTTGGAGCCATCATCAAGTTTCAAGCATCATGTAAAACGTTGTTCTTGCATCATGAGTGTTGTTGTGCTAACATTTGTGATGTAGGGTTATGATCTAAGTAAGTAAGAATTTCAAGATCTATGAAGCATTTCAAGATTCATGTCCATTACATCCATTACATACAAGTTTGCAGCATTTGCAAGGGTTTGGTGAGTTGTAGCATTGCATGTTGTTCATTCACCATTTCATTCATAATTTCTATTTCATCTTAAGGTTTAATTACCAACAAGGTGTTTGACCAAGGCAAACCCCCATTCACTAATAATCAACAAGTTTTTCCATCTTATCCATTTGTATTTGCAGATCTATGTTGAAGACTTGAAGATCACTTGGAGTGTAAATTTTTCAAAGTTGCAAAGTTGCATTGCTAAGTTGTCATCTTCACGGAAACTCACCTATAGGTTAGATCCGATTGTTTCAGAACCTGAGATCCGAGAGAAAGCCATTACAAATCTAGGAGCTCAGGACCACATTCACACTTTTTAAAAATTCAGATCAGGACTAATATGGGAGCAATGGCATCTTAGTACTCCAAGTGGAATCTTTGAGAGATTCTTTGAGATTATGTTCTCTTATCTGAAGATTATGTGTTTTCCCTAAAAAATAGCAGTGGGACTAAGACGGGAGTAAAGGCGTCTTAGTCTTCCCAGGCATATTTTGGTAGTCTATTTGTATTTCCAAAATTCTATTTGCATATCTAGGTTTCCCAGGTACACATACCCTAACTTGGAGTTGTTCATTTTTCAGTATTTGTAAGCTTCATTGAGCTCATTTTAAGTGTTTTGCATATCATAGTGTTTTTTTAAACATTGTCTTTTTCAAGCATTTTCTTGGTGGTGAACCCCTTAATTTGAAAGAAGACCCCCTCCTAAGTCCTCCTAATTGTGTATAGACTCGCCTTGAGAGGTTGATAGTCAATCCTGTTAGGGTTCTTAGGACATATTCGAATGAACTAGATAGAATAGGAGGAAAAGGGAATCCTTTCTCCCCTATATTTTATCTTCATTTCATTGAATATCTAGCTCCAATGTTTCACTAGTAGACTAAGATTTTGGTTCAGGGCACCATAGGTCATAGAGTTAAAGAGTTGCTAAATGTTGATTTTTAAGCTTTTCAGTCAATTTTGTTTATATTAAGGTCATCTAAGACCATATCTCATGTTTTGGAAGATAGTTTTGGTCACTAGGAGTGATAGGTAGTTAGATAGTTAAATGCTAATTCCTGCCAAAGTTGTCATGTTGTAAAAAAATGCAAAAAATGAGAATATGAAGAGTCATCTTTTGTAAGATGATGTTGAAGTCAATTGGAATTCAAAATTTGGTTGGTAACTAGTGTATGGAGGTTAAATAGGCTTTGGAATGCCAAAGAAAAGGTTGTTGAAACATTTTTGGTGTGGATTACAATAAGGAAGTTTCAAATTTTCTACATTTTCTATGTTTTTACTCTGTTTCAGGCATTATACGATTTTTTACAGTACTTTCATGCTATGAAATTGATTTATCTTGATGAAACATTGAGTCACCTTTTTGATGCAATTGGTCTAAGGATAATTCATCAAGTTTGAAGCATTTTAGAGTAGTTTCTTTGTAAACTGCTTGAAACCCTAAGTCAGGGTATTGAAGTCAATAATAATGATGTAAAAGCCATTCCAGCTAGTAGAAAATGCTAAAACTTGGTGGAATGGTAGATTTAGGTGTAGGTTTTGGTTTTATTAAATTGTAGGTGTTGGTGATGTTGTTGGAACATGCTAGAAGCAGATGAAGGGACTAGTTTCCCTTTGTAAGAGTCCAAAAACCCTAGTTGTAGGTTTGTTTTGTAAAAAGGAGTTGAATCGAAGAGTGCCAAGGCTAGGAAGGTTTGGTGAAGTCTTTGGTGGAATTTTAAAGATTTTGGAAACCCTTTGGAAGATCTATGAATCTCTTTGGTGTCAAACCTAAGTGACAACCCCATTTGGTTTCTTGATGTGTTTAAGAAGGCCATAAAGGGTATTTGAATCTATGTTTTATTTCTAGAGATAACACCTATTGGGGAAGTTGTACCTGATTTTTTCATTTGAAATACTACTAGCAAATAGGCCTCTTTAGGAGTGAGTGATGGGAAAAGTGAAGGATCGGTGTTCTAGGAGACCTTGCTTGACTTAAACCTATCATTCTTATGATGTTCAAGGTGTTCTAGGGGTCTAGTAAGAGGTTTGTGTCCCAATTTCATTCTTTGGTATCTTGTAGCCTTTGTAGAACCAAGTGACTTGTGAAGGAGGTTTTGAGTCAAATGAATGAACAAGCAAGATTATGCTATGTGCCATTTAGAAACCTTTGAAGTTTCCCCTACCTTTGCATCAATTGGTATCAAAGATTAGGAAGAGGAAAAGTTGCAATTTGAAGGGAACAAGATGCCTCCAAAAGGAAGTGCGGTCATTGCTATGGAAATAAGAATGATGAAGGAGCCTCAAGAAGCTCTTTTAGCTAGATTTACAGCACTAGAAACTAACCAAAGAAGAGGTAAGTCCACTACAAAGGAGAGTGATCGAGAGGAAGAGGAAGAGGGTCAGAATGAAAACCCTCGAGGAGGAGTCCAAGGTGATGATGAGTTGGACCTTGATGAAAGAAGAATGGTTAAGATGTCGAAGGCTATCAAAGGAGATGCTTATGAAGTGAAGATGGATTTTCCCATGTATGGTGGGAGGATAGATAGTGAAGAGGTGTTGGATTGGGTTGATGCACTAGACAATTATTTCAAATACAAGGAGGTAGCAGATGAACACAAGGTAAAATTTTCTAAAACAAAGTTGAAAGGCCTCGCCCTAACTTGGTGGAATTATGTGCAGGAAGAGAGAGTGAAGAAGGGAAAATAAAAAATCAATTCATGGGATAGAATGGTATCTAAAGTTAAGGTGCAATTTTTTCTTGGTGACTATGCAATTCAGACCTTTAGAAAGCTTCAAAATCTCAAACAAAAAGAGATGGATGTCATGGCTTACACAGAGGAGTTTCATAAATTGAGCATTAGAGTAGGTCATTTTGAGGATGAAGTTGAAAAGATATCAAGGTATATAAATGGATTAAGGTTCAATATACAAGATGAAATGAGTACGGACACCCTGAGAATAGTTGAAGAATGTTTCCAATTGGCTGCTAAGGAAAAAGAAAAGTTGAAGAGAAGGCAGGAGAGACAAGGTAGAGGAAGATAAAGCACCTCTAGAGGAAGAGGTTCATTTTCCAACTCAAGACAGTCATATGAAAGCCAAGAAGATGTAAGCAAGGGCCAAGAACAAGGGGCAGATCAGAGAGGTGGATATAGAGGCAGTGGACTAGGTTTAAGAGGCAGATCTAGAGGACAAGGTAGAGGTTCAAGCACATTTTCAGGAAGATTCTATCAATGTAATCAATTTGGACATCAAGCATGGCAGTACAATGAAGGAAAAGCTTCTAGTTCACATGGAGGAGAAAGGAGAGCTCAAGTGGTACATGAAGAGAATAATGAGAGTGTGAAATCAACACCACAACATGTTGCTCCTGAAGTTGGAGAATCACTAATGGTAACTAGAACAATCATCAAAGCATCAAAGGAGAAGGAGCCATCACAAAGGACACTCTTCAAAATAGCTTTTAAGTGCATGGGTAAGGTATGTTCAAGGTGTTCTAGGGGTCCAGTAAGAGGTTTGTGTCCTGATTTCATTCTTTGGTGTCTTGTAGCCTTTGTAGAACCAAGTGAATTGTGAAGGAGGTTGTGAGTCTAATGGATGAACAAGAAATATTATATTGTGTGAATTTTAAAATCCTTTTAAGTTTCCCATGCCTCTGCATCAGTTTTGCATCTCAGCAAGGGTGCACTATTCGATGACAAAAACTACAGTTCAGACTCTTAAGGGATTCAACTAGTTGAACATAGCTCAGATTGATTTAGCATGTTTGGATGAAAAAGAGGACCATGCCTAGCGTAAACGTACCTACCTAGATGTATCATAATAGTTCGCTTGGTCACACAAGTTGTAGAATGAAAGTTGCACCACTTTGCAACTTTGCACTACTTGCATTTGACAATTTTTTTCCCAAGCAAAAAGTCTCCACCGCAGGAAAATTACTTTGAGATAGTAAAAATAGAGAGAGTTTATTGTAAAGGTGCCCAACACAAATCCATTAGCTTAGATGAGAATTTTCTAAGTGTCACAGTATTTGATTAACAATATGATTAAGTTTGCAGCTATTCTACACTTTGAACTCTTAAGGGATTTTGTTGGTTGAATGTAGGTCAGAGTGATTCAACATGTTTGGGTGTGAAATAGTATTATGTCTAGCATAAAAATACACACCCAGATGCATTGGAATAGTCTATTTAGTCACACGAGTTGTAGAACAAAAGTTGCACCACTTTATAAGTTTCAACTACTTGCATTTGACAACTTTTTCTCCAAGTGAAAATTTTCCACCACAAGAAAAGCCTCCAAGATAGAAAAAAAAAGAGAGGTTATTGTAGAGGGGCCCAACATGATCCCATAGGATTAAATGAGAAATTTCTAGCATCATGGTATCTGAGAAACAACATGCTGAAGTTTGCAACCATTTTTCACTTTAGACTTTTAAGGGATTCAATTGGTTGAATGTAGCTCAAAGAAATTTAGCGTGTTTGGGTACAAAAGAGGAACATTTCTAGCATAAATGTACCCATACAAATGCATTGGAATAGTTCATTTGATGACACGAGTTACAGAATGAAATTTTCACCACTTTGCAACATTTAACTACTTGAATTTTACAATATTTTCCTCAAGAGAAAGTCACCACCACGAGAAAAATAATTTGAGATGGAGAAAACCAAGAGAGGTTATTCTATAGGGGCCCAACAAGAACCTATAGACTTAGATGAGAATTTTCTAAGTGTGAACCCCTAAACCTGCAAATGCACAAGAGAAACAAAACATGTTAGGTTGTTAGATCAAATGCATGCAAACAAGTATGAGAGATTCCCCATGAAATCCATCCATTCAAACTAAAATTAGGAAAAATGAACAACACAATACTTAAATAAAAGAGAGTAAATCCTAATTAAGCTAATAGCATGATGATCCCATGGGGGAATTGGTGCCAATCAAGTGTTCCAATTGGCCATTTCTCAATTCCTAAGTTGCAGTGTTGACTGATTGAGCAATGGTCAAATCTCCAAAGAGATTTGAGCATAACGTTGTTACAATTTATGAAAATGGTGAATGATTGAGTGAGATGGGAAAAATTATCTCTGAATGTGAAGAGAGTAAATTTACATGAAGATTTTGGATGAAGATGGATTTGAGTATAATAAGTTTACTCAAATTGTGGATGTTGAAATGAGAGAAAATGCATTGCATTTATAGGAGAAGTTGAGAGAAGAGAAACCAAGATTGAAAAATGTGGGACTAAATACCATCCAATAGTAGAGAGCCACTTGTCACAATGGGATTGGCCCATGATTGTGCAAGTGTTGGCTGATGTGCCCATTTCAAATTTGAAAATAGCAATAAATGAATATGGTTGAGAGTTTTGGGGGGAATTGTGTTTGGCCAAAAAAGTCAAACATGAGAGTTAATGAGGGAATATGCCTTTGTGAGGGAAAATAGGTGTTTTAATAAATCAATTAAAATGATTTATTGTGCAAGTGGATGAATCTAGAGGATTTAGGTGATCAGGATTAAACTAAACAGGATTTGATTAATCTAACAGGAGTTTAGGTGATATGACATTTGATTTAAATTTTTGTATTTATTTTAAATCAAATGAGAGGAAAATTCATATGAGTGATTTAATTAGATATATGTGATTTAATTAAATCAGGAACTATAAGAGATAATTAAATAATTGGATTTATTTAATTTTGAGAGAAGTGAATTAATTAAATTGGTTTATTTAATTAATAGATAGAATAATGTTGAATGAAGTATGATTAGATGCATGTGTATATTTTGAATGTCTACATTTTGCCCCTCTTTGAAGCAATGTACTTGTTGCATTTGTTCAAATAATGATGCCGTTGACATCGAAATTTAAAAAAAATCTGATTTTTTCAAATGCCCCAATGAAAATAAGTGGGTTAGTACATTGCCCCCTCGAGAGATTGAGTGAAAATATTGAGGTGGATCTCGTGACAAAGAGGTTTAAAATGAATGTATGGATGGCTAGACTATATGATCTATATGATAATGATGATGTAAATGGGATGTTCTGAAAGATACTTAGAATAAAAAATTTATATTATCCTAAACAACTTAAATGATTATGCAATGCATTTGAGATAAATGTGATGGATGATGTTGTGCTATGATGATATGACATGATTATGTAGGATGTAGGATGGATTCCTTGTTAGCGTGAAATAGGATAGAAGAATGATAGATGCATTGTTAGAATGAAAGAGAAACAGAAGAGGGATCAACCCCTAAATCCAAGAAGATGTAGAAGTTCAACAAGTCCACTAGTCATCAAGAATTTATTGGATATGATGATGAATGATGATGATGCATTTCTTATCTAAGGATGGGAGAGATAAAGATCATACCCATCTTTATGTTTGATAACACATGTAGGTGCGATGCATCAAGGTATTAAGAACCAGGATGGTGTGGCACCTAGTGTGATAAACTTTGACTCATCAAACAGATAGGAGTACTCTTGTTCACACTTGAAAAACATAACCTTATTCAGAATGTAGTTCAGATACTCCAGACATCTCAGGCCAACACATAAAAAGGCAAGCCTTCTGATGTGGTCAACAAGATACCTAAGACATCCTTCTTGCAAACAAAACAAAGTATGCATGACAAAGTTATTTTACAAGAATATCCAACAAGCATAGAAGATAAAAAGATAATGATCATTGCCCCATTCCTTTCTCTCTAAACCTATTTTGTTTAGGCATCATCGAGAGGTCCTTAGAATGAGCACAAAATAAGATAAGTCAAAAAGACCTAGATAAAGGAAATAAACAAGCTAATGTTCTTCATACTGCTAGCCAAGGCTAAACTACTGTGGGGTACCTGATGCTTATGTCCATTGCAAGAAAGCTTCATCCTAGGACATGTTGTGATCAGGGTTTTGATGAGACTGATTTGGGTGATAAGCTATTGATATTCTGAGTTGGCCAACCTGCTGACTCACTGATCTAGACTTTCAAGACTTTAACGATTAGGTGTTCAATTTGGAACCTGCTGAACTTGATTCTGACTGACTCACCAAAGGGGGAAGGTGATGATTGACTTTATTATGAATGATGATTTATTGCAGGTGAAAGCGAGATGAGACAGGTGCACCATTTTGGGTTTTTCCAAATATTTTAAGGCTGTTTTTGGTATTTTTGAGATGTTTAACAAATGTTTTTGGGTTTTGTGTCTCAAGGGCCGATCAAGGATGGCCTTGCCTAGGTTTACGCTTAGAGACAATGTAGTTCATATGACAATTGACTTGACTATTGATGAGATAAATGGGCAAATGAATTGCCATTGCGACAAACGCCTAAAATCCTAAAATGTAAACTATATGGGCAAACGGATTGCCAATGCGACAAACGCCTAAAATCCTAAATGTAAACTATATGGGAAAACAAATTTCTAATGTGACGGATGCCTAAAATCCTAAAATGTAAACTAGATGGGCAAACGGATTGCTAATGCAACGGACGCCTAAAAACCTAACCTAAATGTAAAATAAATGGGCAAACGGATTACCAATACGACAAACGCCTAAGGACTGACCCTAACTATCTCAGGGATTGATCAAAGATCAACCTTGCCTACGTTCAAGCTTAGAGACGACGTAGTTCGGTCAAGGTGAAAAACTAACTAGACTTGATGATGAACTTCTTTTTGAAGATTTTCTGATATTTCAATATGTTTTTGGATTTTTGATGATTTGGATGTTTTTGGATTTTTGATGAATTTTTGAATGTTTTTGGTTTTTTTTGATGTATTTTTTGGATGTTTTTGATTTTTTGATGGATTTTTTGAATGTTTTTATATTTTGCATGATTTTGACAATTTGAATATGGATACATGATGATACCAGTGCTTTGTTTTGGGATTTTGTTGAGAACCAAGCTTAATGTTGATCAATCAGATTGATGGATTGATAGTTTGACTAAGTGTGTTAAGTCGAACAAAAGTGATAATGCACTTGTAAACTGTAGGAAGTTGTGTTATCCTAGAGTAAATTCATACAAGAGGGTAGTTTGACTAATTGTGTCAAGTCAAATGAAGTGGTTTTGGATTTGATAATTTGGCTAAGTGTGTTAAGCCAAATAAGATGATGATGAACTCGTAAACCCAAGGAATTTGTGCTATCCTAGAGTAAACTCATGCATAAGATGATAGTTTGACTAAGTGTGTTAAGTCAAACAAGGTGATAATTGATTGGATTCGATTGATCAAGATTTTGGAAGCTTGATTTGGAACAAAATAGCTTTGATGATTTTGATGTGATGTTGGGGTACACATTAGATGCAACTGATATTGATCATTTGGAATGATGTTCGATGAAAGATAAAGCTTGATGAAGAACATCGTTTTGTCAAAATATGCCATGGGATAGTGATTTGGATTTGATTCTCACAAATTTTTTGACCAATTTGATATTACGTTCGCTAATGCTTAGATCACCACATAAGTGTGAAGATATAGATCAAGATTTATTCCCAAAGCAAGACGTAATTATCTGCCCCCAGTGTCTAGCAACGTATGGAATGTCATGGGTGGATGATTGGTTGAATGGATATCAATTATCTTGCGATAAGAAAAGGTGTTTAGATAGTGGATGCACATTCGGATAATGCTTCAAGGCTCAGATAATGTTGTGTAGGATGGGATCAATGAAAATGACCCATGTCAAGATGTTTACCATAAACAAGTGTAAAGTGTGCCCCAAAATTTTATCAAGATAAGGCATATAGATGGTAATGGGTTCGATAAACGGTTCATGGATGAAAAAATGATATGGATGGAATGTTGGCTTTGTTATGGATGTGATAAGATGCTTTCTCTTGAAATGGCACACGTAGATGCTCGATTCTATACATGACACCTATTTGCCAGGTTTTCATCATGGTACCTGTCCAAAGCGCCACCGTAGTGGTTTTCACTAGAGGACGATTTTTTTCTTTACTATTTTCAATCCTTTTTCTGATTTTTTTGGATTTTTTGATTTTTTTGATTTTTTTGTTGTCACCAACTGTTTGCTAGGTTTTCATCAAGGTGACCATTTTTTGAGGACATTTTTATGATTCTTTTGTTTGTATTTTCTGAGAGATTTTAAGCTAATGTTGAATCACCTAGTACTACTTGTTGGCACTCTCAAATTTTGCAAATTTGAGATGCCTATTTCAAAACTTTTGCTTCTGCACTTTCAGAAGTGCACCTAAAGAATTAGTCCTAACTGACCCACTTTGGAGGCTTGTAATTTAAAGCCTATGGATTTTCGTGCAAAACCCAGTTGCAAACATATTCAGTTGACCTATGTGAGCAGGCATGTCAAATTTTAGCTTCCCATGATAAGTTCTGACAACATTTTGAAAAGTGAAGCTGGAAGGTTTTTACACTGTTTTGTTGTTTGTAGACTATTTGTTTTGTGAAGTTGCTTCCTGTTTGAGATTGGGTTTCGCAACCAGTTCACCGTCATGTCAGAACAAATGTTGTTCCATATTCCCCATACCAACATGATCTCAGATGTCAATTTTTAGAACTTCATGATCTGATTTGCTATTTTTAGCAGATCGAAACCAAATGCAATTTGTTTTGTTTTGCAGTTGTATTCCTAATAGCCTTTCTGAGAGGCCAACTTCAACCGTCAATAACTTTTCATCGGTGATGTTTCAAAGCAATTCATTTTGCAAACATTCTCAGGGTACCTTAATGAACTTACATGTCTAATGGAAGCTCACCAAGAGTTGGTTCACTATTTTTACAAATTGGCAATTGGGTCAGTTTGTGTTGGTTCAAAATAGCTGCTATTTTAGGAAGTTTCAGTTGGGAAACTTTGCTGATTAATATCTGGTTCCTCACAATTGATTTCTCTGAGCCATCTTTTGCACTATAATTTTGGGTCAAATGACTATATGCTTGCAAGTTTTTATGTTTCCATGAGGTTGTTTGCCCAATTTTCAAGGCTGATTCCTAAGTCAACCTGGCCTATTTTGACCATTTTCGAAAAAGGACAGAAAACAATTTCTGATGTAGACCTAGTTCATTTTTCAACTTCAGTAGTATTCAAACGACAGTATTAGACCGGTTGAGCATGAAACTTGTTTGAAAACGATTTTTTTTTTAGTCAGGTCCACAAGGGACTCGACATGCTTCGCATGGTTATGAACTTAAAATGTTTTATGTGATCATGAACCTGTATTTATTGTAGTGTTGCAACCATGCCAAGTATGTTGTTCCGAGTTGATCAGTGTGAGGAGGGGTGTACAATTGTGATTTCTTAAAGAGAAAAGTGAGATCCATCTTTTTCAATGTGGAGTTTGAGCATTTTATCATCAAAGGGGTAAAATTATTCTGCAATGGAAAAGCATCAAATGTTCGTGATTGTTACAATAGTGTGTAGTATTGATCATGATATTCGTACATACAAAGGGATTATTTTTGTGTGAGAATATTATGGCTACATCAGCTACATCAGAGGGGCACATCTAAATGGAGTTGTTGAAATGGCTTTAGAAACTTTCTAGCAAATGCAAGAGGTAGGGGCACACGCATTGTTTGAGGATGCAACCAAGCAAGAAGAAGGCCTGTACGTATGGGTGGAGTCCCTGCGCACCAAGCAGTGAGGTGCGACCTGCATTGTATAGACCCGCAGTCAACCAAAAATGTGTGACCTATGGTCTGGAGGCAAGTGGAAGGGGCGCAACCAACATGTATGGTGTGGCCAATGGGTATATGGGAATGCCTAGGAAAATGGGAGCCTTGCGCTGGGTGTGAGGTGCGTGCATTCCACAAAAATAGAAACGCCCGCACCAGTTAAAGGTAAGCTCACGTCGACAGATGAAGGGCGTAGCTAGGTGAGACCCATGCAGAAAGGGAGGACTTGCCCACACCAAACAAAGACTACGGGCAGGGATAGGAACAAGGGTTGCTGCTAGCAAAACCAAGGAGGAGGCCCACCATTAAGAGGTGAAGACTAGTGAAGAAGCTTGCGCATGAAGGAGATCATGCACAATGCCACTACCAGGTGAGGATTGGAGAGTGTAGAAAGTGCAGGTGGTTGCCCACGTCAGAGTAGAAGGGAAACCCATGCCAAACCACAGGAAGAGCAAAATGCAAAAAAATAGGGCATTCTCGCAGACCTCACGAGGTGCACGAGAACACGGGAGGAGCCCATATTTATTAAATTTCAAAAAATTTAATAAAGTTACATGTTTGGGATGTGAAACGGAGGTGGGTCCTAGGAAATTTTAAAGGACTATCATTTTATTTGATGGGTAAAATTTTAATATTTACTCCATAGTGCAACCGAGTGAATATTTAAATGGAAAATTTCATTTACTGGTAGATTAATTCACCCGAGAAAGTAAAATGTAATATTTTATTTACTGTTGGTAGATAAAATAAATATAGTAGTGAGTAAATATACAAAGTAAAATTGCAGCAAAGAGGGAAAACAGAGGAACATGAGTTTGCACGGGAAGGGAGATATTTTGCAGCTGGATGAAATAAAAAGAATCTCCACATGGGTATGTTTTCTGTTGCTTGGCAATGATGAGCAAGTGCTTTTTTTAAGGGAATAACTTTGTTGCTGTAGAGGAAGAGAGAGGAGAGATTCTTTTGCAAAATTGATGATCAACGGTGAATGAAGATTCTAGATGGAATTTTCGGATCAGTTCTAGGGTTGCCTTCATTATTCTATATCTTCTCCTATTCTCTCATTTTAAAGGGTTCTGAAATTTTGTATTAGGTTGTGTAGATAGAGATTTGTATTTTCCGAGTCATTGTTTGAGTCTGTAAGCTGTAATTTTATGAATTCAAGAGTAAATATAGCCAGTTTATGCATTTAATATCATGAAGGTGCTTCCACATTCATGAATGTCATCAGATTGTCTCCATTTCTATACACTTTCAGCTATATAAATTCAATAATACAAAGTGTCTTTGAGTTTATCATCTCAAGTTTCATGAGATTGTTTTGTCTATTCATTGTTCTGGTTCAAGAAAATGGTTAAAATACTTTGACAAGGTGATTGTGATTTTAGGTGTGCAGATAGGATTTGATAAGAAGCATCTAATTGATATCAAGAGAAGGATTGTTGGTGCAAGGCACTAACAGTTAATGCAAAGCATTAGCAACTTAAATCCACTGTTTGAGGACTGTTTGCTAGAAAATTCATTTTATGTATTTGACTCCATGGCCCAGAACTGGCACTGATCTATTGTGCAGTTTTGTGCATCTTAGAAATAATTTTAATTGTAAAATCATTCTAGTCTTACTATGTTGGTTGTTTGTCCTGCTTTCCAATGGCTGAGAGAAGGTTGAGCTGCTGAGAATTTAGCCAAATTTAAAGTTGTCAATGCTTCCCTTAGTGTTGTTTCATTGGGAATTATATTCTGTGTAAAACAATGTCAGTATATGAGTGAATTAAGTTTTGAGCATTGTTTAGGTTTACCCACCTTGGTCCTGTAGAGCCAGAAGTGTAGGAGATATCAGTCTTTGACTGAATCTTGTAAGTTGGCCACTAGTCTTTGTTGTTCTTTAATATAGAGGTTGGCTATCTCTTAGAGAATTGCAAATTCTAGCTGGGTTGCTATTTTAAACACCAAAAAAATGTCGACTCTACTGGGGATGAACTCAGAAGTTTTGGTTGTAGACGGTGCTGTTATAGAGTCATTAAAGTGTTGAATTATTTCTGTAACCAGAGGTTGCACATTATTGAACTATTTTCCCATTCGAGTCACCAACAAAATGGTGACCCTAATGGGGAGAATTTGATAAAATTCTAATTGTAGAATCTAGCCTTAAGAGTCATTGCATAGAGTCAAATGATTTACCATTTTGAATTTGTTCAAGTTTGAAGGATTTCAGGCTTGGACAATTTGTTGCAGTGAACCTAAATAGTTTTGTAATCTATGGTGCTCTGCTGGTGGAAAGGAACTTAGAGAAAAGTGTACATGTAAAAGAACTTCATACTGCTTGAAATTCAGTCATCTGTGAAAAGAGGTGGTGACTCTGCTTGATAGAAACTATTGAAAATTTGAAGAAAGTTCCAGATCTACAAATAATTCCAGTTAGGAAGACAATTTGCAGCAACTGGAGAGTTCCCAGGAATTCTTCATTCTTGGTTTTCAAGAAAATTGTATATGAAAACCATATTTGAACATCTTAGACAAAACTTTGGTTCCCTATTGAGTGATTAGCACTAAAATAGGGAAATAACAGTAATACTCCATTTGCATACTTCTGGACTGTAATTTGCAACTTATGTATCTTGTTGGAGAAGTATGCATTTTCTAACTTTTCCCACTAAATAGATCTTATGTGTAAATGCATATTGAATCATGCATTATGTTATTCTAAGATTGTTATGAAACTTACAAGAAGGGAAAATGAATGATCAACTGTAGAGTTGATATGCAAATTTTGAAAGAGGCATATCAAGATGCCCCAATACATGCATCCTGGCATGGTTCCAGATGGAACTGTGGTTTGTGATCAGTCCCAACTAGATTGTCAAAAAGGTTTTAGCACTGGAAGGTACAGAGCTATCAATTTTTGTAGCTTTAGAGGTTACCCAAATGACATTCCAGCTAAAGTCAGAAATAAGTTACCAAGGTTCATTGGTGATAAGCCTGAATCAACAAGTAAACATTTGCAAGAGTTCAAAAATTTGATGGATGATTATGAGATTGATTACGAGGATGTGATCATGAGGTTATTCATTCAGTCCTTGAGAGGAGATGCAAGAGAGTGGTTCTCTTATTTACCAGCCTCTTCGGTTCATTCATGGGAAGAGCTCAAGGCAGTGGTCATTGAACAGTTTGGAGAAAGGATTAACCCTGTTCTGATAAGGAAAAAGTTCATGAACATGGAGAAGGGAAAATATGAGTTAGTCCCATCTTTTAATCTCAAATTTTCAATGATCATAAGAGAGATCCTAGATAACATAAGGCCAAATGATGCTGAATTTTTGGTTGTGTACTTAGGAGAATTTGACAAAAATATGAGTTATTTGTTGAGGGACAAAGAGCCTACAATCCTGCTCCAAGCATATCAGATGGCTATGGACATTGAGAACAATTTGAGATACTCAATGCTGAAAGGACATAGGGCTATGAGTGCTGGTCATCCTAACACACCTCAGGAAAAAGGAACTCATGAATCAGTTAGTAAAAGTTCTTGTCAAGAGGGTAATGATGTTGCTGCTCCAATTTCTCCATCATCACAATCTGCACAAAAAATTAGTGTCTCAAAATGAAGATTTTTTCTGTATGAATGAGGACACTAATTGTAATTAGCTCACAGTCAGCACATGTGCAGATCTTCGCAGTAGTAATGAAGAGGAAGGTACATGGTATGATGAACAAGTGAATATGCATGAAATTTTTTCTTGCAATATCCTATGTGATGAAGAAATGAAAGAGGTACAAGACATCTTTCCATGTCCTATTCTGGTGTGTGAAGATGATACAATTGCTGATAATATTGCTTCTCAAGTTAGTGAACAAGACATTGAAGATGAAAGTTCAAGAACCTACTCTGAGGAATCTGAGCATGGTTTATGCAATGATAAGTCTTCTTGTGATGAGGATGCAGATGGAGGTCAAATTGATTACTCTTCTGCTGACTATGAATGCCCAGGGAATGATGAAGAAGGTAATGAACCTATTTACACTTTTTCTGCTCATGACTGTTTATGTGAAACAAAGATGGAAACAGTTTCAGATGCTTGGCATATCACATCATGTAATGAAACTATTGGTTGTTCTAGTGATGAGATCACAGAGGGGGTCCATCTGCAGTCCAATGGTCATGATGAATTTGGTAATTTGTTTGAAGATAAGAGTGATGGTGAGGTTATGTATTCATCATTCAATGTGTTAGAGCCATGTAATCCTGATTACAATATTACCAAGGTTGAAAATCATGCTGATTTTTCTAATGCTGGCCATACTAGCTTCAATGAAGTAGACTTGAAAAGTTTTATATTAGATGAGGATGATGTTAGTATGCAGGATGTGGATGACATGGTTTCACTCCCAGATTATGTGGATATGGCAGAAATGTCAGATGTGTGTACTGAACAATCTCAGAATGGGAATGAATTTGAAGATGTGTCTACCTGCTCTTCTAGTGATTGCAGCGAGTTTGTGTGCAATGAAAACTTGAAGGACTTGGACTTTCATGCTGAGGAGGCCGAGACTCTTATTTCATAAATGAATATAATGGAAAATCCAATGTTTGATGAGCCTCCATCTTCATTGGAGATGAGAAATGATGAAACCTATTGGTGGAGGAATAATCCACTCTTTGTTGAGAGTTCCAATGATGCATTTCACACATGGTTAGAATGTGGTCTTCAAAAAATAAAAGAACAATTTGATGAACTCCTTGAGGGAACCTCTTATGACTGTTTTACATTTGAAATAGGTGATGTAGGTAAGGTTGAATATCCTGGTGCCAGTTACTTGAAGGAGTTTGAACTTTTTCAGTTTCCAGTTCAACTGGAAGGTATTTTTGTAGAACATGACAATGAGATTAATAACAAGAAATGCTATTTTCAATCCGAGCATATTACATATGATGAATATAACACATATATGTCATGTGATGATGGAAGCTTGCGATTTGTGACTGATTATGCAATGAAGAATGAAAGAAATTGTAGTGGTAGTGTTTGTAATCAGGCAAATTTCAGTGGCCACCACATTTTCCAACTTGTAAGAAGGTCACCTATATTGGTTTGGTTTGACAAAGGCAAGCATAGATTGAGGGGGATCAGCTCTTTCTATAGAATTATATTTGACAGAGGTAAATTTTGATCCTAATTTTTTCATTTCGTGACCCGGGGTCATCAGATTAAATTGAAAAACAAGGTTAAGTGAAGGAACAGTTTGAGGACACCAAATGGATTCAGATTTTGGTCTACTCTTCAGAGATCTGGAATCTTGCTATGCCCACAGGGGGCATACATCCCCAGTCGAAGCCACTATTGGCACTCTCAAATTTTGCAAATTTGAGATGCCTATTTCAAAACTTTTGCTTCTGCACTTTCAGAAGTGCACCTAAAGAATCAGTCGTAACTGGCCCACTTTGGAGGCTTGTAATTTAAAGCCTGTGGATTGTCGTGCAAAACCCAATTGCAGACATATTCAGTTGACCTATGTGAGTAGGCTTTTCAAATTTTAGCTTCCCATGATAAGTTCTGACAGTGTTTCGAAAAGTGAAGCTGGAAGGTTTTTACACTGTTCTGTTGTTTACAGACTGTTTGTTTTGTGAAGTTGCTTCCTGTTTGAGATTGGTTTTCGCAACTAGTTCACCTTCATGTTAGAACAAATATTGTTCCATATTCCCCATATCAACATGATCTCGGATGTCAATTTGCAGAACTTCATGATCTGATTTGCTATTTTTAGCAGATTGAAACCAAATGCAGTTTGTTCTATTTTGCAGTTGTATTCCTGACAACCTTTCTGAGAGGCCAACTTCGACTGTCAATAACTTTTGATCGGTGATGTTCCAAAGCAATTTGTTTTGTACACGTGCTCAGGGTAACTTAATGAACTTACATGTCTAATGGCAGTGCGCCAGGAGTGGGTTCACTATTTTTACAAATTGGCAATTGGGTCAGTTTGTGTTGGTTCAAAATAGCTGTTGTTTCAGGAAGTTTTAGCTGGGAAACTTTGTCGATTAATATCCGGTTCCTCGCAATTGATTTCTCTAAGCCGTCTTTTGCACTATACTTTTGGGTCAAATGACTTTATGCTTGCAAGTTTTTATGTTTTCATGAGGTCGTTTTCCCGATTTTCAAGGCCGATTCCTAAGTCAACCTGGCCTGTTTTGACCTTTTTCCAAAAAGGACAGAAAATAGTTTCTGATGTAGACCCAGTTCATTTTTCAACTTCAGAATTATACAAAAGGCAGTATTAGACTGGTTGAGCTTGAAACTTGTTTGAAAATGAAAAAAAATTTAGTCAAGTCCACAAGAGACCTGACATGCTTCACATGGTTATGAAATTAAAATGTTTTATGTGATCATGAACCTGTATTTATTACAGTGTTGCAGCCATGTCAAGTATGTTGTTCCGAGTTGATCAGTGTGAGGAGGGGTGTACAATTGTGATTTCTTAAAGAGCAAAGTAAGATCCACATTTTTCAATGTGGAGTTTGAGCATTTTATCATCAAAGGGGTAAAATTATTCTATAATGGACAAGCATCAAATGTTCGTGATTGGTACAATAGTGTCCAGTATTGACCATGATATTCGTACATACAAAGGGATTATTTTTGTGTGAGAATATTATGGCTACATCAGCTACATTAGAAAGGCACATCTAAATGGAGTTGTTGAAATGGCTTTAGAAACTTTCTAGCAAATGCAAGAGGCAGGGGTACACACATTGTTTGAGGATGCAACCAAGCAAGAAGAAGGCCCGTACGTATGGGTGGAGTCCCTACGCACCAAGCAGGGAGGTGCGACCTGCATTGTATAGACCCATAGTCAGCCAAAAATGTGTGACCTGCGGTCTGGAGGCAAGTGGAAGGGGCGCAACCAGCATGTATGGTGTGGCCAATGGGTATATGGGCATGCTTGGCAACATGGGAGCCCTGCGTTGGGTGTGAGGTGCGTGCATTCCACAAAAATAGAAAAGCTCACACCAATGAAAGGTAAGCTCATGCCAACAGATGAAGGGCGTAGCTAGGTGAGACCCGCGTAGAAAGTGATGACTTGCCCACGCCAAACAAAAACTACGGGCAGGGATAGGAACAAGGGTTACTGCCAGCAGAACCAAGGAGGAGGCTCGCCATCAAGAGGTGAAAACCAGTGAAGAAGCTTGCACATGAAGGAGCTCACGCACAATGCCACTGGCAGGGGAGGATTGGAGGGTGTAGAAAATGTAGGTGGTTGCTCACGTCAGAGAAGAAGGGAAACCCACGCCAGAGCACGGGAAGAGAAAAATGCAAAAAAATAGGGCATTCTCACGGACCTCGTGAGGATGATGCTGAAGAAGGCCAAAAGCTCGCGAGGTGCGTGAGAACATGAGAGGAGCCCGTATTTATTAAATTTCAAAATTTTTAATAAAGTTACATGTTTGGGATGTGAAATAGAGGTGGGTCTCGGGAAATTTTAAAGGACTATCATTTTATTTGATGGGTAAAATTTTAATATTTACTCCATGGTGCAACCAAGTGAATATTTAAATGGAAAATTTCATTTAGTGGTAAAATAATTCACCCGAGAAAGTAAAATGTAATGTTTTATTTACTGTTGGTAGATAAAATAAATACAACAATGAGTAAATAAAGAAAGTAAAATGCAGCAAAGAAGGAAAACAGAGGAACATGAGTTTGCACGGGAAGGGAGATATTTTGCAGCTGGATGAAATAAAAAGAATCTCCACATGGGCATGTTTTCTGTTGCTTGGCAATGATGAGCAAGTGATGTTTTTAAGGGAATAAATTTGTTGCTGTAGAGGAAGAGAGAGGAGAGATTTTTTGCAGAATTGATGATCAACGGTGAATGAAGATTCCAAATGGCATTTTCGGATCAGTTGTAGGGTTGCCTTCATTCTTTTATATCTTCTCTTATTCTCTCATTGTAAAGGGTTCTAAAATTTTATATTAGGCTGTGTAGATAGAGATTTGTATTTTCTGAGTCATTGTTTGAGTCTGTAAGCTGTAATTTTATGAATTCAAGAGTAAATACAGCCAGTTTATGCATTTAATATCATGAAGGTGCTTCCACATTCATGAATGTCATCAGATTGTCTCCATTTCTATACACTTTCAGTTATATAAATTCAATAATACAAAGTGTCTTTGAGTTTATCATCTCAAGTTTCATGAAATTTTTTTGTCTGTTCACTGTTCTGTTGCAAGGAAATGGTTAAAATACTTTGAGCAGGTGATTGTGATTTTAGGTGTGTAAATAGGATTTGATAAGAAGAATCTGATTGATATCAAGAGAAGGATTGTTGGTGCAAGGCACTAACAGTTAATGCAAAGCACTAGCAACTTAAATCCACTGGTTGGGGATTGTTTGCTAGAGAATTCGTTTTATGTATTTGACTCCATGGCCCAGAACTGGCACTGATCTATTGTGTAGTTTTGTGCATCTCAGAAACAATTTTAATTTTAAAATAATTCTAGTCTTACTGTGTTGGTTGTTTGTCCCACTTTCCAATGGCTGAGAGAAGGTTGAGCTGCTGAGAATTTAGCCAAATTTAAAGTTGTCAATGCTTCCCTTAGTGTTGTTTAATTGGGAGTTATCTACTTTGTAAAACAATGTCAGTATATGAGTGAATTAAGTTTTGAGCATTGTTTAGGTTTACCCACCGCTGTGTTGCAGAGCAAGAAGTGTATGAGATGTCATTCTTTGACTGAATCTTGTTAGTTGGCCACTAATCTTTGTTGTTCTTTAATATAGAGGTTGGCTATCTGTTAGAGAATTACAAATTCTAGCTAGGTTGTTATTTTAAACACCAACAGTACTAACATTGATGTGTCTTTCATAATGTGCCATTGATATCTTGCTTGAAGAAGATGCTTTGCTAAGATATGTGCACTTGAAAGCAACTTTTGAGATTCTTGATCTGCTTTGCTGATACCGGAGTTAACTTTGTCTTTGTGCACACATCACAATAGAGTGCCTTCTGAATCCTTATGATGAAGGGTTGTCATCAATACATGGTCAATGTGAGAATTGGATATCATGCATGGAGGATTGGATGGTGAGTGTTTAGGAATAAAAGATGGATTGGTCGACAGTTTGGAACCTTTGACTCTCCAAACGTGGGAAGATGAGGAATAATGGAGTGATACGGAAGTGTGCATGGAATTAGGACCAACTATTTGATATACCTTGTACTTCAATTGAGAATCTTTCTTTTTCCTTTGTGGACATCTTTGATGGATACTTTTCCCTTTTTTATTTTGCCCCATTGTTTCTTTGAATAATGGAGTTTGATAGGGATCATCTTTCTTTGTATTTTTTGATATCCATACGTATTTTATTTGTCCAATATGCTTCTTAGCTTATTTTTCTTTGATGACATTTTTCATGGTTTGATTCAAATCTTTCTTTTGATGTTGGTCCCAATTCATGGATGGGGCGATGGGTGGATGAAGATCTGTGACATGGTGGGTTGTAGTATTGACATCGGTTTCATCATAAGGATCCTTCGTCCTCCCTATGTTGACGTTTGCTCGAGACGAAGTTGCTCCCAGTTTTATAGATGTATCCCTGATATGTTGAGATCCCTTGATTGTTGAATAACCAAGGCCTTGATGCTTAGGATTTCCAACAATCCATAATGGTTCTAGGATATCCTGTTCATGTAGGCCTAATCCTCTACCCTGATAATTCATCTGCTGAAAAAAATTATTTGCAATAGGATATGATTTACCTTGGAAACAAGGTGCTAACCCTTTTCTGCTCTGTGGTGTATCTTCAAAAGTGACAACTTCTTCATTGATAAAATAGCTTTCCCTTAAAAAGGTGAGTGATCCAAGTTTATAAGTGATAGGATCCTCCATATTTGGGATGAATTCTTGATTGATATTCTTAGCTTGATCTTTTGAGATATTAGATTGGAATGCTTCTTCAAGAAGTGTTGATGCTTCACTGTCCACACAAAAGTCTTCCTCATGACTCACTTCATAGGATGTTTCTAATTCATGACTTGTGTAGAAGTGTTCTTCATGACCCATTTCTGATATGTCTTTGTATTTCTCTATATCTTGACCATGTGTATAAATGTTAAGAGTAGGATACTCTTTTTCCTTGGGAATGATGTTAAGAGTATGAGACTCTTGTTTTGAATGAAGATCATCTACATGTCCATCTAAAGAAAGCATCTTATGGTTAGATGGAGGAATATGTGCTATATGGATATGATCATCATTTGCAACATCTTGTATAGATAGAAGAGTGCCCATTAGATCATTGTAGTATCTTGGAGATACGAATTCTTGATCTTGAATGATTTTGGAATTACTTTCGACATGCTTTGGATCAAGTTCTTGACATGGGTGAATTTCAAAGGATGGATTGCCTATACGGGATTCTTGGACATTGTTATTAGGAATGGGAAGTGGCTCAAAATCCACTTGTTCTTTGAATGAATTTGGATCAAGTGTAGTGTCAACGATTCTTTCACTATTCACAATCATGAGGTCGAAGGATGTCAATATGCCTTGGGAGGGACCATTTCTAGACCTTGATGGAAGATTTTGATCATGCTTTGGAATACGTTCTTGAGATATGTCCTCTAACTAATAAAGTGATGTAGGGACATTTACAATATGATCATTAGTGGATGGATTATAGATTATGTTAATGGGATCAAACAATTCCAACACTCCTTGAAATAAATCATTAAAAAGTGGCTCTTGATGTATGGTGAGTTGATCATTATATGGGGTAGAAACATCTTCAATGTTCTCATTGATAGATTGATTTTGATCATTGTCCTTAGCCATTATGGTGGAGAGATTGTCAATGTCCTCAACCATAAGACCAAGTGATGTTGACATTTCTTGAATTTGATCATTGTTGGGTATTGTTGGTTGATTTTGATCATAATTGAAAAGTGGCTCTTGGTGTATGTTGATTTGATCGTTGGTCGAGGTGGAAACATCTTCAAGGTGCTTATTGATAGATTGATCTTGATTTTTGATTTCAACAATTGTGGTGGGAATCTGTTGCAAGATTTTTTGAGCGAGTAATGTCTGTGTTTTCTGCTGACCCAACAATGCTTGTTGTTGGTCATGTTGTTGTTGTGCCAACAATGCTTTTTGTTGGGCTTGTTGTTGAGCTACTTGTTGATGCACTTTTTGATGGATTGCTTGCAATAGTGCCCATAATTGTGCTTGCACCTGTCGAGCCAGGTGTTGGGCTTGAACTTGAGCCTATGATTGTTGGGCTACTTGAGCCGCTTGTGCAGTTTGTTGGGTGGCTAATTCTGCTTGTGCTTGCTGAGCTACTAGTTGTGCAGCTTGTTGGTTTTGGAGTGCCTTTTGGCGGGCAGCTTGTTGAGTGGCTTGCAACATGATGGAGAATGAATTGGTCGTGTTGTGTTTTTGGAGTGGTGGCGGTGGTGGTGTAATGGTGTTGATTGAATTTGCCCCATTAGCTTTTGGTGGGATTGGTGATTGATCTTTGGGATGTGGTGATTGAGTTTGTTGTTGATGTCATTGATCTTGATATCCAATTTCTTGACATTGGAGATATTGTTCTTGATGTGGTTGTGGAGATAGCTGAATGCTTTGATGACATGGTTCAACCAATGGAAGAGTGTATTGATTTTGGGGTGGGGATGTCTCATGGCACAATGGATCAACTACTTTGGCAAGTGAAGAAATTTGATCCCGCAAAATTTGTTCTTGATTTTGATCTTGACACCCTTGATATGGGTGACTTGGTTGTTGAACAAGCATATCTACCATGTATACTTGTGGTGTTTGCATGGAATCATGGATAGATTGGTCTTGAACAATGTTTTGATTTTGTGTGATTTTTAGATTTGGCATGATAGATTGAAATTGAACATTGTTGTGATTGGGAAACACATTACTTTGATTTAGGTAACTTTGATTTTGCATTTTGTTACCTTGACTTGGATCAACATATGGAGTTTCCAACATGTTGTTGGGATTTTGAACAACATTGGTTTGATTTGCAACCATATCTATCCCAAAGTTTACCAAATGTGGATTCGAAATGGTCATGTTTGACAAACTTGTATTTGACATGTATGGATTTGGTGGGATAGTGTTATTGGAACAAGACTCATGCACTAATTTTTTGGTTGATAGATTTGTATGTTTGGACTTGTATTTAAATCTATCATCGGGAAAGGTGTTCCAAAATTCAAATTGGGCATGCTCACATTTGTTGTACCATTGAGTTTTGGAGGAGATGATGATTCCATGGATAAATGTGATTTCCTATAATCAAGTGGTATTGTGAGACTTGGATAGTTTAATTGACTTGGATTACTCATGATGTATGAGTTGAGTTTATATTCCATGTTTCCCTTGTGTTTTGACCTTGTTGCGAAAGTGAACCTCTGAGGGGTTTAGGACCAATGATGAGATGAAGCATGAAAGGGGTGAATGATATGGGTGTTTAAAATTTTAGGAACTTTGGATCAATGCTAGACTTTATGAGTTGATTTGATTTGATTTGGATAGTTTGACTAAGTGTGTTAAGCCAAACAAGATGATGGTGAACTTTGTAAACCCTAGGAAGTTGTGTTATCCTAGGGAAAAATTGCACAAGAGAATGAATTTGCTAAGTGTGTTAAGCCAATCAAGGTGATTGTGAATTGATAGACCTTAGGAAGTTGTGTTATCCTAAATCTAAATTTGTTCAAGAGGATAATTTGGCTAGGAGTGTTAAGCCAAACAAGGTGATGCTTAGTTTCCAAAAGTCTAGCATAAATGGTGTTTTCCAAGGTTCCAAAAGTTTTTGGTGAAATGGAATTTGACTTATGTTTGATATGGGTGAAGTGTTTGACTTGATCCTAGATGAACCTATGACTTACTTACAAGACCAAGGTAATGAAGAACATGCTTTTCCCTAAGAGTAAATCAAACCAAAATAGCAAATGTTTGCATGAAAACCATAAGACTCAAAAGAGAACAAGCACACGTGTGGTTCAGTTGTCTGTTATCTTGCTTAGATTCGGTTCCTTTTTTCACAAGCACTTTCTTGATTATGTTTTTCAAATTGAATGTCCAATGTCCCATTTTATTTTTCATCCCACAAGGTTCATTATGTGGAAATCAAGGAAATTAGGGAAAAAGTCTCGTAGGTTTAACCTTAGTGAAAACAAATGATGATAAAATCCAAGCACTTAGAAACCTCTAAGGATATGATCCCTAGGGAAATAAAGAGTACTTAAATTCGTCAAAGGTATTTGTTTCTTCCAAGGGGTTTGAAATTTGGAGTTCTTTGTGAATGTTTGTTTTTCAGTTGTTTTGAGGACCAAGCAAAGTGTTTTGATTCAAAGCACATGTACAACCCTAGGCTGATGAGACAATATTTTGTTGGGTTCCCACTTGGATAAATCCAACTGTGCATATTTTGTGCGGATGGCTAAATGCTTGACCACACTGGCTCCCCTCCATGGCACACACTTCTCAGGTCAGCCAAGCATTAGTACCCATGAAACTCCCATGGCATACTTTCCATCTCTACAACAAAACCACATGTATAACGTGGGACGGCTTCAAAGGACATGACCTTTTGCACTAACAAAATAGATAAGGTTTTGGCCTTTTCTAAAAAAGGGTTTTAATTCGGGCATTCTGTTCATGGGGGATTATCCAACATCAACGAGAGTCCATTTCTATCCATCTCGTCAGAATAATCCTCGTGATTCTTGAACTTTCCTCAAGAATTCACACTTATATACCGGTTGGAAGTCGCTTGGCTTTAGCGTGTTCTCGGTTGGGTCGTTCCTTTGGGTGATTAATTTTTCCCACAAGGCAGGCCCTCTAAGATAAACAATAGAAAGCTAGGATATCCCATCGTTCAATAAACCTTTGTTGAAAAACAAGGGGAGAACCTCCGCAATATGCCGTGCTCACACTCGCATGTTTTGTTCAATTTTAAGTTCCCAAATCAAAGTGTGAAGGCAATCTTTTTGACAACTTAATATCATAAAAGAATTTTGATTCTAAAGATCATCATGAGGCATGAGAGAAGCACATACGCCTTTTAAATGATATTAAGTTGTGAAAAAGATTGCAAACATGACAAGCACTTGTTCATTTTATACCTCAAAAGCAATGATTTTGATTCATTTTAAAGCACCAAAATGAGATGTGTGAAGTTGATTTTTCAATTTTCAACCCAAATCGAAATCTAGTATGTTTCTAAGTTCAATTTTAACCAAGTTGAAAAGATTAAATAAAATGGTCAATTTTAAACCCAAAAAGAAAGATGAGTTGGTTCAAAACAGAAAACTAAAGCAGTAATTGGAGCCTTTGAGTTATAACAAAAAGCATTAAAAAAATCTTTTCCTTTTCAAGTTTTCATCTTCAAGTTTGTCAACTTTAATTGATTCGCCTTTGCTTGATTCCAATAATTAGCTTTAATGTCAACCTTCTTTATGCAAACCGATGTAAACACCTATATCAAGAAAATAAAGAGTCAAACCACCATGTGTGTCCTTTGAATGCCATTTTTGAGAAATCACAAAAAAAAAAAATGATCATTCATAAAGTACATTGGTTGCCTATGTGATATGTTGATCATATCTTGAATAGAAACTAAAGAAACACAAGTCTTATAGTTTTAATGCATAAACCAAGACATGATAAATATGGGTACACATACAAGATTAGTAGTCATCATACGAATTTTAGTTGATCTTTGATATCATTCTCCCTAAAAAGTTTCAAATTTTTAACAAGTCTTAAATGCTCACTTTTCCCTTATTAATGATATTGGGAAGCTAAAGCAACCAAAAACTAAGTAAAGCACACTTTCCCTTAACTTTCCCAATATCTTATTACTCTCGTGTTTTAACTAGAAATTGATTGAAATAAAGACTAAATTGGTGAGCTAAATGACAACCAAACTAGACTTGCACCCAAAGTTACTTCAATTTGATCTTTCCCATTAGTCTGAACATCAAACCTAACACTGTCCATTCACATGGATCTACGTACGTTACACTTAGAGAAAATCTTGTCTGCCAAATTTTTAGAATCCGTAGTCTAACCATTAACATACCTTTGAATGCCCACAAATGTCTAGAAAGCTTAATGTCTTTACCACTAAAAATAGTATAACATGTTGGACCAATTTTATTTATACTGAAGATTTGAAATTACAAAGTCCCAGGTTGGAATCTCTTGATCATCATCCCCTCGACAACACATAAACCGACATTTCTAAACAAATCACAGGAGAGAGATGATAAATGACAGCTAGGTCACAAACCGCATTCAAAAACCCACTCAAAAACATCTTTTCTAATAAATTGTATCTGTAAAGGTCGATTCCAATTAATGCACAATCTTTTAAAATAATAGATCCTCCAGAATATATTAATGGCATCTATCCAAATCTGCACTATTTTTCTTGCCTACTTTACAAATCATTTCCTATACTAGCGAAACAAAACATTCAATTTCAAACTACCAGATATTCGTGCCTATAGTAAATCTATGAACTTAAATGAGAGAAAGATTATTTTGATAAGTCAGATGTGCATTACTATACACAAATTCCTACACATCTGAAATTAATTCATACGATAGAATGATAAATGATCACACTTTCCTGCAGCCTATATGTAGTCTATAACGCCAAAGTGTGGTGAATCTGTAGGAAATGAAGCGATGGAGTAGAGTAGTCAAATAGAATTTGTATTGTGCATCATGCGATGAAGGAGCTAATAGTTTGGTAGAAAAAAGTGAATGGAAATAACACAAATTAGAATGGACCCATGACATTGAGATTGACGGGCACAATGAATACCAAAGTGAATAAGATCACTTCTATCAATAGCAAAGGGAATTGAGAAAACACAAGTCTTAGATTGCTTATGTTTATTTGGTATCGCATTGACTGTTTAGCTAATAGAGGAACCACGAATGTATTTAGAAAGAAATAAACTATATCTTAGCAAAGGAAAATGCAGGCAGGGGATGGTCTTCAAATTCAAAGAAATCTACTTCAAACATACTGACCTCCAAGACTGAAAGAAATAGTACGGAGCATAAAGCTACAACCAGATGAATGTGTTCTAAAAGGAAATGTTGATAAAGGAACCACACATGCATTCAGAGAGAAATAAATTCTATCTCAGCAAAGGAAAATGCAGGCAGGGGATGGTCTTCAAATTCAAAGAAATCTACTTCAAACATACTAACCTCAGAACTATTAAGAAATATTACGAAGAATAAAGCTATAGCAAGGCCTATTTAGATTATGATTTGATCTCTTTAGATTACTTGTTTTTAGGATACAAAATATTAATGTCTACCGCCTAACATTGGAACTCACAGTGACCAGAAAATCTAAACACCGTAGTAGCAGAGGCATACAGTTTAAAGCAAAGTGGGTGGGCAACAGGGACTGGTCAACATGAGATATCAACTAATAATGAAAAGCACAACACAGGGGTCGGTCAACATAGTGCTTTGCCCCCATTACGCAGAGGATTTGATAGTAGAGAAAATGTATTCAAAGCAGATCTCAGAAAGGCGTGAAAAGAGGTGAATTTAACATCCCTGGATCAGAGGTTTTCCCTATAATAAGTCATTTCTTATTGATATTGACACCAACTGTAATGTACCAGAATATATTAATGTAAAACTGAGAACACACACCTACGTAGATATAGAGAAAATGCTTTGTGAGTGGGGCCATGAAAATATTAGAGGAGAATATATGCTAAAACAAAGGACATGCCCATGCGTACACTATTTTTTTTTAAGAGCAAGTCGATGGAAAAAACACAATCTATGCCAAAAATAGACTAGTGTTATTGCTTATTTTAGAAAACATGCTGAGTTTTTTCATTAAATCAAGCTACAAAAATGATTGTATGATTGCAGCTATCAACTAGATACCAATATAAACGAGATTATGATTGTGACTACCTACTAGGCACAAGAATCAAAAGCATGATCATATATTCCTATCATAATATAGATATTTGTTTCTTCTTAACCAAAACTAGTTAGCACCCTTTTTTCTAATCAAATTAAATCATAAAAGTAGCTCAATTTTCAATCAGAAAAGCACAAAATTAGATTATGTAAATGTGACTATGAATAGCTCTTCAAAACTTGATGGAATGCCCTCCTTCTAGCGCCATTTTTTGGACATGAAAATATGCAAATGGTTGATCCTAACACACACCATCAGTAGCATGATTAGTATTTCAATCAAAACAAATATTCAATATCCATATGAGATGATAAATCATGCTTCAAAAATGCAAATAAATGACAAAGATGAACAAAGCATATAAAACATGAAATATATCTAGCCCATATTGGATTGGTGCTCTTTGAATATGTGAAAGAGCCCTTTCCTAATCCTTGATAAGCCAAATTAGATGATAGACAATGAGATGCTCTTGAACTCAAGTTGCCTATAATGATAGTGCTCAAATTGTAGATGTTGAAATGAGAGAAAATGCATTGCATTTATAGGAGAAGTTGAGAGAAGAGAAGCCAAGATTGAGAAATGTGGGACTAAATCCCATCCAATAGGAGAGAGCCACTTGTCACAATTGGATTGGCCCATGATTGTGCAAGTGTTGGCTAATGTGCCCATTTCAAATTTGAAAATAACAATAAATGAATATGGTTGAGAGTTTTGGGGGGAATTGTGTTTGGCCAAAAAAGTCAAACATGAGAGTTAATGAGGGCATATTCCTTGGGAATATGCCTTTGTGAGGGAAAATAGGTGTTTTAATAAATCAATTAAAATGATTTATTGTGCAAGTGGATGAATCTAGAGGATTTAGGTGATTAGGATTAAACTAATCAGGATTTGATTAATCTAACAGGAGTTTAGGTGATATGACATTTGATTTCAATTTTTGTATTTATTTTAAATCAAATGAGAGGAAAATGCATATGAGTGATTTAATTAAATCAGGAACTATAGGAGATAATTAAATAATTGGATTTATTTAATTTTGAGAGAAGTGAATTAATTAAATTGGTTTATTTAATTAATAGATGGAATAATGTTGAATGAAGTATGATTAGATGCATGCGTATATTTTGCATGTCTACACTAAGCATCATGGTATTTGGGTAATAGCATGCTGAAGTTTGCAGCCATTTTGCACTTTGGACTCTTGAGAGATTCTACTAGTTGAATGTAGCGCAGAGCGATTCAACATGTTTTGGTGTGAAAGAGGACCTTTTCTAGCATAAAAATACCCACCTAAATGCGTTGGAATGCTTTGTTTTTCACATGAGTTGCAGAACGAAAGTTGCACCACTTTGCAACTTTAAACTACTTGCATTTGATAATTTTTTCCCCAAGCGAAAATTTTCCCCCATGGGAAAAGTCCTTCGAGATAAAAAAAAATGAGATAGGTTATTGTAGAGGGGCCCAATATGAACCCATAGAATCAAATGAGAAATTTCTAATCATCTCTGTATCCAAGTAATAACATGTTGAATTTTTCAGCCATTTTGCATTTTTGACTCTTAAAGGATTCTCTCAGTTGAATGTAGCTCGAAGTAATTTAGCGTATTTGGGTTTGAAAAAGGACCATTCATAGAATAAACCTACCCAACCATACACATCAGAATAGTTTATTTGGTCACACAAATTGCAGAACAAAAGTTGCTCCACTTTGCAACTTTCAACTACTTGCATTTGATAATTTTTTTCCCAAGTGAAAATTTTCCACTATGGGAAAAGGCCTTTGAGATAGAAAAAATGAAGAGATTTTATTGTATATGGTACAAACATGATCCCATAGACTTAGATGAGAAGTTTCTAAGTGTCACAGTATCTAAGTAACAACATGTTGAAGTTTGCAGTCATTTTGCACTTTGGACTTTTAAGGGATTCTGCTGATTGAATATAGCTTGGAACAATCCAACATGTTTGGATATGAAAGAGGACCATTTCTAGCATAAAAATACCCACCCATATGTGTCTAAATAGTTCATTTTGTCACACGAGTTGCAAAATGAAAATATCATCACTTTGCAACTTTTAACTACTTGCATTTGACAACGTTTTCCCCAAGTGAAAATTTGTCACCATGGGAAAAGGCCTTTGAGATAAAAAAACCAAGAGAGGATATTGTAGAGGGGCCCAAATCAATCCCATTGTCTCATATGATAATTTTCTAAGCATCATGGTATCCGAGTAACAACATGTTGAAGTTTTTAGTCATTTTGCACTTTGGACTCTTAAGGGATTCTACCGGCTGAATGTAGCTTGGAACGATTCAACGTGTTTAGGTGAAAAAGAGGACCATTCATAGCATAAATGTACCCACTTGGATGTTTTAGAATAGTTTTTTTGGTCAAAGGAGTTGCAGAATGAAAGTTGCACCACTTTGTAACTTTTAACTACTTACATTTGACAACTTTTTCCCCTAGTGAAAATTCACCACCATGGGGAAAAGCCTCTGAGATAGAAAAAAATGAGAGAGGTTATTGTACAAGGGCCCAACATGATCTGATAGGCTTAGATGAGAAGTTTCTAAGCATCATGGTATCCGAGTAACATGTTGAAGTTTGCAACCATTTTGTAGTTTGGACTCTTAAGGGATTATGTCGGTTGAATGTAGCTCAGAGCGATTCAACATGTTTAGGTACAAATGAGGACCATGTATAGTGTAAAATTACCCACCCAAATGTGTTGGAATAGTCCGTTTGGTCACAGAAGTTGCAGAACAAAAGTTGCACCACTTTGCAACTTTACACTGCTTGCATTTGACACTTTTTATATCAAGTGAAAACTGGACACCACGAAAAAATGAATTAGAGGTAACAAAAAATGAGAGAGGTTATTGTAGAGGGGACCAACATGATCTTGTGGGCTTAGATGAGAAGTTTTTAAGAATCAAAGTATTCAAGTAACAACATGCTGAAGTTTGCAACCATTTTGCACTTTGGACTCTTAAGAGATTTTGTTGGTTGAATGTAGCTCAGAGTGATTTAGCATGTTTGGGTGTGAAAGAGGACCATTTAGAGCATAAAAATACCCATCTAGATGTGTTGGAACAATCCTTTTGGTCACAAAATTTGCAAAAAAAAATTTGCACCACTTTGCAACTTTACACTACTTGCATTTGACACTTTTTCCATCAAGTAAAAACTAGACACCACAAAAAATGACTCCAAAATAATAAAAACCAAGAGAGGTTATTGTAGAAGGGTTCAATCTAATCTTGAACGCTCAGAAGAGAAGTTTCTAAGAATCACGATATCCAAGTAAACGAATGTCGAAGTTTGCACCCATTTTGCACTTTGGACTCTTAAGGGATTATGTTGGTTGAATGTAGCTCAGAGCGATTCAACATGTTTGGGTGCAAAAGAGGACTTTTCCTAGCATAAAATACCCATCTGAATGCATTGGAAAAGTCTATTTGGTCACACAAATTGCAGAATGAAAGTTTTACCACTTTGCAACTTTACATTGCTTGCATTTGACACTTTTTCCATCAAGTGAAAATTAGACACCACAAAAAAATGACTCCAAGATAACAAAAACTGACTAGAGTATCGATTAATGATAACAAAACCCTAGAATAGAACATGTAAAGTGTGCACTTTTTTAATACTTTTTAGGGTGTTTCACTTGGAAAAATCTTGTGCTCTAAAAATGTTTGCCACTTTAACTTGTTACTCTTTTGTTTTCAAATTAGAAGATAATATGTTTTTATGTTCTTCACTAAACTTCTTCTGCAAGTCAAATTTCATTTTTTCTATCTACTACCTGAAAAGAGCATGCCTTAAGGATCTTTACCATGGCTAACATGCACAGAATTGTATGCTTTGATGTTGTTCACCACTTTTAAAAACTTAAATTATTTTCAAGGCTACCAAAGCATGTTATGGGATTTGTCTTGCCACTTCATCCTATAATTAACCAGTTTTATCATTTGGAAGTGGCATTCCTAACAAATGAGCACACTTTGAGGTCTTTACCACTTTTTGGTACTTAGTCCTTTTGGAAAATTTGATAAAATCCAATCACTTGACATCTCCTCCACCTGAAAAATTTGGAAAAATCCACTTGGTTGATTCATTTCCTCCACTTTTTCATTCCTTAGACAAAATTTGACCATCTCTAGCATTCAAGATTTGGTTTACCTTTTTGTCCAATGTATTAAAAATTAAAAAGAATTGACTATAGAATGACATTGAATAAAAATTACAAGAATGACATCCAAGAACATGGGGAAAAAGGATTCCATAGTGAATATTTTGAGGAGAAATTACTTACATTTGACTTGAAAGTGACACTTATATGAAAATTCTCATATAGGTTTAGCAATGTTATATATTTAGTCACATGTGAAAGAAGTTCATTAAAATTTTAAAAAGTTCATATTAGGTGGGGTCCAAGTTGTTTAAACTTCTATTACTATAACTTTTCCATTCAACCTTCGCACTATAGTGAATACACATTTATAGATACAAGGTAGGGGCAATGTATGCCTCATAGAAATGGGGTCTCATGGTGATTTATATTACTGTGAGACCCCATTTCTATGAGGCCTACACTACCCCTAACTTGTCAACCCTACCGAATTGGCAAGCTAGTGAGCTCACTAGCCTGCCAATTCAGCGGGGTTGACAAGGTAGGGGCAGCCTATGAATCAATGATTCATACACTGCCCCTACCTTGTCAACCCTACCAAATTGGCAAGCTAGTGAGTGTGGAAAGCTAGTGAACTCACTAGCTTGCCAATTTGGTAGGGTTTACAAGGTAGGGGAAGCATATGCCTCATAGAAATGGGGACTCACAATGATGAAAATCACCATGATTCCCCATTTCTATGAGGCATATGTTGTCCCTACCTTGTCAAACCTACCGAATTAGCAAGCTAGTGAGCTTACTAGCTTGCCAGTTCGGTAGTGTTGACAAGGAAGGGGCAGCATATGCCTCATAGAAATGGAGTCTAATAGTGCCAATTTGGTAGGGTTGACAAGGTAGTGGCAGGATATGCCTCATAGAAATTGAAACTCATAGTTATGTAAATCACTAATTCGATAGGGTTGACAAGGTAGGGGCAGTGTATGCCTCATAGAAATGGGGACTCGCGATGATGTAAATTAATATGAGACCCCATTTCTATGAGGCATATGCTACCCCTACCTTGTCAACCCTACTGAATTGGCAAGCTAGTGAGCTTGGAAAACTAGTGAGCTCACTAACTTTCCAATTCGTTAGGGTTGATAAGGTAGGCATAGCGTATGCCTTAGAGAAATGGGGAATCACGATGATGTAAATCACCATGAGTCCCATTTTTGTGAGGCATACATTGCTTCTACCTTGTCAACCCTATTGAATTTTCAAGCTAGTGAGCTCACTAGCTTTCTAATTCACTAGGATTGACAAGGTAGGGGTAGTGTGGTGGAACCCCTAAAATTTTCCTGGTTCCACTAGATTATTATGGTCAAAACCTGATATTCATTGCCTTAGGGTTTTGGTTTTGCAATTTTTCATGTCCATGCTCTCATTTGTCTTTCGACCTTCTATTTTTGAGTTGATCGGTTGTATTGGTTCCTGGTCTTTTCCTTAATCCCTCATGACTTTGAGTCCCACGGTTTTACCAAACTTTTCATTTTCTTGCTCATCATGACTAGGTGGTCCTTTTAAAACAACCTTTGGTGCAAGTGAAGTAAGTTTTCCTTAAGTCGAGATTTAATTATTTGCATCACTTGTCGCTCGTTCATTTTCAAATTTCCTCATGCAACCTGTGATGGGAGATGCCCTTCCTCTTTTTGTATCATCCAGATGTATTCCTTCACTATTTGTTTGTGTTCATGAGGAAGTAATGCCCGATGAGTGATGTGGTCAATATTTTGACCCATCGCTACCCTCTTAACTATCACTGGTTGTTTTGTGTACAATAAAGTTAAACCCATAACCGTTGATGTAAGAATTACTTCCCATCACTAGAGTGTAATGTTTTTCCAATTTAATTTGGCCATGGATGGGTTATCAAGCTATGAAAGATAAAAGTAAAATCAATGGAAAGAATCCTTCTAGCATAGATCGATGACTCCTATCTCATCACTGGCCTCACAACTATTGCTAGTTGGAGTTCTAAAGTGGGCTCAAGAGAAACAACGCTTGATGCTATACCCAAGGAGGTGACATGTATTATCTGCCTCACCCATCGCTTGGTATGTATAATGTCGCTGAAATGAAACTATGAAGTGGTGAGTACACGTGAACCACAGGATAAGGTTTTCAAGCTCATAGATCAATGGTGTGCATTCAAACGAGAACAAGAAACTGATAGAGTGGGTATTTTCACTCGTATGAGTTTCCTTGTACCATTAATTGTGCTTGTACTAAGCCAAATAAGTTGCCTATGAGGAGTTGAATGATGTAGGGATGAGGTAGAGATGCAAGTGAAAGAAAGTTACAGAGGTTGTTTCCTAGGTAAGTTTCTACCAAATTCTTAAAGTATTATTCTCTTGTTGAATTGTCTTTGTGTTTTGTATTCCTATAATCATATGCTAGGGTTAGAGTAGGGTTTTTCTATATTGTGAAGAATTGGGGTGTATTCTGGGATAGGGTAACATTGCAAAATTAAATAGTGCTCTGCAATTGCAATTGTGATTTTTACACCAACAATTTGTCACCTAGCTAGAGTTGTAATTGAGAAGGAAACCCTAGTCTAAGGAAAGGATGAGCCAACCAGGTGAGTCCTCCACCTCTAAACCCACATCAAAAAGAAAGAGGCAAGAGGCCTATCACAAAACATCACATGAGCTTGAAGTCCTTGACAAGAAGAAATGGTAGACAAAGAATTATGTCTATTTTATGGACAAGTTTCAACCTCCGGATGTCAAAGTGAGTGGCAAGAAGGCCATAGGGAATGGGGTGTTAACCTCTAATTTTAAAAACATCATGGTAGAGATTAGTGATATTATTGTTTTGAAGGTGGGTTGGGAGTTGTTTGTGAATTCTATTACAAGGAGGGATGCTCCTCATGCTGGCCAAACATTTTAGGGGTATGTCCTGGGAAAGATGGTTGTCCCGAATGTCTTTGTGGAAGTGGATTTAATGTTCCAGCTCGTGGACAGGTATGATGATGTCAACATAGTTATTACTGACACATCTGGAAAAAACCTCCTGGATATAAAGAGAAGCAAATTCATAGAGGTCTTCAACATGAACCTTGATGCTAATGAGAAAATTAGCATGGAGAACTTGCAGAAGTATTATGTAGCACATAGGGTTGGATACAAAAAAGATGAATTACCTAGGCACAGGCTAGAAAAGGGTTCCACATTTGCACTCAAGGAGATTGAACCTTTCGAATGTGAGGAATTTTTCAACTATTTCAAGTACACATATTACATGTTGTGTCAGTTGCTTGGGATTAAGTGTGATGGAAAGATACCATCACCCATGTTGGTTATGATTATGGATATCCAGCATAGGTATCAGCACAGGTGGTTCGATTATGCTCACCGTGTTGTCGAGAAATTGCACTATGATTTAAAAAGCCTAAAAGAGAGAAGAACCCCATGAAATTTCAGGCATTATTCTTTGTTGATAAACATGCTCCGATATCAAGGAAGGGATGTTTTCAATAGGTATCTACAATTGAGGTGGGTAGATGACAATAACCATAGGTTACCTATGTATATGTGGATTCACATTTGTGATTTGCATTGTTCCACCTCAGATTACACTTGGTTTTGTAGTACAATAAAGCACACTATCTTGGTGCAAATGGGGGTAGCGCAAGTGGAGAAAATTTATAAAAGAATTAGAGCTTTGTTAAGGCCAAAGGAATACGGAGATGACCCCAATTATGAATGTAATTGGGGAGATTGGTATTTTTATGGAAAATTTGTTGTTATCAAATGCTATGGCTCCACATGTATTGCCTATATATGTCTCTGATAGGTCATAATTCATGGAGATCATGTGACAAATGGATAATAGTGATGCTGAGAATTTTAGGGCCTCTAGGAAGGCCTCTATCATTGCTAGTACCTTTTTTCTTATCATTTTAAAGTCACCGCCAAAGAGGTCTCTGAGGTTTTGGTATAATGGTAAATAATTTAAGGATGGGTGTAGCTCCTATTAGGAAGTTTGAACCTGAAGGATTCTTTGACAGGGAGAAGATTAAATGATTAATATCAGGGTACGAGCCTCACCAATTTCTTTTCAAGGAGGATGTAGTGAGGAACTTGTTAATGACAACTATTGCCTAGGATAGGGGAGCAATATGGATGAAAATTGTTGAGGTAGAGAAAAGATCTCAAAGAAAGAATTATTTTATGAAAGTTCGTATAAGCACATTGCTAATAAATTTTACAAAATGGAGTTACTCCTCGGTGACTTCAGTGATGAAACTTTCTTAGAAAGGGCGAAACAAGCAGAGGACTTAGCCCAAGATGCTTTATAGGAGCACTTGATGAAGACTTGTGGCTAGTCAAAGAAGTTGGTGGCACAAGAGGTTCAACAACAACCATTGGATGTTGAGGACACCACTGCCATGGAATTTCCCCCTAAATATATTGGTGAAACATAGGATATTGAAGCCGACATACACTAGCCTTCCATTGAGTCGGACCCCATTGAGTATTGAGTAGAATAGGAATTATCTTACCCTAATGTTGGGGATGCAATGGAGCCTTTTGTTTCAGATGATAGGCTAGTACCTTGGGAGTATCATGAGAGCTAGGATAATGATGCAAGGATTTTATCCTACACTAAATTCCTGGAAGATGACTCTTTTGTGGATTCAAATGAATTCAATGAATTTGTTGCTGAGTTAAAAGCTCAGAAAATAAGTGATAGATTACAAGCTGCGGTGGAGGTAGCTAATCCTTCTCAACAAGAGGAGGTGAAAAGGTAGACTGAAGATGAGATTTCTCAAGAAATCACCCAGATGAATCCATTAGAGGTTGGGAAGTTAGTTAAAGATAGTGGAATGTTGGTTATGCCTGGTTGGAGTTTTTCCTCCATAATTTCCTTGGATGCAATTAAACGTTACCTAGGTGCTTCGGTGTCTGAAGACACATTTGATGAAAAAAACTTTGGTATGGGTTTTAGTCCCAGTTTACATGCCTTGGCCATTTCGTCTCTAATTCTAGATTCAGGGAGATGTGTACTTAGTAGAACAATGGCTGGCCTCTCAAGTGATGTGATCATTAGAAGAGCTTTAGATATGATAGCCCCACAAGCTACAAGGTTGATAATGCATTCGACTATGCTGAGTGTTGATACTGTAGAGATTAGTCAAGCTAAGTACTCAAAATTTTTAGAGAAGCACAGCAAGTTGGTCGAGGAATATAACAAAGTAATGGTTACTCTTGCTTAGGCTAGCCAGAAGGCCCTCCCAACCTCTCCATCTAATATGTAACCTTAGGATAAGGATACCTTGAAATTGAGAATCAGTGCTTTGAAAGAGGAGCTCCAGAAAACCAAGGTTGAGAATGATAATCTCTAAGAAGGTTTGAGCAACACTTCCAAAGATATGGCTGAGGGTCTGCTCAATTATACATGGCATAAGATTTCTCTAAAGATGGAGACTACATGGTTAACATATAAGGGTGTACATTAAGCATATGAGAAGTTTCAGAATACCCAAGAGGTTTTCATGAACACCTGGAATAAGTGGAGCAATAGGTTGAGCAACTTGAAAGAAATTCAAGAAAATGCAAAAGGAGATTCTTAAGCCCCTGAGCAACTCCATGAATTAATCAATAGAATTGAGACTGTTGGAGAAATTATAGTCTTCCATGAAAGAATTGGGGGATTATTGCAAGGAAAATTGAAGGCATTTAGGGACATGGAGGAGCAAGGCATGCCTAAGGTTCTCAATGAAGAAGCGGAGTTAAAGGATTATGACTCATGGAAAGCTTTGTTCGGGCATCCAACAACTAAGTGTTCTGAGATGGCTTATGTTGAGAATAAACTGGCCCTATCAATATTAATTGATTTGATTTATACTCTTATTAAAATTGAGATAGGAATGGATAGATTTGTGAAGGAGGCCCGAGTCATGTTATATGCAAGGTACAATTCTTATAATGTCAAAGTGTAGAAGTTGTTGGAGGACAATTGGCCTACTAAGGAAGAATATAGGGATTGGTTAGATAAATATGTTGAGTAACCCACGAAAGGGTTGGTAAGATGGATATAGAACATGGTCTACTATAATACACATCTAGCCGTGGAAAAAAACATTGCACAAAGAAATTTCTATATCCTCTTAGAAAAATATGCACATGGAGATTTAATCAAGGTACCCTTCATCTGCTCTTGCTCTTGCTCTTTTATTTCAATTTTGTTTATCTTTCGGATAATGCAATGATGTGGAATTTTAAAATAGCATGTGAGTTGTTTTTGTATGCTCATTTGAATGATCATGCTTTGGTTCTTTCCCCTCATTTTGTAAAGTGAAAATATAATTGTTGAGGATTTGAAATGAAATGAAATATTGAAAACTATAATGTGAAATGTAATTTGGTATGCTGATAGCCCAATGCTTGTTCTTCTCCCTTAATCTTATAAAAGGGAATTCAAGGCTATTATGCGGGGGTCTTTGAATTTTTTTTGGAGCTCAAGTACCTTTTTGTGAACATTACCAGGAAATATGCAAGTAATATAGAATTGATAGTTGAGTCTAGGATTATGAGTTCATATTTACAAGTAGCTTAAAATTTTTGCAATAGTTGTAGCATGTTGGCATCAATTAATGGAAAATTCAATGAAAATTTTCTCTTGTGAAGTGATTTATGAATTAGAAATGAAGTAGTTAAGGATTATTTCATTGGTCTCTAATTGTTATGATTAGATGTGTGTTTGCATTACATGCTTCAATTCAAAGAATTGATTAAATGCTTTAGTATGATCACTGATTCATATATTGTGACGTAGGATTTTTAAGAATTGTTTGTTTAGATCTTTTGAATTATGAATTTTTAATGCAAATCCATAATGGCATGTTGATGATAGTGCTATAATTAGTTCTTTACTATTATTTGTAAATTTGACCTCGTTACCCTTTGATAAGGCATTGTTCTATGCATCAGTTGAATTTCTATGTACCTAACCAATTAAATTGTGTCAAAGAATAATTCATTTAAATAAAATTTCACTTATAATGATGATGTTTGTTGAGATTATCCACTAATTTTCCCATTCTCTAATTTGAGTTCCCGAGTGTGAAAGGATTTTCCAAATTATTGCAAATCGTTGTACTCCAAGTCATGATTTGAGAATGTATCTATTGAATTTACAATGTATGTGGAGGTATTACTAATTAATGTCATAAATACATTATGGGATCACCCTCCTAGGTTTTGCAGAGCCCGAAGTACAAGAGGAAAGTTAAAGTTCTTTCTCTCATTCGTTGGCCAACCCCTTGCAGGCTGCTAACTATTGGAAATGGCAAGTCCATAGGCTACCTATAAGATTTGGTTGGATTTTAAAAAGAGCCAACAGATTGGTGACTCTACTGGGGAATCAAGTTTGAAATATCTAGTTTCCAGAATGCATTATTATAGATCACTATATCATAGAGTGAAATTTTTGTATAGATTCAGTGCATTTGAAGTATTGCTAGTGTTGTCTTGAGTCTTTAACCATAGTTTTACTAAGGTTCATCTTGGATTTCCCGCATTCTAATATTTCAAAGTATTGTGTCTGAGATTCATTTAGAAACACATTGCATTTGTCAAAGTTTTTTTGTATACTTAGGAATTTGACAAAATTGGCATAAATTGTAACACAATTGCTACAAACCGGTCCCAAGGAATTTGGGTGGTGACTTTGAACTCTTTGTACTAGTGTGTACTAGTGTTTAAAGATATTAAGGAAGTGGTGAAGAAGAAGAGAAAGAAAATGAAAAGGTCGGTGGACATAAAGACAATCCAAATACAAATGCGGGGGACTCAAGGCCATATGTAGAAACATCCTGAGTAGAAGTTGGAAGGACAATTGTCCAAGCACATGAATCCATGCAGGAAATGGGTAAAGGCAAAGGATATTAAAAATGTAATTTTGATCCTCACCCTCTTCCTAAATGAAGTGGTCATGCTAGTTCTAACTCATAATGTGAAAAGAATTTGTTAGATTTTGATGATCACAGTTCTACTGAGATTGGGGAAGTTTACATGAATTTTTTTGTGTGCGAGCAATCCTCTAACCTTGTATTAAAGGCCATGGAAAGGAGGGAAAGGGATAGGATACAAAAATATAATTCTAGTGCTAGACGGGCTAGGATTGAGGGACAATTAACTCCTAATTCTTATCACTATACCCCAATCCCTTTAGATCTACTGACGGGAGATGATCAATATTCCTATAAGATTACCCCCAACTAGGATGATGTTACAATAACATTTGATGGTGATTAAAATTTTCTAGAAGAAGAAGAAGTTCTCAAAGATATGAGAATTCTTAATGAAAGAGAGTCAAAGTGTAATGAAAATAGAAAGAGGATGGAGAAGAAGAAAGAAAAAAGGATTAGGGATGCAATAATTCAGAGGGATATGTTGTGAAGGAAGGTTGAAGAGATGCAAGAATTAGATAGGTTAGAAATTGAGGTTGTCTAAATAACTAATCCAATTGTGTAATATATTGTGCCCAAGATCCTTGTAATCCCTTTTGCTGATAATATTACCATAAATTTGCAAACCGGTAGTATTAAAAAGACTTTATCCCCATTAATCCCTCACCCAAAATTATGAATCACACCCCCCAAAATGCTGATAAAGGAAAGAAACCTATTGAGGGAGTTAAGATAAATGAGGGAAATGAACCTAAGAAAATCATCCCCCAAGATGAGTCTATCCCTTTTATTGAGAAATTGATGAGAGAGAATCAAGAGTTGGAGAGGAAGACAAAGGAGATGGAACTAATTGCTATGAATAATGAGATGAGAAAGAAACTTAGTTTCTCAGAGTCTATTATAAAAGGTCCAGTCACTAAAGCTCATAGTTCCTAGATCTGTATATCATCCCCAAGCTCCCATCTAGATGAGAAAATATCCCCTAGTAGGAACCCCTCTAGCTCATCCTCCCAACCTGAAGACAAGGTTAGAATAGTCCATTCTAACCAGCGACATGATCCCCACTATAGAAAACCAGAGGGCAATAATGAAAGGATAAGGAATTGTGATTAGGAGAATAATGATGAAGAACCTTTTGGGAGGAGGTTGTTACATACAGACAGGTATAGACAGTTATGTTTCAAAAATATTCTTGGATAACCAGAACCAAATTTAGATAATGCCAAGAAGCATGTACCCAAATTTACTGGCAACAATGCTTTTAGTGGCAAAGAGCTTTTGAAGGATTTTCAAAGCTTCATTGAGGATTTTGAGTTGTGGGATGAAGATGTCACCATGAAGTACTTTATCCATTCCTTGACAAAAGATGCTAGGGACTGGTACAAAAGTCTTCCAAATGCGAGCACTGATTCAAAGGATTCTTTCTACCACATTTTTATGGAGCAATATGGGGATCAGACTTATCCATGCTTTAGACTTAATGATTTTAATAATATAACTAAAGGGCATAATGAACTATCAACTAATTTTAATGCTAGGTTTCAAAAGGCAATGTATAAAGTCCATGCTTACTTAAGGCCTAATGAGAATGCATGCTTAGTTATGTATTGCAATGCTTATGATCCAAAGATTTGTTACCTCCTCAAAGATAAAAACCCACAACATTTGAGGGAGGCTTATAAGATGGAAGTGAATATTGAGAATAATAGAAAGGCCTCCGGTAAGGTGGGAAGAAGGGATAATTCTAAGATTCTGAAGAACCCAAGGACCCAAAATAACAAGATAAATAAATTTGCGCCCCCTAAGGAGAAACTAGATCAATTCCTTAGTCTGTTGAAGGCTACCAAGAATGATAAGCCACAGTTCTAGAGGAATGAGATACCTCCAAGGCTACAAGATTTCCCCTACCATACAAAATGGCACAATGGGAAGCCTATTAAAAAAAATCAGAAAAATGCTCAAGCCACACCTAATCCTTTCTAGATGAATTCTACTAATGTTGTTGATGATATGTCTTGGTGTGAGGTATGCCAGATGCCTCACTCATCACAACAATGTGTTGTTGTAAGATCTGTAGAAGAGACCCATGATGACCAGGGAGAATCTGATTCTCCCCAAGGCCATGACCAAATGGAAAATGTGTTCATGATTAAGTTTGACCTTGACTATGGTGAATATTCTTCCAATGATGATGCTGATACTAATGATGTAGATGTGCAATGGAAAGAAGCTAGTATACATCATCAATAGGTTTTCTTGGATGAAGAGATAGAAAATGATTGTACTATATACAATTTGGAGAAATACAATATCTCTCTACAAAGACCTTCAAATGAAGAAATTGAAAGATATACAATTGCATTAGCCACCAAAGAAAGGAGTGATCTCCAATTGAGGAATAGAATTATGAGAGGTGACCAGGGTACCCCTGGTAGCGTGTTTGTTAAGGAAAACAACAAAGGATCTAGCTCAACAATTAAGAAAGATGATACAAAGCCCAAAGAAAGTAAAGAAATAAGGTTTTGGGCCAAGAAGAATAGTAAATAAAAAGTTGATGGTGAGGATGCTCCTCGAGCTGGGAAGACTAAGGATGAAAAACCTCGAGTTGAAAAGGTTATAGGACAAGGCGGGAATGTGTGTCCTCAAGATTTCATCCTCCCCAAACTACCAAGCTACTCCTCGGTGGACATGTTCTAGGTCCTATCTCAGGTCAAAGTCATAGTTCCATTTCTAGAATTGATGAGGATCGATGAACATAAGGATAAGACTCTTGCATTTATCAATAGTATTGTCACAAGTGGTAGTATAGCAAGTTGATTGAGGATCAACCTGGAACAAATAAGAATTCAGAGAAGGATGTAGAAGTCAAAGCAGTAATAGATGAAAATCTTGAGATATATTTGGGAACTATCATCATTGCTAACCCCATCCAGGTTAACCATTTTTATCTCAGCCTAATCATTGATGGTAATTTTCTTAGGAACTATATGATTGATTCAGGGGACTCAAGCAATGTTATGCCGGTAAAAATCATGGAGGAAATGGGTTTGAAAGTAGACAATACGTATGGAAAGTGCTATGCAATGGATGAAAGGGAGGTGCCTATTATAGGGATGATTAATAGAGTGCCATAAAAATTAGTGGCATTCCCAGATAAGGAATTGTTCATCAGTATCATAGTGGTGGATATCCCACTAACATATGGGATGTTATTATCTAGACAATGGAGTGCTTTTATAGGGGAAAGTATACAATGAAATCTATCCTTTGCCACTTTCTCAATCAACCAAAAGGATGTTAAGATTGCAAAGGAGCCCAGAATAGGTCATATGATCAAGCATGTGCAAGGACCAGAAGAACCTATAAGGATTCATTTTGTGGATACCAATCTAGATTCCTTTCGAATTTAAGAGGAACTATTAGAGGAGGATGTGGAGCCTGCACCTATTTTTTGAGAAGTCATTGATAAATTATACGAGGATTCTCTATGGACTATGTACTTTGATAGGGCATGTTCTAAGGATAGCTCCGGTGCTAGCATTATTTTTGTTTCCCCTCAAGGGAAGACATTCAAATACTCCTTATTGCAGTTCACCTGTACAAATAATTTTGTTGATTATGAAGCCCTCTTGCTTGGATTGAGGCTAGTTTCCAAGAATGGTATAAGTTATTGAGGGTACTAGGAGATTCTGAATTGGTAGTCTCCCAAGTTAGATCTAGGTTTTTTGCTAAAGATAAGAGGCTTAAAAAATACAAGAATACGGTCTGGGACACCATAGAATATTTTGACACTTTTGGTATAGATTGGATAGAAAGAGGCCAAAATAATAGAGCGGACTTGCTAGCCAACATTGTTGTCAAGCTAGATGATGTTACATTTGATGGTGTCTCAAGTATAGAAGTACATACTAGGCCTACAATACCTAACAACATCTGTAATTGGTAGATGTTTGATGATGATAATGACATTCTAATATTTATGCATTGTGTTGACCAATATTAAAGTCAAGAGATTGATTTTGGTTCATTTGTTGTTGAGGTTGATGGCAAAGAAACATTGTTTGGGAATGAGATAATCTAGCAGAAAAATGAATAATCTTTCCAGGGGATTGGTTTTGTTAGAAAGGGTCTTTGACAGCCCTGACAAGGAAATCATTAAGAAAACATCTCCTCACAGAGCGGACTTGGAGGAGATAAACTTAGGAATGAAGAACTCACCTAAAAGGGTGTACATTGGAAAAGGGATAAAACCTCATGTGAGGAGCATGTTAATTGCTCTGTTGAGGAAATACATGCATGTGTTTGCATGGTCATATGATGACCTTAAATCATATAGGGAGGACTTGTTCCAACATCAAATCCCTCTTAAGCCTAAAGCGAAGCCATTCTGCTAGAAACAGACCTATCAATCCAACCTTGCAGCCAAAAATGCAAGAGGATCTTACAAAGCTCATGGATGTTGGCATCATTAAACCTATCAGGCATTCTTCTTGGGTCTCAAAATTGGTTCCTATTAGGAAAAAGAATGGCGATATCAGGCTATGTGTAGACTTCAGGAATCTTAATGTGGGTATGTGCAAGATCATCATGGAAAAAACATGCCCTTAAGTGCCAATAAAATTTAGAAAATCAGAGTTAGGAAACTTGACTTAAAAATTTGAATAAGTTATCTATATTATGTCAAAAATATGTATGAATAGAATCTGTAGAAAATTGAATTTAGTTTCTAAACTACTAGGTTTATTTAAAAAAAAGAAAAATCTCTTTGGTGAAAATTTGAAATTTCAATGCAGTAGTACTTGAATTTCAAGTAAAAAATAAGAAGTAGGTGTTTGTCTAACCACCCTAACCACAATAAAATGATAATATTTTTTTATAATATTTTAGATATAAGTAGGGGACTCATGTCCCGATGTGATGCATATTTTTTTGTAATTTTTTTCCAAGTAAATAATTAATTATGATGTTTTTATTACAAATTTTAAAAAATATAAAAACTCGTATGTCTAACCACCTTAACTTGGTCAAAACTTCATGAAATTCAATTTTTTTTTTTTAATCCTATAGTATGTGAACCATATTTTGGATTCAAAAAATGTGATACCATTTGAAATTTATAGATGTTTTTCAATCAGCCTATCAATCAAGACTTTAGTCATAATTCAAATAGAAAATGAATAATAATTATTTATTAAATTCAAAGTAAAGCATAATTTATATTGGTGGAAAGCTGAGAATGTCCTTTAAAAACCCTTTTCATTTCATCGATTTTGGGTAAAAAAAAAGTCGCTAGCCACATGGTCCATCATATCACTTAGATATCGCCACTTTTTGGCCCATCATGATCATGTACATACCCATATAGCTTCCTTAAAGGAAAACTACCCTCTACCTAACATGGAAGCCATGTTGCAGAAGGTCACATTTTGTGAGTTGATTTCAATGATGGATGGATTCTCAGGTTACAACCAGGTTATGGTGAGAGATTCCGAGCAGTACAAAATTTCCTTTACAATACCATGGGGTACATATATATATGTACGAATTATTTTTTTCTTGATGAATGCAGGCGCTACATTCCAAAGAGCTATGGATGTGGCCTTTGTATATTTTATTGACCTTTTCCTTGTCATATACCAAGATGATCTTACTGCCCATAGTAAGAAGGAGGAGGGACATTGTTCCCACCTAGAGAAGATTTTATTTAAAGCATTGGAGTACAGGATCTCTTTAAATCCCAATAAGTGTGCTTTTGGGGTCAAGGAGGGAAAGCTACTAGGCCATATTGTTTCAAAGGAGGGAGTCAAAATTGACCCAGAATGGGTGGAAACTATAGGTAAGATTTCACAACCAAGGAATGTAAAAGAAATCCAATCCTTCTTTGGCCAAATAATTTTTTTCAGAAGATTTGTCACAAACTTTGTTGAAATTGTCCGACCTATTTCCAAAATGCTAAAAAGGGGGGAGAAGGTCTCATGGACAGAGGAGCCTATAAAGGCTTTCCAAGCCATAAAGGATGCAATTAAGGAAGCACTAGTCATAAAATCTCTAGATTATGCCAAAACATTCCACTTGATCATTTTTGCAACATTCCACACAGTGGTAGGTGTGTTGCTACAAAAATTTGATGAACGTTCTGAACAACCTATTTCCTTTTTTAGCAAAACCTTACAAGCTATTGAACTCAAATATGATGCCACCGAGAAGCAAGCTTACGCCTTGGTAAAGGTTGTTAAGAACTTCAGACCATACTTAGCAGGAGCTACAATTGTTGCTTATGTTCCCACTGCAACGGTCAATGACATATTCACCCAACAGGAGACCATAGGTCGACGGTGTAGATGGATTAATCGCATTTAGGAGTTTGACATAAATATTAAGATAACTAAATTTGTAAGGGGACAGGGTTTGGCCAAATTAATGGTTGAGACAAATCCAGAAGCTAACCAGATAAACCAAGTGGGATATAAAAATGTGGCACCTCTATGCGATATGCATACTTGTAGATGGTACAGGGGGATTTTTCAATATTTGCAGACCATGTGATGCCCTGAGGGTATGCCCCATAATTAGAAAATGTAATGTCCCTTACCCAGTTTGACCTAAAATTCGCTCGTTGATTAGGTTTAGGGTCCCATCTTTTCAAATAAATGTTTCCTTTAATGAAGTGATCTTGGATTGAAACCTGCATTCACCATATGAACCACATTTCCACATATACATATGTCTGTTAGCATTAATATCTAGATATCCAAATATAAACATAGTCATAAATGCAATTATGAAGACATGAGGAGTGCCTTGGGTGGAACCGCCTTGAAGCCTCTATGTTGGGCACGGGAGGTTGTTTGTCCAATCCTCCTTTTCCCCAGCGGCCAAATACCTTCATTTACTATTGAATTATCTATATGCTTGTATCATGTTTGAGAGTATTATATGGGTGCATGAAAATGTAACATAATGCAAAAAGGTACATAGATCTATATTACTACGATGATGTCAATTCTCATCATATTTAGTTTGTCTATGATCAATGATACTATCCAATGTAATATTAACAATGATGGAAACTAAATGTCGCTATATCATACCCTTTGTTTCATTCATGGTCATGATAATGCTAAAGGAACCATCATCAATTCATAAAACTATTATAATATTGATAACGTCAAAAGCATTGCACCAATAATCAAATGAGAAATATTAGTTTCTTATATTAAAAATATGCTAAATATTATTGCTAAGTGAGTACATCACTTGAGTTGCTATATCTCTCTGTGTTTCTTTACTCGTCTCCTTCAACCTTATACTGAATTGATCATAGTATGAGGACAATTCATAAATATACATAATCTACTTATGTTTATATTAAAGAGTCATCATTACTTATAAGTACCATTAGTGCATAATCGTGTATGTGTGTATATATATATATACTACACACACACACACACACACACATATATATATATATAATTATTCTTTTACTTATATCCATTATTATTCATATATATATATATATGTTTATATAATTATTTTTTCCTTATTCCTATATATTCTTTATTCATTATAAAATTTATCTATATCTATGCATATATAATTGTATGCATATTAAATAATATATATACATTAAATGGCTCTATATTCCAATTTATAACAATCATTGTTGCTGCTGTTCTGAATTGTATTTCTCAATGTTTTTCTTCTCTTCCTTATTTTCCTTCCTTCTATTTATACCATTTCAAGGTAGGTGACTCATGGGGGGAATGTATTGTTTGGTGAAAGAGGTGAATATTCATAAAATATATCCCTTTGTTAGATTTAATTTATTCCTTTAAAGGCATATTATCACAATAATATCTATTTTTGAAAATAATATATTATTACTAATAATTATGATATTTCAGATTATGTACTTATTTTATTATTTTATTTTGATGTTTTATTGAACATATTTTTATCATTAAAGTATAATAATAAAACCAATTTGCTAATATTTTATTCTAATGTATTACGATCTTTGATGTGTAATGATTATAATATTTATTTATTATTATTAGTTTTTGATATTAAGTTATTTAATACTAGAATGTAATAACAATAATTTGCCTATATATTATTATTATATTTTTTATTTCATATTTATATATTGATATGGTACACATTTATTTTATATGTAATATTAATATTTCTATTTATTTTATTTATTAATTTATTTGTATTTTAACACTTGGTCTTTATGGTATTGCTATTTCGGGGACATGATAGAAAAGGACCTTGAAATTACAAGTCATCAGGTATGTCATCATTGATAGTGAATTGTGGTGGAGGAGCCCAGAGGGTATATTGCTTAGATGTGTGGATGGTGATCAAACAAAGGATTTTCTAATTGGATTACATAAGGGAGCATCTGGATGACACTATATGGCCAAGACTACTATTCATAAGATATTGAGGGTAGGTTTTGGGTGACCTACCATTTTCAAGGACGCTCACCGGTTTGTGAAAATATGTGATACTTTTCAAAGGTTTACTGGTAAGCTAAAATTCTTGATAAATTTACCACTATGTCCAGTATCTGTTCAAGCCCCTTTTTAGCAATGGGCCCTTGATTTTATCGGAGAAATGTTAGAGAAGTCTAGTGGAGGATATGCCTGGATATTAGTTGTGATTGACTATTTCACTAAGTGGGTTGAAGCTATTCCCACTAAAAAGGCCACAAGTAAAGTGGTTATTGATTTCTTAATGAATAATGTTTTTAGCAGGTTTGAGGTTCCAACAAGACTCATCTCTGATAATGCTATGTGCTTTAGGTATGAAGAGTTCACCAATTTTTTTAACTGGCATGGCATAGAAATTTATTACTTTACCCCATATCACCATTAGGGGAATGGAAAAGCTAAATCAAGTAATAAGAGCCTGATGAAAATCATCAAGCAAATATTGGACAAAAACAAGAAAGCTTGGGATTCAAAGTTACAGCTTGCATTGTGGGCTGAGATGGTTACTCTAAAAGAGGCCATTAGACAATCCCCATTCAACATGGTATTTGGAGTCGAGGAAAAATTTCCCCACAACAATTTGATGAAGATGCACATTGTTTCTCAGGAGTATGATGATGATGTCTATGACAAAATGCAACATAGGATGGAGGAGTTAACTAAGCTTGATGAGGTCAGGAGAGAATCCCATAAGAGAAACGAGAAGTTGCAGTTACAAGTTAAAAACATGTATGACAAGAGAGCTATTGAAAGGAAGTTTGAGCTTGGGAACATGGTCCTAATGTGGAATGTAAGGATGGAGGACAAGAGAAAATATGGGAATTTTGATCCATTATGGTTAGGTAAATACTTGATTACTGAATTACATGCAGAAGATTCCTACATCTTGTAGTCCTTGACAGGTGAAATTCTTGAACTGCTAGTACATGGATAGTTCTTGAAGACCTAATTCTCTTGAAATAGGTTACTCTCCATGTAAATTGTATATTCTTGTAAGTTTGTATATAGGTGTGGTGTGTTTCCCTTCTGCTATATTTGTTTGTCTCGTCCAAACAAGTCCTTGTTTTCCTGGTTTGCGTTAACCTAAGATTTTGAGATCTTGCTATGCCTGCAAGAGGCCTACATCCCTAGTCGAATCCACTAGTGGAACCCCTAAATTTTTCCTGGTTCCACTGAATTATTATGGTTAAACCCTGATAGTTATTGCCTTAGGGTTCTGGTTTTGCAAATTTTTCATGTTAACGATCTCATTTGGCTTTTGACCTTCTATTTTTGAATTGATCGGTTGTATTGGTTCCCAATATTTTCCTTAGTCCCTCATACCTTTAAGTCCCGTGGTTTTATTTGCCCTTTCATTTTCTTTCCCGTTGTGACTAGGTGGTCCTTTTAAAACAGCATTTGGTGCACGTGCTGTAAATTTTCATTATGTCAGGCTTTAAGTATTTGGATCACCTATCACTCATTCATTTTCAAATTTCATCATGCAACCCATGATGGGTGATGCCCTTCCTCTTTTTGTATCGGCCGCATGTATTCCTTTGTGTGTTCATTTGTGTCTATGAGGAAGTAACACTTGATGAGCAATGCAGTCAATATTTTGACCCATCACTACCCTATTAACTATCGTTGGTTGTTTTGTGCAGGATAAAGTTGAACCCATGATCATTGATGTAAGAATTACTTCCCATCATTGGGGTGTAGTTTTTCACCAATTTAATTTGTCCATGGATGGGTTATCAAGTGATGAGCGATAAAAGTAAAATCAACGGTCAAAATCCTTCTATCATAGATCGACAACTCCTATCTCATCACTGGCCTCCCAACTATCACTAGTTGGAGTTATTTGGGAGCAGTGATGCCTGATGCCATACCCAAGGAGGTGAAACATAATATCTACCCAATGCATCACTTGTTATGTATCATGTTTCTAAAAGGAAACTATGAGGTGGTGAGTACACGCAAACCACATGATCAAGTTTTCAAGCCCGTAGATCAACGATGTGTATTCAAATGAGAAAGGGCAACTGACAAAGTGGGTATTTTCACTCGCGTGAGTTTCCTTGTGCCATTAATGGTGCTTGTACTTAGCCAAATAAGTGTACGAGGATTCAATTTTCATTTTTTACCTTGCTTATGAGGAGCTGAATGAAGTAGGGATGAGGTGGAGATGCAAGTAGAAGAAAGTTATAGAGGTTGTTTCCCGGGTAAGTCTCTACCAAATGTTGAAAGTCTTATTCTCTTGTAAATTTTTCTCAATGTTTTGTATGCCTATAATCATATGCTAGGGTTAGAGTAGGGTTTTTCTGTATTGTGAAAAATTAGGGTGTATTCTGGGATAGGGTAACATTGCAAAATTAAATTGTTCTCTACAATTGCAATTGTGAGTTTTACACCGTTAATTTGACACATAGATAGAGTTGTAATTAAGAAGGAAACCATAGTCTAAGGAAAGGATGAGCCAACCAGGTGAGTCCTCCATCTCTAAACCCACGTCAAAAAGAAAGAGGCAACATGCCTTCCATGAAACAACACATGAGCTTGAAGGCCCTAACAGGAAGAAATGGTAGCCAAAGAATTGTGTTCGTTTTATGGACAAGTTTTAGCCTATGGATGTCAAAGTGAGTGGCAGGAAGGCCATAGGGGATGGGGTGTTAAAATCTAACTTTAAAGACCTCACAATAGAGATTGGTGATATTTTTGTGTTGAAGTCAAGTTGGGAGTTGTTTGTGAATTCCTTTACAAGGAGGGATGCTCCTCACCCTGGCTGAAATTTTTGGGGGTATGACATGGGAAAGCTAGTTGTCTTGAATGTCTTTGTGGAAGTGGAATTGATGTTCCAACTTGCAGATAGGTATGATGATGTCAACGGGGTTATTACTGACACGTTTGGAAAAAACATCCTAGAAATAAGGAGAAGAAAATTCATAGAGGTCTTTGACATGAACCCTGATGCTAACGATAAAATTAGCATGGAGAACTTTTAGAAGTATTATGATGCACGTAGGCAAGATACAAAAAAAGTGAATTACCTAGGTATAGGCTAGAAAAGGGTTCCACATTTTCACTCAAGGAGGTTGAACCTTTGGACTGCAAGGAATTTGTCGATTATTTCAAGTACACATAATACATGGTGTGCCAAGTGCTTGGGATTAAGTGTGATGGAAGGATACCATCTCCCATGTTTGTTATGATTATTGATATCCAACACAGGTACCAGCATAGGTGGTTCTATTATGCTCACCATGTTGCTGAGGAATTACACTATGATTTAATAAGGCTAAAAGAGAGAAGAGCCTTGTGGACTTTCAAGCATTATTCTTTGCTAATGCACATGATCCTATATCAAGGAAGGGAGGTTTTTAGTAGGTATCTACAAATGAGGTAGGTAGATGGAAATAACCATAGGTTACTTGTGCAGATGTGGACTCACATCTAGGTTCACATTGTTCCACCTCAAATTACACTCGGTTTTGTAGTACAATAAAGCACACTATCTTGGTGGAAATAGGGGTAGCGCCAGTGGAGTGAATTTCTAAAACAATTAGAGCTTTTTTAAGGCCAAAGGAATACAGAGATGACCTCAATTATGAATGTAATTGGGGAGATTGGTATTTGCATGGAAAATGTACTATTATCAGATGTTATTGAACTACTGTGGCTCCACATGTATTTCCTATATGTCTCTGATAGGTTGGAATTAATGGAAATCATGTGGAAAATGGATAATAGTGATTCTGATAATTTTAGGCCCTCCAAGAAGGCATCTATCATTGCTACCACCTTTTCTTTTGATCATTTTTTAGTCACTGCCAAAGAGGCCTATGAGGTTCTTGGTATAATGGTAAATAATTTAAGGATGGGTGTAGCCCATATTAGGATGGTTGACCCTAAAGGGGTCATTGATAGGGAGAAGATTAAATGAGGAATATCAGGGTATGTGCCTCACCAATTTGTTTTCAAGGAGGATGTAGTGAGGAACTTGTTAATGAAAACTGTTGCCCAAGATAGGGAGCATTATGGATGAAAATTGTTGAGGTAGAGCAAAGAGCTCAAAGGAAGAATTCATTTTATGAAAGTCCGTATAAGCACATTGTTGATAAATTTTCCAGAATGGAGTTAATCCTCGGTGATTTTAGTGATGAAACTTTATTGGAAAAGATTAAACAAGTAGAAGACTTAGCCCAGGCTGCTTTACAAGAGCACTTGATGAAGACTTGTGGCCATTCAAAAAATTTGTTGGAACCAGAGGTTTAGTGATAGTCATTGGATGTTGAGGACACCCCCGCCATGGAATTGTCCTTTGAAGATATTGGTGAAACATAGGATGTTGAAGCTGACATACACCAACCTTCCACTGAGTCAGACCCCATTGAGAACCGAGTAGAACAAGAATTCTCTTATCCTAATGTTGGGAATGCAATGGAACCTTTTGTTCTAGATGATAGGCCAGTACCTTGGGAGTATCATGAGAGCTGGGAAGATGACTCTTTTGTGGATTCAAAGGAATTCAAGGAGTTTTTTGCTGAGTATAAATCTTAGGAAATAAGTAATAGAATACAAGTTGTGGTGGAGGTAGCTGATCTTTCTCAGTAGGAGGAGGTGAAAAGGTAGACTGAAGATGATATTGCTCAAGAAATTTCCCAAATGAATCTTGTGGGGGCCAAGAGGTTAGTTAAAGATAGTGGAATGTTGGTTATGCCTGGTTAGAGTTTGTCCTCCATAATTTCCTTAGATGCAATTAAAAGTGACCTAGGTGCTTGTGTGTCTGAAGATACATTTGATGAAGACCTTTGGTTCAGGTTTTAGTCCCAGTTTACATGCATTGGCTATTTGGTCTCTAGCTCTAGATTCAAGGAGATGTGTACATAGTAGAATACTGATTGGCCTCTCGGGTGATGCGATCATTGGAAGAGATTCAAAGATGACAAACCCCCAAGATGCAAGGTTGACAATGCATTCAGCTATGCTAAGTGTTGATACTGCAGAGATTAGTCAGACTAAGTACTCGAAATTGTTAGAGAAGCACAACAAGCTAGTCGAGGAATATAACAAAGTAAGGGTTACTCTTGCCAAGGCTATCCAAAAGGACCTCCCAACCTCTCCATATAATACGTCACCTCAGGATAAGGATACCTTGAAATTGAGAGTTAGTGCTTTGAAAAAGGAGCTCCAAACAACCAAGGTTGAGAATGATAAGCTCCAAGAAGGCATGAGCAACACTTCAAAAGACATGGCTGAGGGTCTCCTTAGTTACAAATGGCATAATATTTCTCTAAAGACGAAGACTACATGGTTAACATATAAGGGTGTCCATGAAGCATATGAGAAGTTTCAGAATACCCAAGAGGTTCTCATGAGCACCTGGAATAACTGGAGCATGAGGTTGAGTAGCTTGAAAGAAATTTAATCAAATGTAAAAGGATATTTTGAAGCCTTTGAGCAACTCTATGAATCAATCATAATAATTGAGACTATTGGAGAAATTATAGGCTTCCATGAAATAATTGTGGGATTAATTCTAGGAAAAGTGAAGGCCTCTAGGGACATGGAGGAGCAAGGCATGCCTAAGGTTCTCAATGAAAAAAGGGAGTTAAAGGATTATGAATCATGGAAATCTTTGTTCAAGCATCCAACAACTAAGTGTCCTAAGATGGCTTATGTTGAGAATAAACTATACCTATTAGTATTAAATGATTTTATTATTAAACCTTATTAAAATTGACATAGGAATGGACACATTTGTGAAGGAGGCTCGAGTCATGTTAGATGCAAGGTACAATGCTTATAATGTCAAAGTGTAGAAGTTGCTAGATGAAAATTGGCCTACTGAGGAAGAATATAGGGATTGGTTAGATAAATATGTTGAGTAAGCCATGAAAGGGGTGGTAAGATGGATATAGAACATGTTCTAGTATAATACAAGTCTGGCCTTTGAGACAAACTTTGCACAAAGAAATCTATATCCTCTTATTAGAATATGCACATGGAAATTTAATCGAGGTTCCCTTCACCTGTTCTTTTCTCTTTTATTTCAATTTGGTTTATCTTTTGGATAATGCAATGATGTTGATTTTTAAAACAACATGTGAGCAGTTTTTGTATGCTCATCTGAATGATTGTGATTTGGTTCTTTCCCCCCATTTTTTAAAGTGAAAATATAATTGCCAAGGAGTTGAAATGAAATGAAATATTGAGAAATGCAATGTGAAATGTAATTTGGTACACTGTTAGCCCGATGCTTTTTTTGCTCCCTTAATCTTATAAAAGGGAACTCAAGGCTATTGTGTGGGGGTCTTTGAAATTTTTTTGGAGCTTAGGTATCTTTTGTGAACATTACCAAGAAATATGCAAGTAATATAGAATTTATAGTTGAGTCTAGGATTATGAGTTCATCTTTAGAAGTAGCTTAAATTTTTACAATAGTTGTAGCATGTTGGCATCAATTAATGAAAAATTCAAGGCATATTTTCTCTTGTGAAGTGATTTATGTATTAGCAATGAAGTATTTAAGGATTATTTCATTGGTCTCTAATTGTTATGATTAGATGTGTGTTTGCATTACATGCTTAAATTCAAAGAATTGATTAAACTCTTTAGTGCAATCACTGATTCATAGATTGTGACATAGGATTTCTAAGAATTGTCTGTTTAGATCTTTTGAGTTATGAATTTATAATGCAAATCCATAATGGCATGTTGATGATAGTGCTATAATTAGTGCTTTAATTTATTTGCAAATTTGACCTTGTTACCCTTTGATAAGGCATTGTTCAATGAATCAGTTGAATTTCTATGTACCTAGCCGATTAAATTGTGTCAAACAACAATTCATTTAAATAAAATTTCACTTATAATGATGTAAGGGGCAGTGTATGCCTCATAAAAATGGGGACTCATGGCGTATGAGGCATACACTACCCCTTACATCAGTGTGAGTCCCCATTTCTATGAGGCATATGTTGCCCCTACCTTGTCAACCCTACTGAATTGGTAAGCTAGTGAGCTCACTAGCTTGCCAATTTGGTAGGGTTGGCAAGGTAGGGGCAGCATATTCCTCTTAGAAATGTGGACTCATAGTGATTTGGATAGCGTATTCTTCATATAAATGGGCTCATGGTGATGTAAATCACCATGAGTCCCCATTTATATGAGGCATATGTTGCCCCTACATTGTCAATTCTATCGAATTAGAAATCTAGTGAGCTTGGCAAGATAGTGAGCTCACTAGCTTGCCAATTCAATAGGGTTGACAAGGTAGGGGCAACATATGCCTCATTGAAATGGGGACTCACACTGATGTAAATCACTATAAGACCTCATTTCTATGAGCAATACACTACCCTACCTTGTCAACCCTACCTAATTGGCATGCTAGTATCACTGTGAGACCCCATTTCTATGAGGCATATGTTACCCCTACTTTGTCAACCCCACCAAACTGGCAAGCTAGTGAGTTCACTTGCTTGCCAATTTGGTAGGGTTGCCAAAGTAGGGGAAACATATGCCTCATAGAAATGGGGACTCACGGTGATTTATGCTTCCCCTATCTTGGAAACTCTACTGATATGGCAAGCTAGTGAGCTCACTAGCTTGCTAATTCGGTAGGATTGACAAGGTAGGGGGAGAATTTTCCTCAAAGAAATGGGGACTCATAGTGATGTACCTCATTATATGGCTGTAGTGTGTAGTTCTTCATGAAGTTGAAAACTAAAATGATGCTAGGAAGTGGAAATGTGTCCTTGCATAACTTGAACTATGAGTCCAACTATCAAGCTCTATGTATATTCCTTGCATATTCATAGACCACCTGATCATGGAAAATGCCCATAAACTGATACACTGGAATCTTAGCACTGACCAATTCACACTTCTTTGCTTCTTTCTCATCTTTTAGACTGTAGGCCAATCTTGTATTTACCAAATTCCACAATTCTATCTCCAATAGTGTGTGCACTACCCATGTGCTGGAAAATTGGCAACTGTTGTATGCCACCACAATGCTGACATGTGCAATCCAAACATGACTTCTTGTAAAAATTTTACCATCCACTCTTTCACATAAAATTGAAGATAATAATTCCCTTGAGGATTTAGGTGGAGGCCTTATGTTACATTCCTACAAAACATTTTTAGTAATCATATCTACACATATACGTCGATAAACATCATAATGGTTAGAAAAATCAATATGTACTCTACAACAACAAGTAGTGCGTGTGTGATTTATTTTGACATAAAAAGGCTTTCACATTTCAAAATACCTTTGACATATTTTAACTTCAGGAAACTTCCATACAAAATCAAGAAAAAATTGGGTTTGAGTGGTATCTAAATAGTGCTTTGGACGTGGCTCACGGAATTTACTACCAATTTTCCTGCTTACAACATCTCTTTGATTGGGAGAGGTCCTTGTGTTATCTTTCCAATAATCTACTATTATAGATCTCTAGGCTTGAGCAATTCTTTTATCTTTTCGTGGCACTCTACTCAAGAATTCCCATAACTCATTGCTATTTGGATCCTCCACTCTTCCATGCCTTCATTTGGCTTGCATTAGAGATGATCTACTTATTTTACAAGACTCGTCTTTTTAAATTTCACCTTGTTCCTTGTTTGATTGCTTAATAGTGTTTTTCTCCTCACACATAGTGTGGCACAACTATCCTTCGTGCATGAGGTAGAACCTATTCTCTCATATGCACTCATCAAGTTCTTTACAATGGTTTTTTCACTTGAGTAATTTGAAGCTCTTGGCCCAAGATCCTTCATGGTGGATCTAAATTTGAGTTTCCTCATCATCCCAATAAATAGTTGGCATCTTCCACCCTCACTTAGCTTCAAAAAAATTAAATTGCATATCCTCTATGCATATATTTGACATGAACATTTTGGAATCTTATTAGGCATCCATTTCAAAACAATGGAATCAATATAAATAAAAAATATAGGTTTTCTCTGCAAAATTCTAGGAGGAGTTCTCAAATGTAAATTTGTGTCAACATTAGGAATATCAACAACATCGGGGGGGTATGTGCAGGATCATGATGGACCAAAAAGTGGCGATTTGTAAGCCATATGATAGTTCATGTGGCTGACAATTTTTTTTTTACCCAAAATTGATGACACGAAAAGGGTTTTTAGAGGAGATTCTCAACTTTCCACCAATATAAATTATTCTTTACTCTGAATTTAATAAATAATTATTATTCATTTTCTATTAGAATTACGAATAAAGTCCTGATTAATACGCTGATTGAAAAAAATCTATAACTTTCAAATGGTATCATATTTTTTGAATCCGAAACATGCGTCACATTATATGCTTCACATACTATAGGATTAGAAAATAAAAAATTGAATCTCATGAATTTTTGACCAAGTTAAGGTGGTTAGACAAACAAACTTTTATATTTTTTAAAAGTTGTAATAAAAAATGCATAATTAATTATTTACTTGGAAAAAAATTATAAAAAAATATGCATCACATCAATACATGAGTCCTCTACTTATATCTAAAATCTTATAAAAAAATATTATCATTTTATGGTGGTTAGGGTGGTCAGACCGACACCTACTTCTTATTTTTACCCTGAAATTTAAATATTACTGCATTGAAATTTCAAATTTTCACTAAATAGATTTTTATTTTTTAAATAAAGGTCTAGTTGTTTAGAAACTACATTCAATTTTCTACAGATTCTATTTTTACATTTTTTTGAAATAATATAAATAACTTATTCAATTTTTTACGTCAAGTCGTCTAACTTTGATTTTTTGTCTTTTTATTGCCACTTAAGGGCCTATTTTTTCCATGATGATCCTGCACATACTTGGGGATAGATCTCATACCTTGAGATTGACATGTAAACAATGTTTTACCACCAACTTGATATGTCATTTGTGGATTTCATTAAAATAAATATGTGTTTGTTGATGGTGTGTCTTCAATTGGAGATGTGATTTCTGATGTAATTGGAAAATCATATGTTGTTGCTAGTGTGTCTTCAACTGGAGATGTGAATTGAAATTCACCTATGGTTGATGATGTTCCCCAAACTTCGGTATCCATTCATGTCCTTCCATAAACTTTCTTCATTCATTCCCTTTGTTATTCCAATTGGACATCTCTCTTAGATTGCACAAGAATTTTTGGTTGTATGGGTTGCAATTCCTTTGCTTCATGAGCTACATTTTTTTATTTTCTTCTCCTTGCATTTTAATTGCAATTTCTTCCAATGTTAGAGCCTTTGGTCATTTCCTCGACATGATTTTGAATGTTACATGTTCATAAACACACATAGAACAAAAGTAAGTAATTCATTTTATGAAGCATATTGATATCGTTTATTACATTGCATTTTATGAAACAAGGCAACACGTTGTTTGGAATCATCAAACATGTCTATGCTACAAAATTTTTCATACATATATCTACCTCCATACTTTAAGAAAAGTGAGTAATTTATAAATTTTCAAACATATCCATACCGTTGATTACATTGCATTTTATGAAACACACCAAGCATTTTATGAAACATATTGATATCGCTAATTACATTGCATTGCATATCTTTAAAACTCAAAGCATTAATTTACATTGTATAACTAATTTGACTTATCAAACATTACATATCTTCTCAAACATTTTTGTCCCCAACCTAGGTTTTACAACGAGCTTCAAAAAACCCATAAATTTTGATGCATCTAGTGAAAATATATGAAACTTGGTACTATTTTTCTGTATGCCTATATGCATGTGCTGACAAAAGGAGGGTTTCTAAATCATCATTTCTTGTGAGTTATTGAGAACAGTTTGTTTCTTTTTGTAACTATACTATGAAAATCCTATTACTGTGAGGGATTTGTACAAAAATTGATTCATGTAAGCATTGATCAATGTTAAGACTTGAATTTGAGGGGAGTATTTGGAGTTTTGACAAGTGCTTAGGAGAAATGAAGTTTCAAACCTAGGGTATAATATGTTTCCACCTTCAAAAACTAGAGAATCTTGTGTTTATTGTTGTCAAAACCACATTGTGATTGTCAACTAAGCCATGAGGAAGATGAATTCAAAGAAGTCTTTGTGATGCTATATCTTGGAGTTATTCACTATTTCTTTAGCAATGAGGTAACTTAGAAAGATAATAATCATTTTCAATTGCACAAAATTTTCCCTTTTTTTAATTTCTTAGAAAGGTAAATGGTATGAATGAATGGAAACTTACATTATTTTATGGAACAAAAAATAATGGAAACTTACATTATTTTATTTTCTAGATTAGTTGAAAGTAAAAAATTTCCCACAACCATCACTAATAATGAATTTGAATATATCATGTCAGGTTTTCCATTTTATAAATTCAAGCTCCTAAAAATTAAACTTTTACATGCAACATCCATCTAATTTATTGTTGAATTCTATGCGTAACAATGAATATTAATATAATAATCAAATGAATGGTCTATAAATTGTCAAAACAAAACAAAAATACTCAATATAAACATCTACCTAAAATGAAATAGAGTGAATTCCACTAGCCATGATAGAAATGGACTATTATAAGCAATGAAAATAGAATTTATAAGAAAATTTGTGTTAATTTGATGTTGTTTATATAAGTTAAAACATGAATTCATCTAAATTATGCCATGTTTTTCATTTTTTTCTTCAAACTCATAAAATTAAACTTTTTATGCAACTCCCCTCTAATTCAATGTTGAATTCTATTTCCAATTGTTATGATTAATAAAATCATTAAAGGAATTTAGTTTATATTATCAAAAACAAACAAATATACTAAATATCAGCATTTCAATATTACGAAAAATGAATATATTACCTAAGATAATGTAAAATGATGTAGAAACTTTGAAATGTCTTCTTCTACATTGTCTAGCATGCAGATTGGTGGTAAAAAGGTGATGGATCAAGAATAGATTGGTACAACATGGAGTCAACTGCATAAAAAAGGCATTTCTGAGTTAGATAAAGCACTGAACCAGACAAATGCAGAAGTATGTGGGCCTGAATCATCGAGACAACCCCTATTTTACTATTTTAAGGTAAAACACATTTGGTGCTCACCAAATTTGGCGAGTGCAAAATTTGGTGCTTTCCAAGTTGGGCGAGTGCAAAATTTGGTGCTTGCCAAGTTTGGTGAGTGCCAAATTTTGCGCTTGCCAAATTTGGCGAGTGCCAAATGTTTTGCTTTGAAATTTTCATCTTGCATGGAGAGGAAGGGAGTGAGAATTGAGATAGAGAGAAAGGTGATAGGACTAAGAGAGATTAGTCTAGGTAGCATGGTAGGGACTGAGACTTGAGAGCGATAGAGGCTTAAGAGAGGTAGAGAGTTATACCTAACAATGGGAGAGGGGTTTGGAGGGATGAGTCCTGAGAGATACAAAAAGACCACAGGGGAAGAGAGAGAGAGGGAGTGTGGGAGAGGGGGTTAGAGTGAAATATATATTTTTAGGTAGGGTGGGAGGTATGTGAGACCTGATAGAGAGGGAGTGTGGGAGAGGGCATTGGAGTGAGACAGATTAGTCTAGGTAGTGTGGGAGGGAGTTAGACCTTAGAGAGAGAGACTTGAGAGGGAGAGAGAGATATTTAGTTAGGGTGGGGGGGAAGAATTGAGAGAGGGAGTGGGAGAGAGAGAGAGAGGCAGCGGGAGATAAAGGGATGGGAGACCTAAACCCTTAAATCCTTAAAACTAAAACCTTAAACCCTTTACCCTTAACTCTAAACCCTTAAACCCTCTACCATCTACACTCAACCATGTACCTTCTCTCTCTCTACCCTCTACCCTCTACCCTCAACCCTTAAAACCCTTTTAAACCCAACTAAATTCTCTACCCTAATCCCTTAACCCTCAACCCTGAAACTCTAAACCCTCTACCCTCTACCATCAACCCTCAACCCTTAAACTATAAACCATAAACCCTAAACCCTCTACCCTCAACCCTTAAACCATTTTAAACCCAACTAAACTCTCTACCCTAATCCATTAACCCTGAAGCCTTAATCCCTCTACCCTCTACCCTCTACCCTCTACCCTTTAACCTCTACCCTCTACCCTCTACCCTCAATCCTCAAACCTCAACCCTCAACCCTCTACCCTCAACCCTCAACCATCAACCCTTAAACCCTAAACCCTCTACAATCTACCCTTAACCCCTAAACCCTAATCTCTTAAACCCTAAACCCTTAAACCCTCTATTCTCTACCCTTAACCCCTAAACCCTAAACCATCTACCCTCTACCCTTAACCCTCAATCCTCTACCCTCTACCCTCTACCCTCTACCCTCTACCCTCTACCCTCTACCCTTAACCCTCAACCCTCTATCCTCTACCCTCAAACCTCAATCCTTAAACTATAAATCCTAAACCCTATATACCTTATACCATAAATCATTAAAGTTGTCTACCCTCTACCCTTAAACCATTAAACCATTAAACCCAATACCCTCTACCCTCACCCTTAAACCATTAAACCCAATACCCTCTACCCTCACCCTTAAACCCCCTTAAGTATAACTAAACTCTCTACCCTAATACCTCAACTCTCAACTGTTAATCCCTCAACCCTTAAAACCCAAACCCTCTACCCTCTACCCTCAATCCTCTAACCTATACCCTCAACCCTCAACCCTTAAAACGTAAACCGCAAAACCTCTACCCTCTAGCCTTAAACCCTCTACCATCTATCTTAAACACTTAAACCCTCTACCCTTAAACGATAAACCCTAAACCCTAAATCCTTAAACCCTCTACCCTCTACCCTTAACCCTTAATCCCTAAACCCTAAACCCTAAACCCTTGACCCTTAACCCTCAACCCTCAACCCTCTACCCTCTACCACCTACCCTCTACCCTTTTCCCTTTGCCCTCAACTCTTAACCTTTAAACCTTTAAACCCTCAACCCTCAACACTCTACTCTCTACCCTAAACCCATAAACTATAAACCATAAACCCTAGACCCTAAACCCTTAAACCCGCAACCCTCAACCCTCAACCGTCAACCCTCAACCCTCTACTCTCTACCCTCAAATCTTAAACCATAAACCCTAAATCCTCTACCCTTTGTTGGAAAGAGACACTGCTAGTATCACTTGGTGTTGTCATTGATGGAAACCATAATTGATGATCAGACACGCATATCATCATTTGATCATAATACCGACAGACAAATTGAAGATTGACAAGGAAGAATAGAGTATTTGGTAACTCAGTGTTCATTGATCTGTATGCAGATTTTCTATTATTGTTTTGTGTTGCACATATCAGGAAATGTTTTTTGGTACATTATCTATATTACTACTAAAGCGTAGTGGCTCGTATCGATTAGTGTGGAAGTTATAAGGTTCAGTTGTCTAATTTTCTATTTTCAGTACTGGAGCCGACTTCATGAATGCATTATGTCGTAGATGTATAAGGAGTGATTAGTTAAATGTTTTTTTCTCAATTATTTTTGTTTGGGTCCTCTCTATGTCTTAACCAAAATTTGAGGATGCACATAAATATTTAATTAAAGATCTAGCCAATGGTGGTAATTATTTTTGTGTTCTATTGAAGATGACAAAGTGTAATTGAATTCTATGTTGTGTATATATATATATATATATAAGTTCATCTGTATAATTTTTGATGAAGTATGAAGTGTGTGGTGATGTGAATTTTTAGTTAAAGAAAAGAAGAAGAGTGATAATGCATAGTTTCACTTGCGCATAGAGAATTTGTGTTGTGAGTGTGAACAGAACAGATCAGAAGTGCAGAATCAGTCTGTAGGACAGAAGATCAAATATTGTGCTTCACCGGAACTGTAATCATGCATATTTAGATGTTGTTTATCTCAGTTCAAACTCTCAGATGTTTTTAATCTGAATTTCATTGTAAGGCAGTGAGCTTTCCCTTTGAGCAGTGAGATCTAGGAAGTGTGCCTGAATGCAAGTGAATTCTCCTTGTTGTAATCTTCATTTGAGTATACTCAAATTAAATCGTGGATTGGCCATCCACAATGGTGTTTCCCCTAATAGGGTTTCCATATAAAAATCCTTGTGTTATCGTGTTGTGTTCATTTTCTTCATGTTTATGCATTATGGTTGAATGTTGTTAACTGTTTGAAGATAAAGGTTAATAAATTTAATTTTTGCACAACATTGATTCACCCACCCTCTTAGTGTAGCTTGTTTCCAACAATTGGTATCAAAGCTAGTTCCTTAGAAGAAGAAGCCTAACAATGTGGGGAGATATTGGAAATTATTTCAATGGATTCAAGCAGTCTTGAACAACAGCTTTTGGTAGCCCTGGATGATCTTGATCAGTCAAAGGCTGAAGTTTAGAAATTGCAATCAAATCTCTTAGATTTTGAGAAATTCATTGAGTCTTTAAAAGATAAAATCAATAAAGTTTAGAGAGAAGAGAAAGGAACTCTATGATCAGATTAAGCAAAGTGATAGTAAGAGAATTGAAGAAGAACAACTCAATAAAGTATTGAAGGAAAAGATAGAATAATGTGAGTGATAGTAAGAGCATTAAAGAAGAACAACCTAGTCAAGTATTGAAGGAAAAGATAGAATAATGTGAAAAACTTACTAGAGATAATGCAGTCCTAAAGAATGAGATGGAATCCATCATGATGAGGATGATGAAGGAGATTGAAGATAGAAAGAAAAATGAAGATAATCTAGCACAGTCCTTGAAAGAAAAATATAAAGTATGCAACCAATTGGATGATGAATTGGAACAATCTAAAAACAATGAAGAGGCACTTGAAAAGAAGATGGATGATCTCATAAATGAACTTGCTTCTAAAAATGATTACAAGGATAAGTTCAAAGCTAGCTCTATCATGCTTGATGAACTAATTAGTAGTCAGAGGATTCATGGTGGCAAGCGAGGTCTTGGATATGAAGGAGAAAGTCGCAAATTCAAGCAAAGGAGATTCAAACAAGGAAATCAAATGAAAAAATCTGGAAGGTATCCGATAAGGCAACCTAATGCTTAGAGATTTAATGGATAATGTTTTAGTTGTAGTAAATTTGGACACATGGCTACTCAATGTAGAAGTAGAATGAATCAAAGTGGTCCATCATTTTCAGGTTAGTGTTTTAATTGTCATAAGGTTGGTCATAAGTCAAATGAATGAAGAAATGTGATGAATCAATTTCATAGAAATATCAGATGCTACACATGAAATAGACTTGGCCATATTGCTAATCAATGTAGATCAAGAGGAAATTAGTGGAACAACTGGTTTGGAAAGAGAAATGTTGTGTGCTATAATTGCAACAAAATTGGACACATTGCTACATTCTGTTGTAGTAGAAAAGGTCTGGTAAATCAAAGGAAGAACATGTAGAAGGATATCAAGGGAAAAGGTAAAGTCACTATAGATGTGGTCAGATAGTAGATGTCGAAGAAATGGATGAAGAAAGATCCCTCTATTTCTATCAAAGAAAATGTGCCAGCACCAAAAACTTCTTCTAGTAATTCCTCTAGAAATTAGTTTCAGGCCCTTGGCCTAGGTGGAGCAATCAATAAAATAACTAGTAAGTGACACTGGATGTGGATATGTACAGTAGATGCATAGATTCTCAACATATGTTGTTGAACTCATTGGAGAAAGTGGTATGCTGTATTGGAGGTCCACAAAAGATTTACCCATCTCAGTGCATAAAAATAGGGTAACTGGATGTATTAGGGTTAAAGAATTTATTGCGAAAAAGGGTTAGGTATGCAAGTGATAAAAAGTCATTTCTACTCTTCATTTGTCACTTTGTATTTTGGAGAAAATAATTTTGGAGAGCTCTAGGTGAACTAAGGCAAATTCAGGTGAAATTCAAGCATGGAAGTGATTCAAAAATCAAATTATGATCCGACAAAAAAGGTATTTATCCGAAAACTCTACGAATTTGTGATTTGGTCAAAATGAATACTCCTCTGGTAGTAAAAGTAAAGGACAGAACACATCCCAAATTTAAATGGCATCCTTACAAGTCTCTTGAGACTTATCTGTTAGGAGAATTTTCATCTATTTCACATAGAGTATTACACATGGAGGATATTAGGGTTTAAATTCATGCAAATATTGAAGAACTGGGAAGTTCACAATTGTTGAATTTTTACAATAATCACACCATAGGAGAAGATTTTTGTGTGAAACCGAAACTTAAAATCCTAGAAACAAAGAAACTCACTCAAATTGTCAAGTTTCCCTTGTTTGAAGAATCAAAATGGGTTTGTTATGTTTTGAGTCAAGTCCATGACAAATTCATGTGGCTAAGAATTCCATTCAAGATTTCCAAGGAAGCTATTAGTGTTGTATTAGGTTTAAACTCTTCCAATGGGTTACCTATTCTAAAGTCTATGAAAAATCAAATTGTCACTGATGCTACAAGATCTACATATGAAAGAAGAGCAATGCCTATTGATAACATTGTTGATATAGATGTCAAATTTGCATCTATGGTGATTGGATACAAGATTTATCATTCTATCCAAGACAACTCTATGTTTAACACAACAATTTATGCCACCTATGAAATGGTGAAATAAAATGCAGATTATGATCTCTGTGAATTGTTGAGGAGTCAACTAATAGATAATCTTGCAAAGATTAAGAAAGATATGAAAAAATATTTCAAGTATGGTAACTTGCTTTTGTGCTTATTCTTTTATTTCATGGGTGAAATTCTGAGATTTGGAAAGATTCATTGGCAAAAGGACAAGCCAGTAGCCACATAGATTAGAGATCTATTACACAATTTTGTAGACACCAAAACAAAGAATGTAGCTATGTGGGGATACTTTAAAATTTTTTAGGTTATGATGCAAGCAAGGGAGAGGATTCCCACCTCTATTGTAGAGAAGTACAAGGATTCAATTTTCTTCATGGTAGATGTTGACCAGTGTATGATGGAAGTTGTTGATCCTAGAACTATCTGGATCATGCCTATGGGGTATGAATTGGAAGAGAAGATTTTGGACATGTATGCACAACACTTGCTAAGTAAACCTTTGGATCCGGTAGAAGAAAGGTTTGGTACCTATGCAGAGAAGGGCATATAGGTTCACAACAAGCTCAGGAAACATGTGGTAACTAAAAGAGTTAGAAAAGAACTTGAAGTTCTTGTAGAAAGTTTGGGGATATCTGAAGAGAAATTGAAAGAAGCTAGAAAGAAAATGAAAGAAGCTGAAGCAAAAAAACAAGAAGCTAAGGAGGCAGCTAAAACTCAATCAGCTGGTTTGGCAACACAATTTTCTTGAACTAGATCAACCAGAAGCTCTACATCCCATTCAGACCCTGCAACAAAATCAATCCCTATAAAAATTGAATCCAAGGGATCCGAAAAAGAAGTAAAAAGGAAGAAAGATAAGAGAAAAAGAGTGTATATGGTTGTTTCTGATGATGAGGAAACTGTGTCTAATGAAGGTGTCAAAGAAATCAAACATCAAGACACCATGGCAACAATAGTTATGAAAGAAAAACCCTCTGGTAAAGATGTTCAAGTGAAAAAGAATAAAAAGATTGACAATTCAGGTATGTCAATAGAGGAAATTGAAAAGGCTTTAGTCAAAGATAGAAATATCAATCCTTTCTATAAATGGTATGAGTCTTTTGACAAATCTGATAAAATAATTCTTGAAGAACTGACAATAAAACACATGAATATTTTCAATAAAGTTCTAATTGAAATTATGCCTAACTTGCCCAAAAGTCTATATAACATTCTAGAAATGAGGAGACTTAATGCTAGAACTGAAGAAGAACATATGAGAGAAAGGATTCTTGTAGAATTATGTCTGGTGATGTCTATGGATGAGATGAAGGAATTCTTGAACAAATCCAAAAGGAAATTCAAAATCAAAACAAGAGTGAAGAAGCTAATGATTGGTTTAACTGATGAAGTCAAAAGAAACTAAGAAAATACTGTATTGTTAAATGACATAATTGATGTTGTAGCTAAGGAAACAAATGTCAATGATGCTCCATCTGGTCTAGAAAAGGAAGCAGAAGAATAAAATTTTGATACAACTAAGGATTCACAAATTCCTCTTGTTGAGGACAACACAAAAATTCCCATGGAAGTTGAGCTACCTAAAAATGTATCAGTTGAAAGGTAGAGATCTCTAAAAAAAATCAGAACCTGTCATTGAGAAAAAAATGATTGAAGAAAAGTAAGATGATGTAAAGCCAATTCCAGTTGAGGCAAGAGACACTGCTGATGCAGTGAAGAAATTTTTGGTTGAACAAAAGGAAGATATTGATTCAGAATTGACTGATGGTCCCATTGAATTGTCCACCTTAAGTCCAATCCAGAAGATGAAAGTAGCTTTATTTGCTAAATCCCAAGCCAGAGAAGAGAAATTGAAGTCACACATTGAAGATAGTGAAATACTAAATCTTGCATTTGGAGTATTGGAGAAGATAATTCCATCTTATGTGAAAGATTTGACTAGTTCCTCCTCTAGTGAATTGAAAAATACTATCAACTCTGTGAGTACTCACTTTGAGTCACTCAAAAAATCAGCTATGGTGAAAGTACAAAAATAATTTGATATCAAAAGGTTTAGTGGATTGAAAGTATTGATTGCTAAAGATAATACTGTCTTAGCAACATGTGTGAAGAATGTACATAATGCTTTATCAAAAGGTGGTAATATCTACAAATCATGCTTGTGTCTTTAAAAATTTACTGAAGCTAATGAGAAGAAGGTTAGTGATCTAGAAAAATAGTTAAGTAATATTTTTGAAGCATTTGATCCTCTAACTGGTGGTGTTGGGAGAATAGAAGGTGAAGTGATGTCTGTGCTTAATAAAATAAAAATTGTGAAGCATGAGAATGATAAAATTGTTGCTAGAACATGTGAACTTAGAAGTATAATTGGTCCAAAAATTGAGGTAATGGCAAGCACTCTAAAGGAAGGAGAAGACACTATGGTAGTTGGTGATCTAGCCAACCTAGAATCCATAGAGACACATTTCTACCTGATATTTGGTCATATAACAATCATGGAGAGTCTCATAAGAGTTTGGGACATAAATTTTATCCAGCCGAAGAAAGATTTTGCAAACATTTTTCAGTTTATGTAAGTTAAAGAAGCATTTTTGTATAATAGTTTTGATTGATTGGTCCATTTTTGGTATGTGACCCCTTCCTTTACCATTGATGTCAAAGGGGGAGAAGAGTGGACTGAAAAATTCTTAATCATCTCAGGGGGTGAATTATATTTTTTGAATTTTGGAGACGACAGTGTAGTTTATCTTGGTACTAATCCAACACTTAGTCAATTTTCACTAAGTGTTTCCATCAATGCCAAAGGGGGAGATTGTTGGAAAGAGACACTAATAGTATCACTTGGTGTTGTCATTGATGGAAACCCTAATCGATGATTAGATACACATATCATCATTTGATCATATCGGTAGACAAATTGAAGATTGACAAGGAAGAACAAAGTATTCAGTAACTCAGTGTTCATCGATTTGTATGAAGATTTTATGTTATTGTTTTGTGTTACGCATCTTAGGAATTTTTTTTGGTACATTATCTCTGTTACTCCTGAAGCGCAGTGGCTCATATTGATTCATGTGGAAGTTAGAAGGTCCAATTGTCTAATTTTATGTTTTACTAGTACTGGAGCCAACTTCATGAATGCATTATGTCATGGTTGTATAAGGAGTCATTAATTAAATTTTTTCATGCTTGATTATGTTTTTTGGGGTCCTCTCTATGTCTTAACCGACTTTGGTGGATGTGTATAAAGATTTAATTAAGGATTTCATCGACGATGGTAATTATTTTTGTGTTATATCAAAGCCAACAAAGTGCAATTGAATTATATGTTGTAGATATATATATAAGTTCATCCATATCATTTTTTATGAAGTATGAAGTGTGTGGTGATGTGAATTGCAAGTTAAAGCAGAGCAGAAGAGTGATAATACACAGTTTCACTTGCACATAGAGAATTTGTGTTGCAAGTGTGAACAGAAGTGCATAATCAATCTGTAGGATAGAAGATCAAATATTATGCTTCACTAGAACTATAATCAAGCATATTTAGATGTTGTTAATCTCAGTTCAAATTCTTAGATGGTTTTAATCTGAATTTCATTGTAAGGAAATGAGCCTTCCCTTTGAGCAGTGAGCTCTAAGTAGTGTGCCTGAATGCAAGTGCATTCACCTTATTGTAATCTTCATTTGAGTATACTCATATTAAATTATGGATTGGCCATCCACTATGGTTTTTACCCTAATAGGGTTTCCACGTAAAAATCCTTGTGTTATCGTGTTGTGCTCATTTTCTTCATGTTTATGCATTATGGTTGAATGTTGTTAATGCTTTGAAGATAAAGGTTAATAAAGTTAATTTTTTCACAACACTGATTCACCCCCCCTCTTAGTGTAGCTTGTTTCCAACACCATCTACCCTCTACCCTTAACCCTTAAACCCTATGTACCCTTAAACCATAAACCATAAACTATAAACCCTCAACCCCCTCCCTCCCTCTCCCTCTCTTTCCCTCTCTCTCTCTCTCTTATTCAATTAGGTTTGGGGGGAAGACTTGAGAGAGGGAGTGTGATATAGAGGTATGGGAGACCTAATCCCTCAACCCTAAACACTTTAAACCAAACCCTTAAACCCTATACCCTCTACCCCCAGCACAACACCCTCTACCCTCTACCCTCAAGCCCCTCTCTCTCTCTCTCTCTCATCCCTACACCCTTAAATGATAAATCGTAATCCCTAATCCCTAAAACCTCTACCCTTAACCCTTAATCCCTAAACTCTAAACCCTAAACCCTCTACCCTCTACCCTCAACTGTCAACCCTTAAACCCTGAAATCCTCAACCCTCATCACTCTACCCTCTACCCTTAACCCTTAAACCCTCTACCTTTTAAGTTGTAAACCCTAAACCCTGAACCCTTAAACCCTAAACCCTTAAACCCTTAAACCAATACCCTCTACCCTCAACCCTTAAACCCTTTTAAACTCAACTAAACTCTCTACCCTCAACCCTCCACCATTAATCCCTCAACCCTTAAATCCTAAACCCTCTACCCTCTACCCTCTACTCTATACCATCAACCCTTAACCCTTAAACGATAAACTATAAACTGTAAACCCTCTACCCTTAACCCTTAAAGCCTTAAACCCTCTACCCTTAAATTGTAAACCCTAAACCATAAACCCTTAAACCCTAATCCCTAAACCCTTAAACCCTCTACCCTTACCTCTATCCTCAACCCCCCCCTCTCTCAACCCTACAACCTCTACCATTTAACCATAAATCACAATCCCTAAACCCTCTAACCTTAATCCTTAATCCCTAAACCCTAAACCCTCTACCCTCTACCCTCTACCCTCTAACCTCTACCCTCTACCCTCAACCCTCAAATCTCTACCCTTAACCCTTAAAACCTAAACCCTTAAACCATCTACCCTTAAACTATAAACCCTTAAACCCTAAACCCTTAAACCCAAGACCGTCTACCCTCAACCACTAAACCCATTTAATTCAAATAAACTCTCTACCCTTATCCCTCAACCCTCAACCCTTAATCCATCAACCCTTAAACCCTAAACCCTCTACCCTCTACCCTCAACCATCAACCCTAAACCCTCAACCCTCAACCCTTAAACCCTAAACCATCTACCCTCTACCCTTAACCCTTAAACCCTCTACCATATACCCTAAACCCTTAAACCCTCTACCCTTAAACCGTAAATGATAAAATCTAAACCCTAAATCATAAAACCTAAACCATTAAACCATCTACCCTCTACCCTTAAAACTCTACCCTCAACCATCCCCTCTCTCTCAACCCTACACCCTCTACCCTTAAACTATAATTGTATTCCCTAAATCCTGAACTCTCTACCCTTAACCCTTAATCCTTAAACCCTAAACCCTAAACCCTCTACCTTGTACCATGTACCCTGTACCCTATACCCTCTACCCTTAAACCCTTAAACCCTAAAACCTCAACCCTCTACCCTCTAGTATTAACCGTTGAACCCTAAACCCTTAAACCCTCTACCCTTAAACTATAAACCCTAAAGCCTAAAACCTTAAACCCTAAACCCTTAAACCCTAAACCTTTAAACTATCTACCCTCTACCCTTAAATCCAATACACTCTACCCTCAACCCTTAAATGCTTTTAAACACAACTAAACTCTCTATCATAATCCATCAACACTCAACACTCAACCCTTAATCCCTCAACCCTTAAACCCTAAACCCTCTACCCTCAACGCTCAACCCTCAACCCTTAAACCATAAAGCCTAAAGCCTAAACCCTCTACCCTCTACCCTTAAACCTTAAACCCTCTATTATATACCCTAAACCCTAAACCCTTAAACCCTCTACCCTTAAACCCTAAACCCTAAACCCTTAAACCCTCTACCCTCTACCCTCAAGCCCCCCTCTTTCTCTCAACCCTACACCCTACACCCTCTACCCTTAAACCATAAACCATAATCCCTGAACCCTAAACTCTCTACCCTTAACCCTTAATTCCTAAACACTATACCCTTAACCCTTAATTCCTAAACCATAAACCCTAAACACTCTACCCTCTACCCTCAACGCTTAAACCCTAAAACCCTCAACCCTCAACCCTCTACCCTTAAACCCTAAACCCTCTACCCTTAAACTATCTACTCTCAACCCTATGCCCTCAATTATAAACCCTCATCTATCTTTTTCCCTTACTCCTCTTCTCTTCTTCTTTGTATCTCACTTCTCTCTCCATCTCTCCCTCCATCCATTCCTCCCTCTCTACCATATACCCTCAACCCTTAAACCCTTAAACACTCAACCCTAAACCCTAAACCCTCAACCCTCAACCCTTAAACCCCCTACCCTATACCCTCAACCCAATACCCCATACTCTCTACCCTCAAACCTAATCCCTCAACCCTTTAGCACTCTACACTTAACACTCAATCCTAAGCCCTCAACCGTCTTTCTATCTCTCACTCCCTCTCACTCTCTCTCAAGTCTCTCCCTCTTACCTGAGAGAGGGAGAGAGAGAGGGGGAGAGAGAGAGGGGGGGAGGGGGGAGAGAGGGAGTGGGAGATATAGGGATGGGAGAGAGATAGAGGCAGTGAGATATAAAAAGGGATAGATAGAGGGAGTGTGAGAGAGCTCAGTGTAGTCAGTGAGAGAGAGTCCCAAGAGAGGGAGAGGGGGTAGGAGGGAGATAATTGAGAGAGAGAGAGAGAGGGAGGGAGAGGGGGTGGGAGGGAGATACCTAAGAGAGAGGGAGAGGGAGAGAGGGTGGGATAGAGATACCTAAGAGAAAGGGAGACAGAGAGGGAGGGGGTGGGAGGGAGATACCTAAGAGAGAGGGAGAGGCATAAAGACAAAGAGAGATATAGAGAGAGATGGGGTGGTGGGAGGGAGATACCTGAGAGAGAGGGAGAGAGAGTGGAAGAGATATAGAGGGAGTGAGAGAGAGAGGGAGTGGGAGAGAGATAGGGAGTGTGTGTTTTTGTGTGAGAGAGAGGGGGGGAGGGAGATACTTGAGAGATAGTGAGAGAGAGAGGGAGAGAGATAGAGTGAGTGAGTGAGAGATGGAGTGGGAGAGAGATAGAGTGAGTGAGAGAGAGAGGGAGTGGGAGAGAGATAGAGGGAGTGAGTGAGAGACCTAAGAGAGGGAGAGGGGGTAGGAGGGAGATACTTGAGAGAGAGAGAGACAAAGAGAGAAAGATAACGACCTAAGAGAGGGAGATGGAGTGAGAGAGACAAAAATACTAGAGGGGGAGAGGGAGAGGGAGAGGGAGAGGGAGAAATGGGGTTGGAGTGAGATAGATTTATCTAGGTAGGGTGGGAGGGAACAAGACCTGAGAGAGGGGATTGGAGGGAGAGAGAGTAGTCTAGGTAGTGTGGGAGGGAGTGAGACTTGAGAGAGAGAGAGAGAGAGTTTAGAGGGATAGAGAGTTATCCAGTTAGGGTAGTGAGGTAGAGTGTATGAAAGGTAAAACCTCAACTATCCATATATGATCATAAAATATGCACTCTAAGCATTATAAAATTAGTCAACCAAAGAGAGGGGAAAGTAAGATTTTGTTCAAAGTAGGTCATTTGGTGAGTGCAAAATTCGGTGCTCGCCAAATTTGATGTGCCATTTGGTGATTGCCAAATTTGGCACTTTTCAAATGATCTGCTTTGGATGTGTTAATTGATAGGATTTTCCAAATTTCCTCAAATTTTCATTTGTGCTCACCGTCACATTTGCACATCTTTCAATGCAAGTTTATAAAAAATGATAATGGCATTAACCTCTCTCTTAGCTACCTAAATATATAATTATTTTTTCATTTTGATTTAGTTAAGGTTTTGATCCATAACTTCTATTGTAAATGCCTCTATTTTTGGTCAAAAACCAACATGTGCTAGTTTTAGGATAGATTTTTACTCGTCCATCAAAATGTGAAACAAATAACATTTTTTTAAAACTAGACTGCATTCTGCACATGATGATTTTTTTTTCAATTTTTGATTAGTTTTCACCAAATTTAGGGGGGAGCACACTCAAATTTCAACTTTTCATGTTGTGTCCACTTTCAAAATTCATAAAATATTATAAATTCATTGAGAAATTATCCGAGAGAATGAGGATAAACTACATGGTGTTAGCTAATTTCTCACCATTGGGATTTTTGAAATTATAAAAAAACGTTAATCAAAAATGGGAGAGCCCTCAGGTTCTATGCTATTTTTTTGATAAAAAATGACTAGTTCCCCCATTTTTTGAGACCCTTAATCTTCGTTAATTTCAAAAATAATTATTAGCTTAGAAACTAGACTCAGAGCACTTCAACTTTTGTTTTTTTTGCATCTTAAAAAACTAGAATTAGATTTTTCTAATTTTAGAAAAAAAAAAAGTGGCATATTAAGAGCAAAAATTGTGTCACAAATCCATGCACTTACCCATTGTAGTGTTCTAATCTCTTGTGGAAATATATCTAGGTCAAGGACTTATGTATGTTTACATATATGAAGGGACAGTGAAACAAACTAGGGTGAGAAATTTCAGGTAGGAGACATTCTATTGACTTGATGGATGGTTTCACATGGAGGCTGTACAAAGATTGCCCTGATTGGGTCAATGATGGTGAGAACCTACCATAATGAAGGCACACAAGGTACCTAATTAGGTGGATAGTCCAGACACAACACATCATTGAGAGGAACTTACCAAAGAGGGTATTGACACAATTTGGTGAGTGATAAGGGGTTCCAATGGGAGTTGTAGATTTTTCTAGTTTAGCTCGAGAGGTTTCAAAGTGGGGACCAATGATTAGTGGATAGGTAGCACTACAAGAGATCATAGGGTTACAACTACTTTAGTGGGGAGAATTAGTTGATGTGGTCGATGCAAGCATGATCATGGAATATGATGCATGGTTGGTAACACATAGGCCCAAAAAATTTACTGATCTGAATCAACCAAGATCTATAGAGAGGATGGGTAGAGCACAACAAGGTAGGTTGTGAGTCTGAGGTCAAGGCAGATGAGGTGATGGAGATAGAGATGGAGATGGTGATGATGGTGGTGATGGAGGCAGAGGTAGACGGGATAGAGGCCAAGAGGATAGAGGTCAAGTTAGAGATGGTTGAGGTTGACAAGGGAGAGAAAGAGTACCTTCTAGAGTAGCACAAATAGTAGCCCAAAGAATGCCACCTATCTAGGAGGAGGGGGAGAAGATTGAGGTGGAAATGGAGGAGGTCAAAGTGGAGGAGATACTAGGATATGTAGGAAAGGAGGTAGTGGTATGGGAGTTTATTATAGAGGATGATGAGAAGGAGGATTATACTAAAGAGGATGAGGTTGATGTGAAGGAGGCTGCTAGAGATGCAATGATTATGGGAGGAGGCAAGCATGGCATCCCAATCAGGGAGGTTATTATGGATGTTATGGAGGAGGCAGTCAAGGATGCAGGGAAATGACCATAGACATAGATGTAAGTTCTATACGAATAGGTACAAGAATTACAGGCACATGTAGCTTAGATATCGACCTTACAGGGATAGGTGCAGACCTTGATAGCTAAGAGGGATCAAATAGTTATACAAGATTAGAGGGTGGACCAATGATGCATTGATTTCACTACTAATTTTCAGTCGACCCACATTAGATCTAGCTAGAGAGCTATATCAAGTAGGGAGGGTTATAGATTACTATCACAAATACTATGAGGATGTAGTTCCCACACTACAAAGGGTTCCCAGCTATTTAAAGAGTCAAGGTCAAAGAAGAGCTCATTCTAGGAGAGCATAGAGAAGTGTCGATGTCTCATAGTGATCAAGGTTAGGACCTTATGATAAGCCATCATTATCCCTATAGTGAGATGAGAGGAAGCCACCCTCAGGACCATAAGATGAGGGGAGTATAGGCTAGGCCTATTTTCATATGTTTTCTTTTTTATATGCATTCAAAAACTTATATTTTTGATTGAGCCTATGAGCTCCATTTTTGAGATACATTGTGATTTTGTATTGTGACACCATATATATATATATATATATATATATATATATATATATATATATATATATATACATGATATGCATGATTTTTAGCAATTACTATATGATGCTTATGATTATATGTGCATGCCTCTATGTTATGGATTATGGATTATGATATGATGCTACAGATATGTTCTCTATGTTTTATGCTTATACATGTTTATACTATATGGATGGATGCACATGATTACTTCCTATGATTATGTATGCTAAAATTTATGGATAGATATCTACATGTTTATGACATGTTTCTTATGTGGTGTTTATATTGATGCTTGTTTTATGTGATGCAATGCTATGCATGTAATTTTGTATTTTCTGATGCAATATGGATGATTTAACATGTATATGATAATGATATTTATGATTTACTAACATGAATATGGATGTAAGATGGTACTACTAATACATTTATTTTTGTGTGTCACAATACACCATTAGGATGATTTTGAGGGATAGACAAAAGAAACATTAGTTTGGAAAGGAAAGGGGGGAATGAAAGGTGGAATGGATGAATGAATTAGATAAATTGGAACTTACTATCAAGAGATATTTCTAATAACTGAACAAGCTCTTATTTGATTTTATAATTATCATCATAGAACTTATTATGGCAATGGATGACGAACATAAAGATATGAAAGAACAAAGTGTAATATGTTATCCCTTGCAAAAAAATAGACACGTGACCAAACAAGGAATTCCATGAAACAAACTAGGAACCATAGAAACTTCTCAGAACCATAGAACCTTGTTGGTTGAATATGGAAGGATTAAAATAGGGGTATGATGGATATATTTCTCACTATTTCATTAGGAAATAGGATCCACACAAATAATTGACTTAAAACCCTTAGGTGAGGAAAATCAATGAGGGAATCTATTGATTTCCTTATGATTGAGGATGGGGGTATTAACTTGAACAAAAATTTTGGGAGAAAAAACTAAAAATAGAAAGTCTACTCAATTATTCTCATTCAAAGCCTGCGCGGGTAGTAGAGCTGACTTGCATTGTGGGTTTTCTCCCCATTGGTTTTGGGTTCAAATCCGCTCCCATTTTTACCCAGTTGGGACTAGCTTGCAGGATGTTGGGTCACCCCATAGGGGACTAGTCTCACCTTAGCTCACCCCCTTGGGCACTGGGTTGGGTTGTGGGAATACCCCTGTTGTTAAAAAAAAATTATGTTCATTGAAACTTGAAACAAAAATTTAAAGCTCAACACTAACATAAACATAAAGCTTTTTGGAGATCTGAGAAGAGTAGAAAATTGTGTACTAGTCACCAAAAGGTAGCTTCAGGAGGTTTTATGAGACTCATTCATTCATGGATGAATGGGTCTTTTCTAAATTATTTCAAACCAATTTCAAGAGCCTCTAATGTTAATCTATAGCTTTTGTTTGATCTGGGTTTTAGTGTCAAAATGTTAGAAATCAGATCTGCAGGTGTTTTCATGGCTTGCTGACAACTTTTGTAACTTTGACAGATTTTCCAATATTTCTCTTCAAAATATCTTCAATCCTTCTTAAAACAAAGATCTACAACACAAAAAAAAGAGGAAAAATTGTTTGTTTTTGGTGAATGGGGGTTTACCTTAGTCAAACCCCATTTGGGTAATTCAACCTTGAATTGAAATAATGAAATGTGAAAGGAATGATGAATGAATTATGCTATGTTTGAACTCACCAAACCCTTGAATAAACCTTTGGAAATCTAAGATGTTGATGTTGATCTTGCATGAAATTTATTCAATGGAAGTGGATCTTGATGCTTGAATTTATGCTTTGAATGCCTGACTTGATCTTTGAGACCTACATCACAATGTTAGCTCCATAAATATGCATGATTGCAAAATAATTTGACATGATGCTTGATATCTTAATTTCTGTAATAAATCATTGATAAATCTACTCTTGAATGCCCTTGATCATAAATGTTGCTATAATTTTTCTCACTACAAAAATTCTAGGTTGCTTCCTTGGAGAACTTAGACTTGATTTGATAAAAAGACATTGTATTCATAGGTATTTATCCTTAATTTCCCAAAAAATAAACATTACAAGCTAACATGAAAATTTGAATTTAGGGACATTAAAATACTGCCAAAAAAAAAATTTAAATTTAGATTCGAAGGCATAGGGTGGACACATTCGCCCATGGGTGAATGGGTCCTAGGTCCCTATTCCTAGAACACACATTGCTCAAGCTAAAGTGTTATGTGTTGGCATTAATTATTGTCGGGTTTCCCTTTCAAAAAATATAATTTATTGGGCTTGTAGATGTAAAATAGGGCTTATTAAGGCATAATTAGGTCTAATTTTATTAAGAGGGCCCAAACAAAGTGTGAAAATGTAAAGGAGTGCATTTTTGTACACTAAATTTAGCTGCCACTTTAGAAAGGGGATGACCTTGAGTAAATCTCACACTAAAGTAGACAATCAAGAAAGGTCTAATTGTACAATTGTTGGAAAGATAAGATGACAAAGTTTAGGGAGCATGATCAAGCCCCCAAGATCTAGGATCTCATGTAAAACCAATAAAGGAACAAAGAGACACATACCTTTGTTAAATATACAACAACAATGACAAGATAGTCAATCATAGAATGTCAAAGACTTAAAGAAAGGAAAAAGAAAAAGAAAAAGGGGTGGATCAAGCCTTGACTATTTTTCCAACTTTATGTGGATCAAGCTTTAGTTGTTTGTCCAAAAAAATTTACAAGTGAAACCTGCTATCCTCTATGCAAACAACAATGCACACTCACATGGGCTAGTGAAATCCATTGTCAACTAGGTGAGTCCCCGGGAAGTGGCCAATGAGAGAGCCTTATTAGGCTCCCATTGAACTAAGCATACCAAAGTTATACCTCTTGATAACTTTGATAAGGTGCCACAAAATATGAACTTCGAGCTTCATAAGACTTAGTAAGTTGCATTATGCTAAGAACTTATGAACAAATATGACCCTATTGGCAAGCAAGGTGTGTTATGCTTGGTGGCCATGAAATAGGTTGTAACTTTGAGATTCACAGGTTAGTAGACTATGCTATGTTAGGAACTCATGAAAAAATATGTAAATAGGATAAGACATGTTCAAAGCAGTTTTTCTTAGTTCATGTAAGGTCTCCTATTAGGGAACATTGTGCCTAATGTCTCCAATAGAGAACAAGTCAAGGATAAAAGATTCACAACTTTGGGAGTGCTATCCATAGCATCGCAACTAAGATGAATGTTGTATGTTTAGAAAGGTCACAATCTTGAAGGACATAAAACCCAATGACACCACCAATGAAGAAGACACATCACATGAAATAAGAAGACCAAACTATGAAACATAAGTTATAGTACAAAATGATAATGCCAATGTATTCCCCCACTTTAAATAAATTGCTAAACACCATGTTGTGAGAAATTACTTTAAAGTTGCAAATGATCAATGTTAAACAATAAAGTAGACATGATAGATTATTTGGAAAGCCCTATGCCAACCATATGTTTCCAAATGAAGCTACGTCATGAAAAAGAGGCCGCCCCCAAATAAAATCCCAAACACATAAGGGATCGACGGATTTGGGGTCAGCTCATGTCTTTGCTACAATTCTATTATAAAGCTCAGAAATACCATCATTCCTCAAATACTCATAGAACAAGAAGAATGACGTATAGAGAGTGAAAAATAAATAAATTTTGTTTTACCATGGAAAAGATTTAAATTTATCGATGCCTTGCATCATCCTCAAAAGGAAAACACAAGACAAAATAAAATATAAAAGGTTTACACCATATAGAAGAATATAGGTACAAATAGAGGAATGAACATAAAGACATGTGAAATAGAATGCTATAAGGGATGAAATTACACACATGCAATCACACAAAAAGCAGATGAAAGGAAGAAAAAGAAAAGACTAGTAAAGCACATGTGAGTGAACCTATAGCAGCTTGTCCACATCCCAATCATGTTCAGTATATGTAGAAAGGGAATAACTAGCCAAAGGGACAACAACAAGTTTTGTACTAGGAACATGACCAGGTTCAACACGTGGTGAGTCACTCTTTTTAGGAGGATCATCTTCGTTATCATTTGAAACATAGAAAAATAGGGGGTTCCTAGGGTTTCCCAAAGTGGAAAAGTGGATTTAAAGAGGTAAAAGGGGTCCTACTTCTCTAATTTCATTAGGAAATGAGATCCCAACAAATAATTGACTAAATACACTTAGGAGAATAAATTCTATGGAGGAATGTTTAGATTTAATTTTTATGTCAAGATAGGGGTCTAGGTCAAACAACACTTTTGGGAGAAATATTAAAACTAGAGAATCAACTCCAAAATTCAATCTATCACTTGGATTAAGAAGATTAAGCATAAAACCAATGGAACCTACAATTTTTTGAAGAATTTGGAAGAGATAAATGTTGTGTACCTCTCAAAAAAATGTGTTTTTAGAAGTTGATTGAGGACTCATTCACCCTATGGCAAATGGATCTTGAGTAGGGCTCTCCAAAATCTATTTTTGGGTTATCTACTCCTATGTCTGCATTTCTAGATTCTTGATTTTCACCATTGCATAGTTGGAAATAAATTCAGGATCTGATTTTTTTTGAGATGAAAACAAATGTGACAACTTTGACTTCTTTGCAATTTTACAACTTTGAGATCTTCAACTTTTCTTCAACCTACAAATCTGCAACACACAAAGAGAGGGAAAAAATGTTTATTTTTAGGTGAATGGAGGTTTTCCTTGGTCAAACCTTGTTTTGGTAATTAAACCTTGAAATGAGGTGAAATAGCATGAAAGGAATGATGAATGAACGAAGAAATTTCAAAACTTACTAGACCCTTGAATGAACCTTGGAATATAAATATGTACCTTGCATGAATGACTTCAATGGATTTGGATCTTGATCTTGGAACTTGAGTTGAAACAATTCCTTGAATGCTTGAATAGATCTTGAACACTACATCAACATATTAGCTACAAAAGCATGCATGATGCAAGAAGATCTTGATATGACAATTGGATCTTAATTTCTGCAATAATTTTTCAACAAATCTACTCTTGAATGCCTTGAAATGCTCTTGAAATTTTATGAAAGTACTCTTGATATCATTAAAATATTCTAGGTGAAACACAATGAAATGACCTTATATTTATAGGTATGCAACATTAATTTCCCAAACTTCAAATAACACAAGCTAACATGTGAATATAGATTTGAAATCATTAAAACACCACCAAAACCATAATTTAAATTTAGGTCCTAGGACTAAGTGAGGACCCATTTGCTCATGGGAAAATGGTCCTAGGTCACTTACCTAGGACACACATTGCTCAATGAGAAGTGTTATGTTTAGGAATTAATGAATGTTTGTTTTTTCTCTTCAAAAATTACAATTAATTAAGATTGGATTTGAATTAAAGGGGTCAATTAAGGAAAATTAACCTTAATTAATTAATAAAGTCCTATATAAGTGTGAAAGTGTAAAGAGGTACACTTTAAAACACTAAAAATAAGGCATAATTAAGTACATTTTATTAATAGGTCCCTAAACTTAATGTGAATACAATATTTAAAATACATGTTACAACACTAAATTAAGGCATAATTAAGTTCATTTTAATATTTAATTCCCAAATTAAGTGTGAAAAAGGGATATTTTTATTACACTACATTTAGTCCCCAATTTAGTGAGAGGATGACCACACATAAAAATCACACTAAAGTAGACATTGAAGACACATTTGTATGTAGAAATGACAAAGATTCTCAATCATACAACATCAAACACCTAAAAGAAAAGGGAGGCATATTAAGCCTCGATTGTCCAACACAATGTGGAACACATCAAAGCTATTTTTATAGAAGGGTGAATCAAGCCTTAACTATCCAACACAATTTGGAACATGTCTTGAATATTTGTCCAAAATGTTCACAAGTAGAACTTGATGTCCACTATGGAAATGACACATGCACTCACTTGAGGCTAATGGAACCTTAGGTTGTCCACTAGGTGAGCCCCCTAGAAAGTGGCTTAGTGAGAAATTCATGTCAAGTCTACATACTCTCACTATACTTATCATACTAAATCTATCCCTCTAAAATCTCTAATAGGGTGCCACACAACTAAGGCTTTGAGCTTCATAGGGACTAACAAGCTGTGTTATGCTAAGCACACAAGGGAAAGGCTCTACTGGCAAGCAATGTGTGCTATGCTTGGTGGCCTTGAAAAGGGGTTCAAGCTTCAAAAGGTTAACAAGTTGTATTATGTTAAACACTTATGAAAAAAATACAAACAAATATTTGTTCAAAGGGACTTCGCTTAATTCATGTAAGGTCTCTTCTTAGGGATCATCATGCCTAATGTCTCCAAGAGAGGACAAATCAAAGATAAGAGAATCACAACTTAGGGAATGCAATGCATAGCATCACCGCTAAGAGAAAAGTAATAAGCCAACAAATATCATGCTCTCGGAGGACATAACACCCAATGACACCACCAATAAAAGGAAACATCACAAAAATAAAGAAAAACACATAGTGAAACATGATTGTCGATGTATGCCCCCACTTTAAAGTAATTGCTAATATCATTGATGTGAGAAATCTACTTGAAAGTAGCTAATGAAGAAGACATGAGAGCTTATTCGAAAGGCCTTATGCTAATTCATATGTTCCCAAATGAAACTACATCATGAAAAAGAGGAAGGGGTTGCCCTCAAAAATACATAAGGGATCTATGGATTTGGGGTCAATATATCTTTTTTTGTAATATGATTATAGAGCTCAAAAATTTCACCATCCCCCAAATACTTCTAGAATAGGAATAATGACACATAGAGAGAGAAAAAAAGAATTTTTTTTTGGGTCAACATGGAAGACACCTAAATTTTTTCAATCCTTGCATCATTTCCAAAAAGAAAACATAGGAAGAAGGAAAAGATAAATATTTATGACATAGAGAAGAATATATGTCTAAATAGAGGAATGCACATGAAGATCTAGATACATCAAACAAAATAGTAGGAGGAGATCCCATTACGGACATGCAGTCACATAAAGAAACATGAAAAAAAAACAAATTAAGACACAATACTAGTAAGGCACATGTGATTAAACCTATAGCAGGTCATCCACATCCCAATCTTGATTGGTATATACAAAAGGAAGAAAACTCACCAAAGGGACATCAAGTTCCAAGCTAGGACAAGGATATCTAACCCTTTCCTCCACTAAGTGTAGGACAAGGATGAGCTAAGGTAAGTGATGAGTGATATGATAGAATTAAAAACAGTAGAAATTAGAGGAACTATGTGCTTGAACACAAGGAAGAGCACCACAATCCTTAAGATGTTGAATTTTATTACCCAAAGCCTTACATTCATTAGTATAATGAACATGAACTATATGATATGCACAAAATGAACTTTTATTGTAAAATTTATTTCATGTTCTTTGAGGGAGAGATATCAAGTTATCTTGGTGGAGTCTCAATAAGATACTCTCTTGATCAATAGTAGGGGATATTTCTTTATTAGCACAAGATGTCATATGCACAATAGATGATAAGGCCTTAGATGAAGATGGAGATAAAGGTGGTAAACCTAGGTATTTATTGAAAAAGTGCGGTATAGATTTCACTTGTTCTTGATCATCTTTCTTCATGTTTTCATTGTATCCATGTTTAGAAAGGAGTTTGTGTCTAAGGCCATAACATTCTTCCAACTCAGATGAATACTTTTTATGCTTCTAGGAAGGGTTGGCTTCTTCACAAGAGCACAAATCCTTTTTAGGTTTCTACATAATCCTATCATGAGAGATGGAAGTTAAAGAGCCCCCATCACCACCATGGGGTGATGTTGTTGATGTACAATCCAGTTGAGAAAATGAAAAACAATGCTATTTTTCTTTAGATTGTGCGATTTTGTACTCTCCCATAAAGGAGGGTGAAAAATATATTAAACCCCAATCATCACCAAAACATGTTTCTAAAGAGGAATCATTTGTATGTGACTCTTTGGATTGTGAGGGTGAGATTTCAGACTCTTCTTTCTAATGAGGTGTAAAATCTAATGAACCCTAATCATCACATAAGAGTTTTGTTGTAGGTGAAAAATAATTAGGATTAACATCAACTTTTTTAGATTCTACTTTTGAGGTTGGAATGAAAGTATTAGGGGAGTTGGAAGTGTTATGATCATGTTTAACTTGTGACTTATAGCTTCATTCATCTACTTCAACCGTGTATATCTTTTTGTTATATTCAAACTTCATTTTGCGGTGAAGAGTAGACAAGATTCCTTTCATAGCATAATCCTTGGTCTCCCTAGGAGAAGGTCATACGAAAGAGGTCTTGGCATGATATGGATAGGGGTAGGAAAAGCTACAGGTTCGACCTTAATAGGTAATGTGATCATTCCTAATGGTTGTTAAAGAATGTAAAGATGAATATGAATGTAAATAGATGAGATTCATAAAGAAATAAATACAAAGATGTTATACCTTCATACTATTCATGGATTGATATCACAAGAAGCACCCATTTCTTGTAGATTTTATCCGATGATTGAGATGGATATGGTTTCTCAATATCTTATCATGATGATCATAGGATAGTGATGGATTGAAGGGATATTTTGGCAACATAAGGATGAGATGAATGTGTGTTTAAAGAATGAGAGACGAGGCATCATTATATAGAATTTTTGTGGGAGGAATCAAAGGATAAGAATGATTGGTTAATAGAGGGTTGAAATTGAAATAAAAATAGGGTTTGGATCAATGAATGAAGATTGATTATCCCTGTGACAAGTGTCACAAGATGGAAAGGGGTGAGATGGGGAGGTGTTCTCATACATGTATGAGCACACATTCTGAAGAGAGGCATTAAATTTGTGTAAGAGATAGGGTGGCTTATGTAAGAGGTTAGTGTAGGTAGGTGGGATGTAAGAATTTAAAATTAGGAAATAATGGTAATGAGGATTAGGGATGATGGATAGATTAATTAATCAAGGATTAATTGATTTAATGAGGATAGGTTGAGTTAGTAAACCAAGGGTTTATTAAACTGGGTGGAGTTAAAAGTTAGAGAATGGGCTAATGAGGGTTAGGAAGTGGATAACGTCAATTAATCAAGGATTAATTAATTTAGGTGGGATTAGCGGATTTAAAGGAATAAAAGAAAAGGTTGTCCATTAAATAAATGTAGATTTATTTAATTGAAGGTAGTGGATAAAGTATGATGGGGAGATTAATTAAATAAATAATAAATATCTATTTAATTAATTTTTGGGATAAGGGAAGTGGGTTGAGTTAAGTAAATAACAAGTATTTATTTAATTAAATATTATTTTGGTGTCTATATTTTTCCCCTCTTTGAAATGATATTTTTGAAATGTTAAGAAGCATTTTTAGGGAATTGTACCCTTCACATCAAGGCACAAGGGCCAAAAAGAAACAAGACTAAAAATAAAACATTAATGTAAATAGAAAACAAAGACAACCCATGGACAACACAGAGGCCACGAAGAGGCAATTGATAGACATGACACCGGCATAGGCAACATCTAATTGGAGTTATCCCAGTTTTTAAGTAGGAGGTCCATGGCCTCATCCCCAATCTAGTATTTTTTCTCCTTACTGTTATTTCCCTCCAACTCCTCCTTGATGGAATTTGACAGGGTGCTAGTGACGAAGTGCCCCAACTTCATAGTGAAGCAAGTCAAGCCATGAAGCCTTTTGTTGAGCATGTCCATTTTCTTCTCCAATTCATAGGGCTCCTCCTCAATGTCCATGGTCCCCGAGACCTCTCCAGGCTCTTTTACAAGGGGATGCAAAGAGTGAGAGGTGAAGCCATCTTTAGGAACCTTGTTGTCCTTAGGAGTGAATAGGGGCCCCTCCACATTCTCATCCTCATCATCATCAGTTTCCTCTTCCTTGTGCTCCTTGCTATCAGACCACTCCTCCTCTGAATCCTCAATCATCTGCCTCTTTTTACTATTCTTTGCAAGCCTCCCAGATCTCCTTCTGGTATTTTCCCCACCTATCATCACAATAGTCCCCACAACAGTGTCTCCTCTAGAGTCTTTCCCTTCCCTTCCCTAACAATCAAGTCCATTGTACCTTTCTCATTCTCTTTTTTTGCAGTGGTGGCCTTGTAGACCAAAATCATAGGAGTGGAATTCAATTCATAGAGACTTGCTGCTGCACTAGCATGAGCCATGCCCATCCCTCCCTTAAGTTTCTTGGTGGCCATCTTAGCTTTGGGATTCCCCACAGTGCCCATATTGGATTTTTGGAGAGGGCTTTTAGACTCGACTGGGGAAATATTCATAGCCGACAGGGGTTCGATATCCTCAACACGCACAACTGTAATAGCTTTAGGGGGACAGAGGGCCAAGTGGAAGTGATAGAGTCTTAGAATGAGCCCCTGATGGAGTGGGAGTGGCAAGAGATCACTAGGGTTAAGGCTGGCTAACTCTTTACATTTTTCGACCGAGTTTTCCAAATCCATTAGTAAAAAGAAATGAAAACTAAGCAACATCTTGTGCCTTAAATGATTCAATAGGGGAAAGTGATTAAAAAAGCAGGTTTTAAACCTACCTTCCAAGGTGACGTACTTCATCAGCGCAAGGCACACCTAATCCCGAGGCTTCGGGAAAGCTTCTCTCTAAAAACCTAACTGGTTCCACACCGGTTCCTCATCACCTCTAAAAAAAGCTTTCAATCTTTCGTTGTCCAATTTCTTGGTATGTTTGGGGTATTTTTTCTCAGTGCACTATAATCCCATGGCTTGCGCAATAAATTCCTCACTAATTTCAAATGAAATACCTCCCATTGAGACACTACGATCCTTCCACAAGTTGGCAAACTAGCCCGACAAGTTAGGATCATGGCCGACCAATATCTCCATAAGAGGAGAAATGCCACCTTCCACACATATGTGCCAAATGAAAGGATTATTCTAGAATTCCTCATAATTATCTGACTCAGTCCTCATGCATTCGCCACCCATTTTTCCAACTTGCACAAAAAGCTCAAGAGTTTTCAAAAGATACCAAATTCAAAAGCCATCAGGATAACGTATAAATATCACATTGTATTCATTTAGGAAAGGGATATAGCGATGGGTAATTACGCCAGCATACAGGTTGTATGCGCGGAAAGGAAACTCACCACAGGGTGACTTGACAATGGAGTTAATGAGGATCTTGGGAAGATTGCAGCCAACAAGACAGGAATTGGCGGGCATGCAAGGTTCCTTCTCCTTGGTGAAAATGCACAAAGAACAAGGCAAAAAGGTCATATGGATAAATATAGAAACCTTCTTAAGGGTGAAATTTGAGGCTTGCGCTAAACTAGCAATCACAAAGACACTAGAAGGATCCTTTCTTTCATAATGAAGAGTCAAATCATTATTAAAACTCTCAAAACTGATGCTAAAATGAGATAAAACAAAATATTGCACTATCCCCAAGAGAAGAGATCGCACGGTACGACTCCTCAAATTCATTGAAGTCACGTACTTCCTCCTTTCCTTCATCAAGCCACCTTTTTTCTTTATATTACTAGCCTTAAAATTTTAACCCTGCCACCTATCAGCCACCTTAGTAATCGAACCCATCCACCAGGTCCAAAGGACAAACAAGTGGATCCTCCAGTCCGTACCCCACACAAGGAAATCTCTAAGCCTGTAATGAGCCAAAAATTTAGAGTCCCTCCACCTGTACCCCATCTCATTGTTAATACTCATCCACCAGAGCCCCAAAGAATTCAGGTGGACCCCCCATTGAGCACCCATCATCCATAGTCTTAAAATCATTGCGATAATTGGTTGCTTTGTTCCCTCAAGATGATAGCCTGAATTTTTGGTGGTAATCATTCCATTCTCCTCCAACATTTAGCAGAACCCTAGTAAGAGCCAAGGTTAGCCAAGGCATCCACCACTTGGTTGCCTTCTCTAAAAATATGTGTACCTTTTTATCCCTAAATTTGGATAAAAGGAATCTGACATCTAACAAAATATCCTTAGTATTCTAGCCAATTAGTCTATCTTTATGCACAACATTCATAATGGACTTAGACACTCCTTCAATGTGGAGATTAGAAATCCCCAAAGACATAGCAACTTTGAGGCCCATGAGAAGCGCACGAGCTTCTGCCACTATAGAAGACTGGAACCCAATACCTCTAGCGAATCCCGCAACCATAACCCCCCCAAGATCTCTAATTACTCCACCTATACTTGCCCTACCTAGGTTGCCCTTAGCAGCCCCATCAAAATTGAGTTTAAACTAGCCTCTATCTGGAGGCTCCCATTTGGCATTTTTTTAGGCTAAGAATTTTGAGTTGTCAAAAGAGTTAGCCTCTAATCCCTGATGCCAAGCCTTGGCAATTCTAATTTCAAAATCCAATGGCCCCATCTCCGAGATTTTCCCATTAAAGAGGGAGATGTTCTCCTCAATGAGCCGAGCACCAATGCCAAAGACATCCTTAGGGCTCCTCTCAACATTCTTGAAAACCCTATTATTCCTCTCCTTCCAGAGACACCAACCCAAGACAGGAGGAAACTGATTCCAAATTTCACCAGGCAGAGGGTGGGAATAGGGACCATACCAACCTAGAATGAATGATAAAATATCCTTTTTCATAACCGAAGAGACATCAAGTTTCTCAAAAGCTAGCCCCTAAACTTTAGTAGCAAATGGGCAGTGTAACAATAGGTGACTAACAATTTTCTCCCCATTCATACAAAGTAAACACCTATTTGGAATACAAAAACCCTGTTTCCTCAAACTGTCTCGAGTAAGAATCCTGTTATGGTAGGCCATCCACCAGAAGAAATTTATTTTAGGGATCATGTGGCGATTCCAAATCTTCTTCTAGGGTTCCTCAGTAGTATTTTGGTTTGACAACATTTTGTAAGCCGATCTCACAGAGAGATCCCCCTGTTTGTCAAAAGTCAAAAAAACATCATCCTCTCTATCATAGGAGGGAAACCTAGTGCTAGAGTGAATCATCTGAAGGGATTGAGCCAGACAACAAAGGTCTTGAGATTGGTGCCAGTAGAGGATAAGGTCTTTCCAATTCCTAGCTCCAGGGGGTCCTGAAACATAATCACTGGTATGGATGCCAGAGAATATCTGGGCCAATCCCATGATATTCCTAAAGTAAGAGTAAGCCAGAGGGGTGTCAATTAGTCACGTAACTTACCAGAATCTGATTTTTTTCCCATTGTCCATTTTCCATTTTCTATTTAATCCCTTTCCTTAATAGGCCTTGTGTGCTACAAATGCTCCTCCAGACTAAGGAGCCTTGGGGGTGAGACTCTGAGAGACAATTGATCAAAGGCCTATCCTAAAGATATTTGGAATTCAAAATTTTAAACCAATCCTTAGTGTTCCTTAACTGATCCAAACCAACCTTGGCCATCATAGCCCTATTAGAGTTGACAATTGTTTTGATGCCTAGCCCACCACAATTTTTGGCCTGACAAACCTTTTCCCATTTTAACAGAGAAAGTTCTTTCTTCTCCTCAGTCCTAGACTAGAGGAAATTCCTTTGTATTTTCTCAAACTTATCAACAATGTACTTAGGCATCTTAAAAATGGAGAGGAAGTAAGTGGGGATACCTTGGAGGGCCGCTGTGAGCAGTTGGAGTTTGTCAAAATGGCTTAGGATGAAGCCCTTCCACCCAACCAATTTCCTTTGGATCCTTTCTAGAATCGAGTTCCAGAATTCAGTGGTAACCTCCTTAACTATGAGGGGGAGCCCAAGGTAAAGCGACGGGAGAGATCCACTGACACATACCGGGACCGCAGTCACCTTGGATTGTAAATTAGGCATGTAGTTAAAGAAATAGATCATGCTTTTATTGTAGTTGATGTTTTGACCAGAACACGAGGCATAGTTGTTGAGGCAAGCTTTCCATCTCCTAGATTCCACCACGGAGGCTTTCCCAAAGAGAAAAGTTTCATCCAAAAATTGTTGTACAAGAATCGGATCCAGGGAGGAAGCCGCTCTAATGCCCAAAAAGGAGCCCTCTGACAACAGACCAATGAAGTTCCTGCTAAGCACATCAGCAATCATTATGAAAAGATAGGGAGATAGGGGGTCACCTTGTCTGATCCCTCTTCCTATAGAGAAGAACCCAAAGGGGGATCCATTAACAATAACATAGTACGTAACAGTATTAACAAACTCCATAATGAGTTTGATGACCAAATTGTTGAATCCAAACTTAGCCAAGACCATCGGTATGAAATCCCATAACACTTTATCATAAGCTTTGGAGATGTCCAGCTTGAAAGCCATCCCCGCATATTTACATCTATCCATGGAATGGAGCAGTTCATGGGTGGTTAAAGTAGCATCAAGAATGTCGCCCAAGGACAAAACCCTTTTGAGTAGGACTAATGATTTTATCCAGAAGAGGTTTGATACAGTTTACTAAAATCTTAGAAATTATCTTATAGAAGGTGTTACAAAGGCTAATGGGTCAGAAATTAGTCATGGATGAGGCTCACCAATCTCTGGGATAAAGGTGATGAAAGTGTGGTTCAATTGTTTGAGAATTTTACCTGATTTGAAGAAGTCCCTGGCTGCAAGCACTAGGTCCCCACCCATAATATCCCAGAAGATCTGGAAGAAGGTAGGAGGAAAACCATCAGGCCCCGAGGCTTTGAAAGCCCCCATGCTGAAGGTATCTAGATGAACTTCTTCCATATAAATAGTACTAAGAATCCCCATATTATCTTCCTGAGAAATGGTTGTAGGAAGATGGTGAAGAATAACACTGTCCAAATATAGATTAGGCGCCTCAGCTAGGGCCGAATAAGCCTCCTAAAAATATTTAACAACACAAAGGCCAATCTGAGCATGATTCGAAATCACCACCCTAGAAGCATTCATCAGTTTAGATATTTGATTCATTTTCCTATGCTTGATGGAAAAAACATGAAAGAAGGAGGTATTCCTATCACCTTCCTTCAACCATTGGACTCTAGAGTTTTTCTTCCAAAATACTTCCTCATTTTTGAGCACCCATTCCCATTCCATTTTGGTTCCTCATTCCTGGTTGTGAGTTTGCTGACTGTCATCTCCCTCCTCCATTTTCTTTTGTAAGGTCCTCAACTCTCCTTCTAACAACTTTTTTTTTTGAAACACATCACCAAACACATTCTTGTTCCATCCTTTAACCATGTTTTTTATATGTTTAAGTTTGAAGAAAATCCTAAACATGGGGGAGCCCTGGACATGAATATTCCACCATTCAACAATTTTATTTTTGAAATCAGGATGAGAGTTCCACATTATCTCAAAGCAAAAGGGAAAGGGACCCATAGCAGGGCGAATATTGGTGGTCAGCAAAAGGGGGTTATGACTAAGAGAAGTAACATTATTTCAAAGAAGAATAAAATATAGTGTGTAGGAAAGAGATAAGGACTAGTGGCATGATGACCTAGTCAATAGGGAGGATGAGGAAAGATAATGAGGAGGTAATGGTATGCCCCCTCAAGAGGACATGTGGGTTAGGAGAACATGGGTGTGCTATCAAAATGGATGAGAGGGCTAGAGGATGAAAATATGAAATACATGAGGATGGATGAAAAATGATAAGGGGGATGGATATATGGATAGAGAGGGAGAATGGATGAGAATCATGCTACAATGATAAGAGAAAACTATATTTGATATTGTACTTGGCATTATGTACCAAGGTATAAGGAACTAGGATGACAATGTGCCAAGCACATGATCAAAAGTTCAAGTGCAAACATATGCCTTATGCCACCATGATATGGAATACCATGATGCCCCTTTGGAAATAGAGTGAAAAAGACCACGATATATGCAAACAATGATAAAAAATGAAATGAAAGAAAATAGGATAGTATAGGGATGTCCCAAAATGGAAAAGTGGATCCAAAGAGGGAAAATGGTTCCTACTTCTCTAATTTCATTAGGAAATGAGATCCACAACAATAGTTGACCAACAACCCTTAGGTGAGTGAACCCAAGGTGTGAATCTACTGACTTCCATTTTTTGTGCAAGGATGGGCGTATTAGTCAAACAACACTTTGGGGATAAATATTAAAAATAGAAAATTATCTCCAAATTTCAATATATAAATTACATTTAGAAGCTTAAAAATAAAACTGATGGAGCCTAAATACTTTATTGAGAACTTGGAAGGGATAAATATTTTGTACCTCTCTCAAAAAGTTATTTTTCAAGGCTCACTAAGGACTCATTCACCCTATGGTAAATGGGTCCTATCTAGGGCTCTAAAAATTTATTTTTGGGCTCTCTTATGTTGTTTCTGGACTCCAAGATTCCCGAATCTCATACTCAAAAATCCAGAAATAAATTATGTAGATAAATTTTTGTGATATTGCAAGAATGGTGACAACTTTGAAAACTTTGTATTTTTTGTTCTTTAAGAGATCTTCCACCTTAAATCTTAAATCACACATCAAAGAGAGAAAAATTTTGTTTTTTGGGTGAATGGGGGTTTGCCTTGGTCAAACCTCATTTTGGTAACTAAACCTTGAAATGAAATATAAAAGAATGATGAGTGAACAAAAATATGTAATAACTCACCAAACCTTATTTGAAACCTTGGATTATAGATCTACAATTAGCATTAATTGGCTTCATTCAATGTAGATATTGATCACAAAGCTTGTCTCAAAACAATGCCTTTGATATGCTTGAATAGATCTTCAACTCTACATCACCATATTAGCTCAAAAAACATGCATGATGCAAAAAATATTTGGCATGATAATGGAGACTTTAATGCTGCAATAATCTTCAATAATTCTACTCTTTAATGCCTTAGAAATGCTCTTTAATGCTCTCTTGATCCTAAGTTTTCTATAAGGACTTGAACACTTGAAAATCTAGGTGAGACTAAGTTAAATAACCTTATATTTATACATATCTGGACATTAATTCCAAAATTCAAATATCACAAGATGACATTGAATTGTAGATTGTAAATCAGTTAAGTACCACCAAAAACATATTTTAAAGGGGGGTCCTAGGTCTAAGCGAGGACCCATTCTCCATAGGGTGAATGGGTCTTAGGCCACTTACCTAGGACACACATTGCTCAGTGTTAAACATTATTTTAAATTAGGGTCATAGGTCTATGTGAGGACCCATTCAGCATATGTAGAGTGGGTCCTAGGTCACTTACCTAGGACACACATCTTCCAAATTTAAGTGTTATGTAGTGGAATTTATGAATGTCGGGTTTTATCCCTCAAAACTTTCATTTGATAATTAGGCTTGGATTTGAATTAAAGGGGCCAATGAAGGAAAATTGACCTCAATTAATTAATAAAGCCCTAGATTAGTGTGAAAGTGTAAAGGTACACCTTACAACACCAAAAACAATGCACAATTAAGTCCATTTTAATTAATAGGGCCTCAAACTTAATGCGAATATGTAAAACATATTACAACACTAAATTAAGGAGTCTTTAAGCTCATTTTATTATTGACTATTCATTCCAAAATTAAGTGTGGAAAAGGGATACTTTTTCTTAAACTACATTTTGCCCCCACTTTAGTGAGAGGATGACCCCATGTCAAACTCACACTAAAGCAAACATTCAAGACACTTATGTATGTAGCAATGACAAAGATACTCAATCATACATTGTCAAAAATAAAGTGAAGAGAAGAGAAAGATAGATGGCTTCACGAGAAAGCAAGTTGTGTTATGCTAGGCGACCTTTGGAAAATATGCTCACAAGGGCTATTAGAAACTCTTGATTTCCACTAGGTGAGCCCCCAAAAAAGTGGGTAAGTGATAAAGTCATACCTAGTCTATGGGCTCTCACTATACAATGAGAAATTGATGCCTCTATTTAGGCTTCTCATCATACTAACCATACCAAATCTATCCCTTTGATAAATTCATTAGGGTGCCACAAAATGAAACTTTGAGCTTATGAAAAATATGCAAACAAAGGTTTTTGTTCAAAGGGATCTTTTCTTAGTTCATGTAAGGTCTCTTCTTAGGGAACATTGTGCCTAATGTCTCCAAGAGATGAAAAGTCAAATAAATATCACACTCTCAGGGGAAATCAAACCCAATGAAACCACCAAGAAAGAAATGCATCAAAAGAAATAAGAAAATCACATAGTCAAACATGAGTGTCGATGTATGCCCCCACTTTAAAGCAATTGCTAACACCATTGTTGTGATAAATATTCTTTAAAGTAGAAGAAGACATGAGAATTTACTTGGTAAGCCCTATGCCAAGTCATATGTTCTTGAATGAAACTACATCATGAATAAGGGGTTGCACCCAAAATGCAATGCTAAACATAAAATCAAAAGTATGTCAGATGCAAGCCAACTTAAGGCATGTTTTCCACATCCCAAGCTTGCTCTTATATATACATGGAAGGTGGTAAACTAGCCACAAGAGATAGTCAACAAGTGTCATAGAAGGACAAGGTTACCTAACCCCTTACCACAACTTAGTGATAGAAAATTATGAGCCAATATGATTGATGATAAACATGATAGTATCAATTAGAGGAGTAAGTCGCTGCCACACAAGGAAGAGCACCACAAGCCTTAAGATGTTGAATTTTATTACTCAAAGCCTTACATTCATTAGTATAATGACCATGAACTCTATGATATGCAACAAATGAACACATGTAATCAAATTTATTTCATGTTCTTGGAGGGAGAGATATCAAACGATCTTGGAGGAGTCTTGAAAAGATACTCTCTTGATCAATAATAGGGAATATTTCTTTCTCATCACAAGATGTCATACACACAACAAATGTTAAGGCATTCAATGAAGATGGAGATAGAGGTGGTAAACCTAGATCTTTATCGAAAGAGTATGATATAGACTTCACTTGTTATCTATCATTTTTCTCAATGTTTTCATTATATCAATGCTTAGAAAGGGGTTTGTATCCATGACCATAACATTATTCCAGCTCGGAAGAAAGGGTTTTTATGCTTAGGAGAAGGAATGGATTCTCCAAGAGAACATAAATCCGTTTTAAGTTTCTTATAATTACACATCAACCTCTCATGAGGGATGGGAGTTGGAGGGCCCCCATCACCACAATGGGGTGATGGTGTTGACGTAGAACCAAGTTGAGTGCATGAAATACAAGGCTATTTAGGTGTAGATTGTGAGATTTTGTACTCTCCCATAAAGGAGGGCATAAAATCTAATGAACCCTAAACAACACTAGAGGATGCATCTGAAAACAAATTATTCGTATATGACTCTTTTGACTTTGAGGGTGAGATTTTTCATTCTTCATTGAAATGAGGCGTAAAATATAACGACACCCAATCATCACAAAATAGTTTGGTTGTAGGTGAAAGACAATTAGGATTAACATCAACTTATATAGGTTCTATTTTTTAGGTTGGAATTAAAGTATTAGTGGAGTTGGAAGTGTTATGATCATGTTTAACTTTTTATTTATATCTTTGTTCATCTATTTTAGACGTATATATCTTATTGTTGTATTTGAATTTAATCTCATGGTGAAGAGTAGATGGGACTCATTTCATAGCATGAATCCATGGTATTCCTAGGAGAAGGTTTTGTGAAAGAGGTCCTATCCTAATGTGGATGGGTTAGGTAAAACTATAGGTCTGACCTCAATAAGTAATGTGATCATTCCTAATGGTTTCCTATTAACATTGTCAAATCCACAAATGTTAACACCATTGAGCTGAATAATATTATTATCCACACCAATTTTATCTAGGATATCCATGCTAAAAACATTAAGACTTTCTCCATTGTATTTAAGCGTATGCCTAATTGCAGATTCATTAATGATCACCTTTATCATCAAGGATTCATTTTTATCTTTTATCTTAAGCAAGGATTATTCTTGTTGAGTGAATGTGATATCTCACTTTGTCACTTGCATACAGCCAAAGGAGGTTGCTACATCATTGAATTTCAAAGAACATTGGATATTGTTCTTCTGCAAAACTTCTTGGAGCATCCTATTGTATGAAAGTGATAGTTTTATTAAATCTAAAAGGGAGATGGTTATATGAATTTTTTTATCAACAAGTCCATTCTCTTTTCCACTATGTGAAGGAAAATGAGGAGCAATAGGGTGGATAGGTTGAGGCAATGGTAATGATGCATGAGCAACGATATTGTAGCTCAGTTGTTGTGAAACATTTTTATTAGTAAGTTGCATCATAAAGTTGTAGAAATTTATTTGATAAAATGGTTTCTCTTTATGTGGTTCTATGACGAGAGATGACCTAGGAGGCTCACTAATTAAAGGAGATCCAATTTGTGTAGTCATAACCTCAATTGAGTTACCTAGATGACCTTATAACAAGGGGGAATCTAATGCAAACTTAACATCTTCATCTATTCCATCCAACTTAGTATTTGTTGAGATAAATGTAGCATTAGAAGAGGTACAAAAAATATTCTCATGATGCTCAATAATTGGGTCATGTATCACCAAAATACCCTCGTCACAAATAGGGAAGGTATTGGGAGAAGAGCAACTATGATTGTCACAATTGTTTATGCATGCATCCTCTTGTTTCAAAAATTTAGTGGATGATTTAGGTGAGATGAAGTTCTCAAGGGATTCATATAACATTCCAAAGCCATCAAAACTAAAGGGTTTGAAGTATAGGTTTTCTCCAAGGTTAACCATTTTTTGTTTGCTTCTTTTGATGTTTTTGTATTTTAATGATTACAAAATGTAAACTAATCTATCTAATGATGCAATGATGTTGAAAATTAAATAAAAATGTAGAAATATAATACTATCCTCAACTAAAATATGCAAGAAATAGTTTCCAAAAATGTTGCAAGATCTAACTAAATAAGCAATAAATGGAATGCAAAAATAAACCATTTCAGGAATTTAGTTCTTAGTTCTGAACATAGTAACAAAAATGAAAACTAGAGACTTAAAAGAACCCATAAATTTTCCTAAAATGTTTGTATAGGGAAGCATTCCCCCTTGGCCGAATGGGTCCTAGATCATTGTTTAAAAACAAGTGAAAAATGCCATTTTTGAGTTGTTTTATGTGTTTTTTGTGCTTAGTTTTAAATTGTAACTTCAATGAAATCCAAAATCTGATGTCTAAATGCAAGTGAAATGAAGGAAAAATGATGACCTATATGAAACTTTTTGAAATGCAATTTTGACTTAATTTTTTGAATATGAATGATGAAAAGTAAACTAATATGCAAACACTATGCAAAATTAATGTAACATGCATGGAATTTTTTGAATTTTTTAAATTGAAACAATGCAAAAATACAAACTTAAATCCCTATATGCAATGAAAATTAATGAAATCTTGAAAAGCCTAAATGAGATGCAAATTAATGAAATTTTGACAACCCTAAATGAGATGCAAAGTAATTCAATGCAATGCAAACTTATGAAAAATCCTAAATCAAGGGTTTAAATGAACTCCAAATCAAAAACTAGAATGTTCAAAACTTAGGTTCACTAAAATGAAATGAAAGAAAATAGGATGGTATAGGGGTTTCCCAAAATGGAAAAGTGGATACAAAGAGGGAAAAGGGGTCCTACTTCTCTAATTTATTTTAGGAAATTAGATCAACACTAAGAATTGACAAAAAACCCTTAGGTGTGTCAACCCAAGGTGAGAATGTAAGACCCCATCCCGTGTGGCCTTATTAGTCATCAATGGTTCATGTCCTATATTCTTTATGTTGGATGATATGCAGTAGAGATTGTTTTTCCTATACATCAAGTTGCTTATATTTTTATTTGCTAACTAACTAATGAGTGGTTTTTATGATTTCGTGTGATAGCTAGACGAGTTCTATCCTCGATCTATGTAAGTATGCAGCTATCGAGATGTTTCATTGTTGGTAATATCATTAGATATTAATGGATTTCATCATGCTAGGTGATTTTATATTATGAGTGTGAGTAAGTGGGAATATAGAGGTAATGATTGATATCCAATATTTAGTTGTGTTAGTACTCATTATAGGATAAATAGATTATGGATAAGTGGTAATATTTTGATTAACATGATCAACTATTACTTGGCTCTAAAAGGAATTCTGCAAGTAGGAAGAGTTGAATTATGTGTTACTTATGTAAATTTGATTCCTTAATTGATTGTCATTAGAAGGTTGTTTTTAATATGCTATCTATTTCAAATATTGATGATAAATACCGACACCTCCTTCTAGTTGAGTAAATAGATTAAAATTGACCACTATTGATGAAGGGGTTGTTGGAAAGAGACACTGCGCCTATCATTTGGTGTTGTCATTAATGGCAACCCCAATCGATGATTGGATCCGTGCATCATCATTTGTTCACATCGACAGTCAGATTGCAAATAGTTAAGGAACAACAAAGCATCTGATAGTTTTGTGTTCACTGATTCACATGAATATTTTATATTAGTATTTTGTGTTGTGTATCTCAGATAAGGTTGATCAATGTATGTTTCCTGTTATCTGTGAATCTCAGTACCTTGTATTGATCTGTGTGCAAGTTAGAAGATCTAGTTAGCTAATTATCTGTTTTATCAGTACTGAAGCTGACTTTGTGATTGTATCTTGTCATGGATGTTTGGGAAGAAATCATTCAAGTATTTTTTTGTTTGAGCATCTTTGTTTTGGTCCTACCTAGGTTGTGGCCAACCGTTGTGGATGCGTATTATACTTTACTCATGATTTGAGCTGACAATTGTAAATATTTTTGTGTTCTATTGATACTGACATATGGGTGATTAATTCTTAGTTGTAGATAAATATAAGAGATCATTCACATAATTTTGAAGTGTGTGGATGTGAATTGTGAATAAGAGTAGAGTAGAAGAGTGATAATGCATAGTTTCACTTGTGCATAAAGGATTTGTGTTATGAGTGTGAGCAGAATAGAGCAGAAGTGCAAAATCAGTTTGTAGGACAAAATATTGAGTATTGAGGCTAACCGAAACTATAATCAAGCTTTTGAAGAAGCTATTTTCTTAGTTCAAACTCTTACATGGTTTTAATCTGACATTCTTTGTAAGAAGGTGAGTCTTCTTTGAGAAGTGAGCTTTAGGTAGTGTGCCTAAATGCAAGTGCATTCCCCATATTGTAAACTTTATTTGAGTATACTCAAATCATATTGTGTATTGGTCATCCACAATGGTTTTTCCCCTAACAGGGTTTCCACATAAAAATTCTTGTGTTATGGTTTTGTGATTATTTTCCGCTTGTTCATGCATTTTGGTTGAATGTTACAAATGGTCTGAAGATAAAGGTTAATAGAGTTAAATATTGCACAACACTGATTCACCCCCCCCGCCCCCTCTCAGTGTAGCTTGTTTCCAACAATTGGTATCAAATCTAGTTCCTCAGAAGAAGAAGTCTAACAACTTGGGGATATCTTAGAAAGTGTTTCAATGGATACAAGCAGTCTTGAACAACAAATTTTGGTGGCCCTAGATGATCTTGATCAGTGAAAGTCTGAAGTCCAGAAATTGCAAGCAAACCTCATGGATGTTCAGAAATTCATTGAGTCTTTGAAAGACAAAATCAGTAAGTCCAAAGAGAAGAGAAAGGAACTTTGTCACCAGATTCAGCAGAAAGACAATAAGAGCATTGAGGATGAACAACTCAATCAAGCTCTGAAGGAAGAGACAAAAGAATGTGAAAAGCTTACTAGAGATAATACAGTCCTAAAGCATGAAATGTAATCTATCATGATGAGGATGACCAAGGAGATTGAATACAAAAGAAGAATGAAGAGAACCTAGCACAATCTCTAAAAGAAAAATCTGAAGTATGCAGCCATTTGGACAATTAATTGGAATAATCTAAAAACAATGAGGAAGTACTTGAAAAATAGATTGATGATCTTAGAGATGAACTTGCTACTACAAATGAGTACAAGGAGAAGTTCAAAGTTATCTCACCCAAGCTTGATGAAATAATTAGTAGTTAGAGGAAAAATGGTGACAAGCGAGGTCTTAGATATGAAGAAAGAGAAAGTTCCAGATCGGGTCAAAGGAGATTCAGGCAACAAAATCAAATGAACAAATCTGGAAGGTATCCGATACGATAACCTAATTCTCAAAAATTTAATGGATACTATTTTAGTTGCAATAAATTTGGACACATGGCTACTCAATGTAGAAGCAAGATGAATCAAAGTGGTCCATCATTCTCAGGTCAGTGTTTTAATTGCAATAAGTTTGGCCATAAGTCAAATGAATGCAGAAATGTGATGAACAAATTTCATAGAAATGTTAGATGTTATACATGCAATAGACTTGGCCATATTTCTAACCTATGTAGATCAAGAGAAAATCAGTGGAACAACTGGTCTAGACAAGAAAATGTTGTGTGTTATAACAACAGGAAAATTGGTTAGATTACTAGATTCTGTTAGAACAAAAGAGGTTTGATAAATCAAAGAAGGAACATGCAGAAGGATGTTAAAGGAAAAATAAAATTCACTACATAGGTGGTTAGGAAACGAATGCAAAATAAATGGTCGAAGAAGAGTCTCTCTAATGAAGGAAATGCACTAGCACTAGAACCTGTTTCTAGTAGTTCATCTAGGAATTAGTTTTAGGGCTTTGGCCTAGGAGGGTTGTCAATAAAATCTCTTAAACCCCTAATCGGTAATTGACACCAGGATATGGATAAGTTTTTTAGGTTCTTAGATGTTATATAGATGTTGTTGAGCCTATTGGAGAAAGTATTACATAGTATTGGAGGTCTGTAGAAGATTTATTTGCCACAACGCATGAAAATAGTGCAACCAGATGAGTTAGGGTAAAATCATTTATTGCGAGAAAAAGGGTTAAGCATGCAAGTGATAAAAAGTAATTTTTGTCTTTCATTTGTCACTTTGCATTTTGAAGAAATTTTTTTTTAAGATCTCTGAGGAAAACCTTGGGGATTTGAGACAAAGTTCAAGTGTGAAGAAGCTTTCAAAAATAAAACTTTGATCCAACGGAAAGGTATTTATTGACAAAACCCTATGAACTTGTGAATTGGTAAAAATGGCTACTCCATTGGTAGTAGAAGTAAAGGATAGACCACATCCCAAATTCAAATGGAATCCCTACAAGTCTGTTGAGACCAATCTGTTAGGAGAATTTTCATCTATTTAGTATGGTGTGTTACACATAGAAGATATTAGGGCTTATATTCATGCTAATATTGAAGATCTAGGAAGCTCATCACTACTGAATTTGTATAATAATCATGTTATAGGAGAAGATTTCTATGTGAAGCCAAAACATAAAACCTAGAAGAAAATAAATTTACATAGATTATAAAATTTACCATCTTTGAAGAGTCTGAATGGGTCTCTTACATCTTGAGTTAAGTCCATGATGAATTCATGTGGTTAAGTATACCCTTCAAAATCACAAAGGAGGCTATCAATGTTGTAACAAGTCTAAATTCTTCTCGCGGATTACTAATTCTGAAATTAGTGAAGAATCAAATGGTCATTGATGCAATAGGTTCTAAGTATGACAAAAGAGAAATGACAATTGATGGTATTATTGATGTAGATGTCAAATTTGCATCTGTGGTTAATGGGTACAAAATCTATCATTCCAGCTGAGACAACTCTGTGTCCGATACAATAATTTATGTTGCCTATCAGATGGTAAAAGAAAAATGTAGACTAGGATCCTTGTGAATTGCTCAGGAGTCGGCTAATGCAAAATCTTTGATAGATCAAGAAGGATAAGAAAAAATATTTTATGTATGGTAACCTGCTATTATGATTATTCTTTTACTTCATGGATGAGGTTCTGGGATTCAAAAAGGTTCATTGGAAAAAAGACAAACTGGTAGCTACTCAGATCGAAGATTTCTTTCACAGATCTGTAGACATTAAGATAAAGAATGCCACTATATAGGGATATTTAAAAAAAGATCAGATTATGATGCAGGCCAAAGAGAGGATTCCTTCTTCCATTGTAGAGAAATATAGGGACACAATTTTCTTTATGGTAGATATTGACCAATGCATGATGGAAGTCGTTGATCCAAGAACAATATAGATCATGCTGATGAGATATAAAGTTGAGGAGCGCATTATAGAAATGTATGCAAAATATTTATTGAGAAATCCTCTAGACCCATCAGAAGAGAGATTTGATACTTATGCAGAAAAGAATATGCAAGTACACAATGAACTTAGAAAACATGTAATAGTTAAATGAGTTAGAAAAGATGTGGAAGTCTTAGCAGAAAGTATGGGAATACCAACAAAAAAATTAAAAGAAGCTAGAAGGAAAAGAGAAGAAGCTCAAGTAGAAAAAGAGGCAGTAAAAACTTAATCTGCTGGTTTGACAACACCATCTACCTGAGCTAGGTCAACTAGAAGCTCTGCATCCCTATCTGCCCCTACAACAAAGCACATCTTTGTGAAAATTCAATCTAAGGGATCCAGTAAGGGAGGAAAAAGGAAGAAAGATAAAAGAAAAAGAGTGTATATAGCAGTTTCTAAAGATGAAGAAACAGAGTCCGATGAAGGAGTTAGACAAATCAAGCATCAAGGCACCAAGGCATAAATAGTTATAAAAATCAAGTCCTCTGATGGAGATGACCAAGCAAAGAAAAAGGAAAAAACTGACCAACCAGATATGTCAGTAGAAGAAGTTGAAAAAGCTTTGGTTAAGGATGGGAATCTCAAGACACTTTGTAAATGGTATGAATATTTTAGTAAATCTGATTAGAGAATTCATGAAGAGGAAACAATAAAACATTTGAATATTTTCAATAAAGTTTTGATTGAAATAATGCCTAATTTTCCTAAAAGCTTATATAACATTTTGGAGATGAGGAGAGTTAATGCCAGATTAAAAGAAGAGTAGATGAGAGAAATAATTGTTGCTAAATTGTGTCTAGTAGTATTTATGGAAGAAATGAAGTCAATACTGAGTAAAGCCAAGAAGGAATTCAAAATAAAAACAAGAGTGAATAAGTTGATGATTGGTCAAACAAAAGAAGTTGTTGAAGACACTAAATAAATTCTAAGAAAGTTTTGTTAAGAAGCAGAATTGATGTTGTCCCTGAAGGAACTCATGATGTTTAATCTAGTTTGGGAGAAGAAGAAGAAGAGAAACAAGATGAAGCTAAGAATATTCATATTCCTCCTAAAGTGGACAATGCAGAAATACCTAGGAAAATTGAAGTTCCGAAAAATGTATTAGTTGAGAAAATGGAGATCCTTGAAGGTAAGTCAAAACCTACAATTGAGGAAGAAATGGTTGAAGAGAAGAAAGTTGATGTAAAGGAAATTCTAGTACAAGCAAGAGACATTGCAGAGGTAGTGAATAATTTTTTGGTAGAACAGGAAGAAGAGTTTGATCCTAAATTGATTGAGGGTCCAATTGACCTATCTACTCTGAGTCCAATTCAAAAAATGAAAGTAGCATCATTTTCCCAAGAAAAATCCAGAGAATAATTGTTGAAGTCCCATATTTAGGATAGTGAACTTCTAAATATTGCATCTGGAGTCCTAGAAAAGATAATTCCCACTCATGTGAAAGATCTGACTGGTTCCTCCTCTGGTGAACAAAAGAGGCTCATCAACTCACTAAATACTCACTTCGAGTCACTTGAGAAATCAGCTATGATTAAAGTTCAGAAAGAGTTTGATGTTAAAAGATTAAATGGGCTAAAGGAAATGATAAAAAAGGATAAAACCTTTCTAGCCACCTATGTGGAAAATATTCAAAATGCTCTATCTGAAGGTGGGAATATTTACAAGTCTTGTCTTTAACAAAATTTATTGATGACAATGAGAAGAAGGTTAAGGATCTAGAAAAACAACTAGCTACTATTTCTTATGCATTTAATCCTTTAACTAGTAGTATTGGAAAGTTAGAAGGTGAAGTGATATATTTGTTTGAAAAATAAAGAGCTTGAAGCATAAAAATGTCAAAAAAATTGCAAGAGGATGTGAACTTAGAGGTCTAATTGGCCCAAAGATATAAATTATGCCAAGTGCATTGAAAGAATAAAAAGATGTTAAGGTAATGGGTGATCCAACAAACCTTGAATATGCAAAGACACAATCCTACCTAGTTTGTGGACACAAAAAAATCTTGGAGAGTCTCAAAAGAGTTTGGGACACGAATTTGGCTCTGCTGAAGAAATATTTTTCAGACATTTTCAAGTTTATGTAAGTTAAAGAAGCTTGTTTATACATAAGCAATTTGTTCATAATAGTTTTGTTAAATTTTTGGTATGCAGATTCTTGCCTTTGCCATCAATGTCAAAGGGGGGGAGTAGTAGAGTGAAAAATGCATAATCTTCTCAAGGGGAGCATTGTGTTTTGGAGAAGATTTTGGTCTTTGAAATTTTCGGGAGTATAATTGATGTTGGTACTGATCCGACACTTAGTCATTTTTCACTAAGTGTTGCCATCAATGCGAAAGGGGGAGATTGTTGGCAAGAGACACTATAAATATCATTTGGTGTTGTCATTGATGGAAGCCCCAGTCAGTGATTGGATTTGTGCATCATCATTTGTTAACACTGACAATCAGATTGCAAACAGTTAAGGAAGAATAGAGCATCTGACAATTTTTTGTTCATCGATTCATATGAAGATTTTCTGTTAATATTTTGTGTTTCATATCTTAGAGAAGTTTGATCGATGTATGCTTCGTCTTATCTATGAATCTCAGTGCCTCGTATTGATCTGTGTGTGAGTTAGAAGATCCAGTTGGATAATTCTTTGCTTTATCACTATTGGAGATGACTTCGTGAATGTATCTTGTTGCAGATGTTTGAGAAGAAATAATTTAAGTATTTTTGTGCTCGAGAATCATTTTTGGGTCCTAGCTAAGTTGTGGCCAGCCGTTGTGGATGCGCATTATACTTTACTTAGGATTTGAGCTGACAACTGTAAATATTGTTGTTTTCTATTGATGCTGACATATGGGTAATTAATTCTTAGTTGCAGGTATATATAAGAGATCGTTCACATCATTTTGAAGTGTGTATGAAGTGTGTGGATGCGAATTGCGAATAAGAGTAGAGCAGAAGAGCGATAATGCATAGTTTCACTTTTTCATAAAGGATATGTGTTGTGAGTGTGAGTAGAACAAAGTAGAAGTGCAGAATCAGTCTGTAGGATAGAAGATCGAATATTGAGGCTAACTAAAACTGCAATCAATATTTTGAAGAAGCGATTTTCTCAGTTCAAACTCTCAGATGGTTTTAATCTGAATTTATTTGTAAGACAATGAGTCTTCTTTGAGCAGTGACCTCCAGGCAGTGTGCCTGAATGCAAGTTAATTTCCCATATTGTAAACTTTATTTGAGTATACTCAGATCATATTGTGGATTGGCCATCCACCATGGTTTTTCCCCTAACAGGGTTTCCACGTAAAAATTATTGTGTTATGGTGTTGTGATTTTTTTCTTCTTGTTCATGCATTTTGGTTGAATGTTAAAAGTGCTTTGAAGATAAAGGTTAATAAAGTTAATTTTTGCACAACATTGATTCACCCCCCTCTCAATGTAGCTTGTTTCCAACAAGGGTCACATAGCTATTTCCCTTATTTCATTTTTGGAAATTTCTAAGTTATTGTCAAGGATATATATTCAACCTTGTTTTGTATGGGTCAAGTGCATGTGGGAGATATTGCTTCTTAAAATCTTGAGTCAGATCTTTAAATATCATCATTTATTTTAGGTTTTATAACATTTTTATGTGATTTTAATTATTTAAAAGGTTTCCTAGGTGGTAGGTCTATAGATTAGGGGTCTTTTTATTCTATAAAATCACCTAAATAAAATTTAAAACTGACCCTAGTTCCCCACTTATGAAAAGTGGCGAAAATTGGGTTGGTTGGGTGGTTGGGAAGTTATGTGGAGTTGGTTTTTTTTTGCTCCTATATATTTCTTCTTTGTGAAAGGAGAAGTGGATCCCTCTTTTGGCTTGGCTTCACTCTTTTGACCTTGGATTCTTTCCTTTTCCTTTTTCTTTTCTCTTATTCTTGGATGATTTCACATTTTTTGGAGGAGGACTCTTGGTGAGGAATGGAGGAAGGAAGATAGGATTTGGGAGGCCTTCTCCAACTTGGGAAGCAATTTTTTTGGTAGAAACTAAACCCTTTGTTGATCATTGTTTTGATGTATGAAAGAATGCTTTCGAAGTTTTCTTATGGTTGCAGAAGTTATATGAAATTGGTTGTGAAACATTTATATCCTTTATTGTGAATTATGTTTGAGTTTACTCTTGTTATGAAAACCAACCTTGACAAATTTGAACATAAGAACCCTTTATGTGTTTTAGGTAAAGAAATAATAGGGGTGTATAAATGGTGGTAATGTGAGTTTTATGTGGTACATTTTTTTGTGAACCCTTTGTGTAAGGTGATTTTTGGAAGTGCTATGTGACCCCTAGCTCAGGGGTGGATTGGTTATCAATCCTACCATTGGGAGGAGAGCTTTTGGCCATATTGTTTTTTTTTTTACTTCTTTCAGGATTATATATGAGAGTTGGAACCAATTGGGGAGAATCATCAATCTTGGATTTGAAAGAAAATCTGGTTAGAATTGAGCCCCCTTAGGTGAATCTTATGTTAAATATGTATAGAGGATTTATGTATAGTTTTTAATTCTAGACACTTTTATTTCAAGAAAAGCATGTGGGGCCATGACATTATAAAGCATTGTTACTTTTGTGAATGCAAATTCTATATATTGCATCTACACAATAAAGTAGGGAGGAAAATTGAGTTAGTTCCAAATATAAGATAATTTTGTTGGAAAGATCAAATGTCCTTGTGATATTTTCTTTTGGTACAAGAGGTTGTGTAGAAGTGTGTGTCAAATGTTTTTAGAAGTGTAAAAAGAAATGTGGCTATTTTGTTTGCAATAGTGCATAGTTGGCATCTAAACCTTGTGGAAATATTAGTCTGAGGAATGCACTATTTCTAATGGTAACATTTAAAGAAGGGATCAATAAATTTGGAAGGACTCTCTTGAAATGTGAACTTTATCTTAGGCACTCAATCTAATCTAAACTAAAAACATATCATTTCCACAATAAGAAAACAACCCATAATATCAAATAGATTTCTTGTAATAAATTAATTATTAAAAAAAGAAAGAAATCTTTTAATATTTATACATATAATTTAATTAGATAAATGATTACCTAAATGAATATTAGTAATAAATTTTAAGACAATAAAAAATATGAGATTGTAGGAAATGTGAAATAGATCTACAATAACATGTCTCTAACAATCTATATTTTTGTGAGCAAAATTGTTTATTTTGAAGAGGGAAAAGAAATTAATGTAAAAAGATGGAATCCTCATAAGATAAATGGATGTACTTTTTCTTTTTCTTTTTTTTTTCAACTTCAAATTAATGAGGCCTACAATTAAATTGAGACCATCCTTCATGAAATTTGGAAGCCATTAAATTTTGGTTTGCCAAAGAACAATAAAGAATAAAAAAGAATATTTGAGGAAACTACTTTTAGCTGAAGGGTAGTTATTAGTTGGGTCACTAATAAATTGAAACTATTTATAATTTATTTTCTTATTTGGAAGCCCAAATATTGGGGTGTCTTAAAATCTTATAATTTATTTTCTTATTTGGAAGCCCAAATATTGGGGTGTCTTAAAATCTTAGTTGAATTAATGAATTTAAAAAAAAACAAGGGAATCACAACTTCATTGTAATTCAAAACTAAAATCTTTTATTAATAGAATAGAAACTTGATGTTTCTAAATTAGTTGTATAAAAACAAAATATTATTATATACAATTGAAATTTTTTTTCTAATTTTTGTTTTTCAAGATAGTAGTTTTCAATTTGGTTAATTGTTAACTAGTAGTTAATGCAACTCAACACAAATAAAATAAAATATATATTTTGAACCTTCCATTAAAATTTAATAATTGTGGAAAGAAATAAATTAAGGAAACACAATAATATTTTGTGTTATATTTAATGTCAACATAACTCAATAGTAATTAAAATTTAATTTTTAATATTTAATGTGTAAAGCTTAATCTTTAATTGATGAAAAAAAAATCATAGGTGTAACTTTTAAATTTACTAGTAACACTTAAGTTAAAACATTTATAAAATGAAAAATAATAAGTATATGGTTATTATTTGTTGTAAATAACATTAAGCAATTCATCTAATCACTCAATAGTTATGATTAGACTTAATACTACTGTATTGTTGATTTAATCTAATAGTATTGAAATAAGAAAAGGTTAAATTAATAATTTAGTGTTTTAATTTCTGGTCAAAATCGGGTCACACCTTAACATGAGTATTGACTTGATATAGTATTTTTTCTAGTGCCTATAAGCTTGGTGAAAGAGTTAAAGTCAGATTTAGAATGGTCATTTCATGAAAAAGAACACTCGAACACAGTCTTTTTCCTAATACTCTATAATTATAACTAAATAGTTGATTCTATAGACATGGAAAACATACAATTTTGTCCAACACACTGGATCCTGATTTACTAACACCATTTCATCCTGAATCATCTCCTTTGCTAGTCATTTAATCGAATAATTTGTATTTGATTAAATTCATCACTCTTCATCTCTTAATTAAATAAATCAATTTTATTTAATTAATTTGTAATCTCCCTTTTAATTAAATAAATCATTTTATTTAATTAATCCCTAAAGTCATTTTCATTTAAATAAAATAAATATTTATTTGGTTTAAATCCAACATCATCCTCTAATTAAATAAATCAATCTTTATTTAATTAAATCTAAAATCATCATTCTCTCAAATTTAATTTATTTAAATCCTAAAATCTAAGTCAAAATGGTGAAATCAGCTAATCCCCCTCTTAATTAATCAAATCTTGATTAATGCTAATCCTAATCACTAAAATCCTCTAGATTTTGCAACTTGCACAATAAATCAATTTGTTGGATTTATTAATTCATCAATTTCCTTTCAAAAGAGCATCTTTTATGGAATATTCTTCCAATTCAAAAATCCCTCCAAAAGGGATGGGTACTTCCAACAAGGCATTTAAGGCCTCTTACATGTCCTTGGCCTTGAGCCAAGTGACATTAATTCCATTTCCCTTCCCTCTAAACATGTCACTTTCAAATTTTGAATTTGAATCTCATAGCATTTATCATGCACATTGATCAAAATGTGTTAATTCCTCCTCCAATCACACGTGGACAAGTGACATTTTCTCATTGGTTGGTATTTTGTCCCACATTCACCCAAATCCTTCAATATCCCATTCTTCAAATATATAAATAGAGGCCTCCTCTATTGCAATATCATCCACAATTTGAGAAAAGTTACTCTCTTCACATTGAGAACTAATTTTGCCTACTTCATTACAATTGTTCATCATTTTCATGATTTCATAGCAAGGTTATGCCAAAATCTCATCAAGAAGATTCAATCATCCATTGATCATCAACATTGAAACAAAGGAGTTGGGAAAGGGCTAATTTCAACACACGAACTGGGACCAATTCCCCCATGGGATCAAGAGTTTGCATGCTTAATTAGGATTTCATTTATCTTTTCATGTTTGTTCTTCATTTTTCCTATCATTAAGCATTGTAGATGGATTTCATGGGGAATCCTTGTTTTATCTTGCATATAAACCTAACCATGTGTTTGTTTGTTATGTTTGTGCAGGAATAGGATTGGGGTTCACATTTTGGTGCTAGAAGGAGGGCCTGATTGGAGAAATTCATCATGTTTTTCCAAAAATCCATGGTTTTTGATATTTTTTTGTGCCTACAAGAAATTGCACCACTCACATTCTCATGGTGCTATGTTGCACTGCTGTCAGACAGGTAGTGCTATATTGCACCGTGCAAAACTCCAAACTCCACCACATCTACTTTCCTGCCTACAAATTTCAAAATTGCAAATTGCGCCTTATTTCGATATAGCGTCGCCTTTGCGCTCTTTGTCTGCTACAGAGCGCCACACTTAGTCAACATGTGTCGCTATATTGCACCGCTAGATTTCTAAATTGCGCTGGATTTTTTGATTGCGTTGCTAGGTGACAAAGAAATATTCAAATTTGATTTTTTTTTAACATGTGCCATTTTGTTTTCAGCTTTTTGAGTCATTAACTTATTTGTTGTCTCTATATTTTTTGGTTTTAATCATTTTGTAGGTTAGGGCAAGGAGGAAAGAAAAATGGAGGGCTACATTATGACACCATTTTTATCCTATTCCAAGTGTTTTTAAACACTCTAGAGTGTTTTTTAACACTCTTAGAGAGTTCTCAATCTCTCCTATGAAATTTGTCATCTTTTATGCTTTAGGGAACAATAAATTTCCTTTTGGGCTCTAAAAAGAACAATACAAATTTTCTTTTAAAGTTTGCAAACAAAAGGCTTAAAAAGAACCTTAGAAACAATTTAATAGATTTGGTTTAAGGTTTAACAATTCAAAAAGAAATATTCCACATTAGATTTGGTGCTATAAAAAGAACTCACTTTTTCTTTGTGGACTTAAAATGAACAAGTGTTGTTTTGTTGTGTAATTGTTTACTCAAAATAATATCATCAAAAGGATGTATGTGCATCTCTCATGCCTCACGACAATCTTGAGAATCAAAAGCTCTTTTGGTGATCTTAAGTTGAGTAAAATAATTACCTCCACATTTAATTTTGGGTTTAAAATTGAACAAATCATCTTGCGAGTGTGAGTAAGCTTATTGCATGTGTTTTCTCTTTGTTTCTAAATGAAGGTTGATCGAACTACGAATATGTTTGCTCGCTTTTGTTTATCTTAGTGGGCTGCCTTGTGGGAAAAACTACTCACCCAAGGAAACAACCCAACCAATAACACACTAAGGACAAGTGTATTTCCAATCAAGAAATAAAAGTGGGTACTGGAACAAAAGCTAGTATCACACAGTTGGCTTTGATGAGAAGGGCAACAATGGTCTCTTTTCGAATGGGTCAGCTCCTAAAAATGAAAAGTTTGAATTAAAACCCTTGTTTAGCAAAGGCCAAATCCTTAACTATTTTGTTGGTGCAAAAGGTCATGTCCTTTGAAGCAGCCCCATGTATACATGTGGTTCTATTGTAGAGATGAAAAGTATGCCATGGGAGATTCATGGGTATTGATTCTTGATTGACTCGAGAAGCGAGTGCACTGTAAGGGGGAGCCCATGCCATCAAGCATCTAATCATCCACACTAAATATACGCAGCTAGATTTATCCAAGTGGGAACCCAACAAAATATTGTCTCTTCATCCTAAGGTTGTACATGTGCTTGGAATCAAAAAAATTCATTGCTTGGTCCTCAAAACATTTGAAAACAAACATTCACAAGGAGTTTCAAATTTCAAACCCTTTGGAGAAAAAAAATATCCTTTGATGAATCTAAGTGCTCTTTCTTTCCCTAGGGATTATATCCTTAGAGGTTTCTAAGTGCTTGGGTTTAATCATCATTTGTTTTCGCTAAAGTCAACCTAGGAAACTATGCTCTTGAAACCTTGATTTTAACATAATAGACCTTGTGGAATGAAAATGAATGCAAACATAGACATTTAGTTTTAAATCATAATCAAGAAATTGTTTTTGATAAAAGGAACCCATTAAACAAAGATAAAGACAATTGGACCTCATGCATGTGTTCTCTCAAATGATTTGCCGTAAAATCAAAATCCGAAAACCAAGGTTCAAAAAGATTAGCCCAAAAGCTCATGAGGAGCGTCTTGAAAGGCTTCTTGAAGCTAGAGAAAGATTTGTATATAATTTCTACAAGAAGGCCTCAAAGAACAACCCAAGTTTGTATGAGTTCTATTATCAACAAAATCCAACATTTTTTCAAAGGTTTTCTTTTCTCACTTAGAAGTATGGCATGTTCTTCAATACCGAGGTCTTATAAGAAAGATTCTTGTCTAGGTTAAGTTTAGGATCAAAATTGGTCACTCCCATCCATCTCTCAATCGTCAAAATCAAATTCCATTTCACCAACAAACTCTTGAGAACTTTGAAACATCATTCATGCTAAACTTATAGGCAAAATCATTATCACCTTGTTTGATTTAATACACCCAATCAAATCAGCAACTCTCTTGAGCGAATTTACTTCTAGGATAACACAACTCCTAAGGTTTACAAGTTTAAAATAAATTTATTTGGCTTAACACACTTATTCAAATCACCATCTCAAATGAGTTTTCTCTAGGATAACACAACTTCCTAGGGTTTAAAAGTTCATCATCATCTTGTTTGGCTTAATGCACCTAGTCAAACTACCAACATAAAATCAATTCAAGCCCTAAAAATTTTAGCATCTCCTCCCCCCAAGGTTCTTCAAGAGTTTCACTTACCCGCATCATCCATCCTTCATTCCCATCATCACTTTTTTCATCCTTAGACTTTCCTAGTTCTTCTCTTTTGTGCCTAAAAGGATCAATATCAAGATCAAATGATCTATTTTATGGTTCAAATGAGATCTCAATACAAGAAGAACATGGAAATCACTAAAGAAACATAAAATTCAAGTGACCTAAGTCAAATGGCCCCTAAGAAGAATCTAGTGGAAACAAGCAACCCTCCAAAAATCTCCTCTCTACCACCACAAAACCCTCTAGAGGAGGGTCATATAGAGGACATCATTGGCAATGACTTGGGAATGACGCAATAGGAAATAATTGAAATGGTTCAAAATCTTGAGAATCATAGCGTCGTCAATGCCATGTTGAAACTTAATTTCTCTCTATAGATGCATGTGTTAAAAGGGGCCAAAATACCTTCTGACATTGACAAGAGTACCAATATGGAAAGGCCTCTTGTGAGCATACCTCTAGCATCATTTTCAAAAATCACTAAGGGTATTCCCCAAGTCATATCAACAATCACTTCAACCCCGCGAGCTATTAGCAAGGGAAGCGCCATGTTTCACGAATTACAAAAGCATCGCCTTGTAAACAACAGAGAGATAAACATCAACACCACACTAGATAACTCTATCCCGGTAAATTCATTACACCCGTATGTTCCACTTACTTTCCTAAATCATGTAGAATCATCCTCATTTCATGTAACACCAATCTATCCATTGAATATAAAAAATTCTCTCTCCATGGTTTCATAAGGAGAGGGTGGGTTATTCAGGATAGAGGGAGTCATTGATCCTTCTTCATCATCACTTTTCCAAGGCAACACACCAGCATTCCCTCCATTACCTCTCATATTTGTATCACCTCTTGGGTTGGGTCTTCCCCCCCTACCCATTGCCAATTTTTCAAACCAAATAAATTTAAGCATCACATCAAACCCCCTCATTTTCCCATCAGTATCACAACAAAAAATGGAAACCATTCAATCCACTACAACGGTCAACACATCTGCCATTCCCCAAATCTCTCAAAACATGGTTTCCCAGGGACCAAGTATCTTGATCGCACCATCCACAACTCAAATCCCAATAACCAATAGAACCATTCTGATCACCACAATGGTTAACACCATTCCCAATCCACCGCCGATTCAACAAAAAGTCAACATGACTAATTCATTCATCACCATGATTCAGGCAGTTGAAAAATCCACTCACCAAAGGGTACTTCAACAAAATCAACAAGCTGCACAATTGACTGCTTAGCAAGTGCAAGTGCAAGTGCAATTATTCGCACAAGCTGCACAAGCTACATAAGCTACACAAGCTACACAAGCCACACAAACCACACAAGCCACCCACATTGCACAATAAGCACAAGCAACCCAACAAGCGTAGGCGCAGGCACAGGCTCAGGCTCAGGCTCAAGCTCAAGCTCAACAATAGGCACAACAGCGCAAGCATAGTATCGCACACAGGTACAAGCAATCCACCAACAAGCATACCAACAAGTCTTGTTGGTGCAACAATAGCTAGACCAACAACAAGCCTTGTTGATGCAATAACAACTAGACCAATAACAAGCTTTGTTAGCACAACAACAACTAGACCAACTACAAGCTTTGTGGGAACAACAAAAGGAGGACCAACAACAAGCTTTGCTAGAACAACAACTACTATACCAGCAACAAGCATTGTTGGAACAAATGCAGGCATATCAATAGGCCTCAAAATCATAACAAAGTTTGTAGCAAACCCCCATCACTACCCCACCCATCAATCAAACTCCTCAAAACACATTCATCCCAACTCCTGATCCGCAAAATGATGTTGCAGTATAGATCAAACTGCTATCACAGCAAATGTTGGACCTTCAGTAAGGAAAAACAACCAGAACATCGAGAAATTTGTGCCCCTATCCTTTTGATAGAAGTCTTACAATGATACCATTCCCAAAGGAATTTTAAATCCCCAAATTTGATAAGTATAATGGTGCAGGAAATCATGAAAATCATGTTAGGGAGTTTCAAGTGCATTGCATGGAATTTTCATATGATGACACATATCTAATGCAACTATTCCCTCGGAGTGTGACTGGTCCTGCCATGGAATGGTTCTCTCGCCTACCCACATGCATCAAAACATTCCAAGAAATTGTGGATGCATTTATCAAAAACTATGCATTCAACATGGGTATGGTTGTTAGTCTAGAGGAACTATCAATGCTAAAACAAAGAAAAGGAGAGCTATTCACCTCCTTCTTGCAAATATGGCAATCCAAGGCCAATTAGAGCAAGTGGACCATGCCAGAAGAGCAACAAATTTGCAAAATCATAGCCAATCTAGATGAAAACTTGGCGTTCTATCTAAAAATGCAATGCATCACAACATATGATCAATTGATCCCAAAGGTGCTCAATATTGAAAGAGCCCTCACTGTGTGAGGGAGTGCATCAACATTTCTTGCACAACAGGATAATCGCACATCCAATAGTTATAATGATAAACCTCACACATGGTCAAGGAACAAAAATTTCACAAACGACAGAGTGGTTGATGCTAAGGTTTTCATCAGTGCTCCCAAGAAAAATACTCAAACCCATCATCAACCACAGAATCACAACTGCAAAAACATGCAAACTAATACGGTGGCACAACAACAATAGGCTCCGAACAATCAAATCAATAATCTAAAAAGTCAAGCAGGACCACCTCCCTGAAACAAGTATCCTCCCAAGCAGAAGTTCATAGCCCTTAGGGAGCCAATCAAGTCTATAATGAAGAAACTAGTTAAAGATAACCTTATCAAAATTTCCAATTCGGAGCAATATGTGGAACCCATGACAAAACCACCATGGTACAACAAAAATATCCTTTTTTGATTTTCAAAAAAGGAAAGGGCACGCAACTGCAAACAACATGAGATTGAAAAACATCATCCATGATCTCATTGAGGACAAAATCATAAATGTCGAGCAACCTGCCAACAATCAAGATCTTAAAATATAAATGAATCCAATGCGCAATCACAATCAAGGAAACAATCAAGGAAATAGCCAAGGAAACAATAAAGGGAAAAAAAAGTATGCATGTGCAAACCTTGTATAGAAAGGTGTCATCGCATGCATAGATGAAATGGTCACTATCATTAGCATCAAAGGAGCTAATTCTAATTATGGAGTCACCACACGCGGTGGTAAGGTTACTATTATAGGGGCATCACAGCCATCTAAGACCCCCATCTCAAATCTGAAAGTCGTTCCCTATGATTATAACATCATTCACTAGCTAAAAAGAACCCCCGCTCAGATCTCCATCATGGAGTTACTAAAAATTTCCTCTTCCCATAGGAAAATCCTTGATGAAGCACTAGCTATGTCCACTATCTCTGCTAACCTTGATACAGAACAATTTAAGGCTATGGTTGGTAACATCATCACCCCAAATCTCCTCACCTTCTCTGATCAATACTTTCCCGCCCAACCATCTCACAATCATGCACTTCACCTTCAAGTCTTGGTTCATAAGATAAAGGTCAAAAGGGTCTTGGTGGATGGTGGCACGAGCCTCAATATTTGTTCACTTAAACTCATAAATAACTTGGGAATCTTAGAAGAATCCATCGACAAAAACAAAGGCATTACCATCAGATCATATGATGATCAGGAAAGAATATCTCAAGGCACTATTAAGATCCCAGTCCAATTAGGGCCAGATACTATGGAAACCATATGTCAGGTTCTCAACCTTTATTTTCCCTACAAAATCCTCCTAGGATGCCCATGGATCCATGGAATGAAGGCGGTTGCCTCAACATTTCATCAATGTGTAAAATTTTTATACCAGGATGAGGAGGTCACAATACATGGTGATCTTAAGCCATTTGCGTATTGCAAAAACTTGGAAGCCAAGTTTTATGAATTTTCCCAAGTACTAAAGGATGACGAAGGCCCCTCCACTCCCTATGTGGATCCATCTAACCTTACCTCCACTTCTGCAGCAGAGACACATTCCATCCCTAATATATCTAACATCAAGCTCATGATCCAAGATAATAGGTGTGGAGATTACAGAATGAGAAAAAATGTTTTGTTGTAGGAGAGTTACCTCAATCTCCTAGGTCACATGGACGACCTCAATTAGTTGAAACACCCGCCTACACTTTTAGGGAAAACCCTTCTAGATTTCATTGTTGGGGGGATCTAAGTCAAGAAAATGTGGATGAAAGAGACATTTCAAGTACACTATACCAAGATAAAAGACCCACACCCACCCTACCCATGAATGAAGCTAGCAGAGGACTGCAAATGATGCTTGGTATGGGCTACAACATAAATGAAAGCCTTGGAAGGAACAATGATGGATGACTGGAGCCCATCATTGTAGAAAGATGAATGATAAATCTTGGCCTTGGATGTAACCCTCTGAGTATAAACATATGTGGCAGAGGTACCCCCAGTAGAGTAGTTAGGTATCCTCCTCAGTTATCGACAAACGCCCTTCAACTAGTTGTATCAACAAGTTTGCCCCTAGATAATTTCACCTTCGACATAAGAGAGGTCGGTAGTAGTAGTGATGACAAGGATACCATAAAGAGCCTTCCCATGATTTTTGAGGACTCCTCCTTACTCATGATTAGTGCATCATATCTTGATTCAGACCACCAGCCCCACAAGATAAACCTAGTTTACCCTCAACTCATCGATTATGACCAACGAGGACCACCGATTCTAGACACATTCAAAAATTATGAGGCTCTCTTAGAATTCATGGGAATAAGGGATACAATACCATACGAAGAATAGAAGGTTGGGTTTGAAATCACACTAGACACATAGGCTTATTATGGGGAGACAACTAAGTCCTTCAATCACAAAAGAAAAAGAATCAGAATAAGCTTAGGGTGATTGAGTGAAAACCACACTGTGGCACTCTTTAACCATAGAATAGTAAAAATAAAGGATGCATCCAATGGTGAAAACCTCTCTGAGGCATCGAAGGATGAAGGATTCAATCTCCCCCCTACTGCACTTCATCAAGAGAAATCAACAGTCCTAGCAGAATGGTGCAATCCTGTCAATCTGGGAATAGAGGCAATGCCACACATCACCTTCTATGCTAAATCACTTCTGACAAAAGAACAAGAACTATTGGCTGCATTTCTAAGAGAAAGAAAGGTGAAATTCACATGGACCTATTCTAACATGTCAGGTCTCAATCCAAAAGTCATGGTTCATTATTTAGCTATCTACCCAAGGGCAAAGGCAGTAAGAAAAAACTTGAGAAAGATGCACCCTCAGATAGCCTTGCTAGTTAAGGTGGAATTACAAAAACTCTTGGATGTCAGTTTTATACGCCCAATTGATTATCCAAAATGGGTGTCCAATCTTGTGTTAGTTTCAAAACCAAATGGGGGCATCCATATTTGCACTGAATTTGGAGACCTCAACAAAGTGTGTCCCAAGGATTATTTTTCGCTACCTAACAATGATATGATAGTGAACATGACAACCGGACATGAGATGCTATCATTGATGGATGGCTTCTTAGGGTATAACCAGATTATGATCATAAAGGAAGACCAGTATAAGAAAATGTTTACATGTCCATGGGGCACCTATTGCTGGAACATGATTCCATTTGGGCTAAAGAATGCGAGAGCAATGTATCGAAGGGCCATGACACTAATTTTTCATGACATGATCCACAAAACTATGGAAGATTACATGGATGATATATTGGCCAAGTCAAGGAAAAAATAGGATCACATAGCATCTCTAAGTGCCATCTTTGATAGAATGGAGAAATACAAGGTTAGACTTAATCCCAAGAAATGCGTCTTTTGGGTGCAATTAGGAAAACTCCTGGGATACATAGTGTCAATGAGAGGAATAGAGGTGGATCCTGCCAAATTCAAGGCAATCCTCGACATGGAATGCCATAGGACACTAAAATAGCTTAGAGACCTACAAGGTAGGCTCGAATCTATCTACAGATTCATAGCATAGTTGGTAGATAAATAGATCCTGTATTCACATCTACTCCACAAGGGAGTAGCATACAAGTGGGACGACAAGTGTGATCAGGCATTTAGTAAAATCAAAGAATATCTACTCATGCCACCAGTGTTAATGCCACCTACTCTAAGAAAACTGTTGATCCTGTATATTTCAGTAACCATTGAAGCTCTCGGTGCTTTACTAGCTCAACATGATGAAAATGGAAGAGAGAGAGTGATATACTACATCAGAAAGACAATGGTATGGCATGAGCTCAATTACACACCAATAGAAAAATCTTACCTGATAGTTGTGTTTGCAGCCCAAAAATTTAGACACTACATGCTGGCTCATCAATCAAGCTGATTGCAAATATAGATCCATTAAAATACCTGCTCTCTAAGGCCACTCTCACAGGACAAACAACCAAGTGGGTCATGATATTGACAGAACATGATATTGAATATGTAGAGAATAAGGCTATCAAGGGGAAAGCAATTGTAGACCAACTAGCAGAAGCTCCAATCTATTTAGAGAATCCACTTATATCAGAGTTTCCAGATGAATCCATCTTTAATCTCAGCATAGCCGATCACTGGAAACTCTTCTTCAACAGGGCATACACACAACATGGATCAGGAGTTGGTGTTTTCTTCTTCACCCAATGGGGGGATTGTATCCCTAGATCCTACAAATTTCCATTCCCCTACACTAACAAGATTGCAAAGTACGAGGCTTTAACCATAGGTCTCAAGATTGTAGCATAGTGGCAGATCATGGCACTAAAGTTTTATGGGGATTCACAGCTTATTATCAACCAATTCAATGGTGAATACCAAACTAACGATGATAAGTTGAAACCATACAAGAAGTTAGTAGAGAGCCTCAAGGAATCATTTATTGATATCACCTTTGAGCAGATACCAAGGGATAACAACAGAGTAGATGATGTGATGTCAACAATTGGATCCTTACTAGATATCCCTTGCAATGTCTCAAACCATGAATTCTTGGTAGAGGAGCTTCTCGTACCCACATTCAAGGTACTAGAGTCAAAATATGTATGCAAACTCATTGGTCCCTGTGATCCCTAGTATCACGACATCTATACTTACCTAAGAATAGGAGTCCTCCTAGCTGACATAACCCCAAACCTTAAACGAGCCTTTGTCAAAAGGTCCTTACATTTTGTCATCCTAGGAGAAACCCTCTATCATAGGAGCATTGATGAAACCCAATTACGTTGCTTAAATCTTGAGGAAGCCCTAACTTCTTTGATAGAGGTTCACAATGGCACTTGCGGTTCACACTCAGGTGGTATGACCTTGGCCAAGAAGTTGCTAAGGACCGGGTACTACTGGCTAACAATGGAAAGAGAGGCACATGGCTTTTCCAGGAAGTGTTTACAATGCTAGCAACATGGAGACCTTATTCATGCACTAGCTCAAGAGCTTCACCCTATTGTTACACCTAGCCCCTTTTCACAATAGGGACTTGATCTCATCGGCAAAATCACACCCACCTCATCCAATGACCACAAATTCATCATCACTGCTACGGAGTATTTTACAAAGTGGGTCGAAGCGATTCCCATGACATACATAATTGGAAAGCAGATATCCAGTTCATCCTGAACTATCTCATTTGTCGATAAAATGCCCCTTAATCCATTATCTCTGATAATGAGACACCTTTCAAGAATCAGGATGTTTGTGATCTATGCCACAAATTCAAAATCTAGCATCACTTTTCTATTCCGTACTATCCCGAAGGCAATGGCCAAGCAGAAGCCACTAATAAAAATATCTTGAAAATACATAAGAAAATAGTCAATGACTCTGGTCGTGACTAGCCTCTATAGCTAAAACCCACCTTATGGGCCTACCGCACCAACACCCACATGCCAATAGGTGCCACCCCATTCTCCCTAGTCTACGAATTAGAAGCCATCCTCCCAATCAAGATTGAGCTCCCATCATTAAGAATATCATTGCAAAACCTCATTGCAGATGAGGAATATCGAGTTTCAAGGTTAAATGAGCTGGATTTATTAGATGAATTACACATGGAGGCTCTCAACCATCTACAGGTCTATCAGAACTGGCTAAAGCACAACTACAACAAGAAGATTAGGAGAAACACCTTCCAAGTTGGTGAACTTGTGCTGAAAGAGAACTAGAAGAACGTACAAAATCCAAAAAGCAAAGGAAAATTTGAACCCAAGTAGTTGGGACCTTTCATCATCATAGCCAGCTATAAATCAGGGTCATATCAGTTGTCAACACCAAAGGGTGAGCCTTTGCAGGAGCCCATGAAAAGATGTGATCTCAAAAAGTTATATCCCTAAAATATTGGAAGGTATAGAACCGAAAAATACAAAAAAATAGAAAATGTCTTGAAAAAATGGTCACCTTGATGAAAACCTAGCAAATAGGTGTCTTGGTGACAACAAAAAAATAAAAAAATACAAAAATCCAAAAAAAAAAATCGGAAAAAGGATTGAAAACAGTAAAGAAAAAAATCTTCCTCTAGTGAAAACCACTTCGGTGGTGCTTTGGGCAAGTACCTTGGTGAAAACCTAGAAAATAGATGCCAAGCATAAATAAAGCACTCTCCATCCACCCGGATCTTCATGACCTTTTCCACACACTCACTTATCCATTACATTCCATCTATCCTTCCACCATCCATTCGCATCCATACCATAGCTTGATCTTGTGTTCGTATGATGTTCCACCATAGTACTACTTGGCATATTCCCAAGGTCAATTTGTCCTACCTTTATCAAATTAGTCTTTCACATTACATTGGGGGCATGTTCTTGTACCTGCATCAGATCAGATTTGTGTATATTCTTGTGATCTTCCTTAACATCAAAAATCCAAAAACATCAAAAAAATCAAAAATCCAAAAACATCCAAATCATGTCAAAAATCCAAAAAATCCACAAATAGATTCATCGACCAAACTACGTCATCTCTAAGCTTGAATGTAGGCAAGGTTGATCTTTGATCATTCCCTGAGACATTTTAGGTCAGTCCTTTAGGCATCTGTCACAATCTGGCAATCTGTTTTCCCATTTATCTCATCATTGAGTCAAGTTTGTCATCAATCAAACTACGTGGTCTCTGTGTGTATAATGTAGGCAAGGCTAATCTATGGATCAACTCTCAAGACCCCTAGGATAGGTCTTTAAGTTAGTCTCTTGGTTAAATCTCAAAAATACCAAAAACATTTGTAAAACATCTGAAAATACAAAAAAAAAAAAAAAATCCAAAAATCAAAATAGCCTCAAAACATATGAAAAACCCAAAATGGTGTATCAATCTCATCTCGCTTTCACCCATGATTGTCTCATTCCTAATAAATCAATCATTGCCTTCATCCTTTGGTGAGTCAATCAGAAGCAATTCTAGCAGGTTCCAATGTGAACATCTAATCATCAAAGTCTCAAGTCTAGGTCAGTAGGCAATCAAGTTGATCAACTTGGAGTATCAATAGCTTATCATCTAATCAATCTCATCAGGTATCACCTTAGTTTAGCCTTGGCTAGCGGTACGAAGAACATTAGTTTGTTTTTTTACTTTATTTGGTCTTTTTGACTTATCTTATTTTGCGCTCATTCCAAGGACATCTCGATGATGCCTAAGAAAAAAAGGTTTAGAGAGAAAGGAATGGGGAAACAATCATTATCTTTTTTTCTACTGTGCCTATTGGATACTCTTGTAAAATAACTTGGTGAATACTTTCTTTGTTAGGTTCGTCCTAGCAAGGTTTTTGTATGTCAAGTGTGAACATGAATACTCTTATCTGATTTTCGAGTCAAATTCCATCACATTAGGTACAATGCCATCTTGGTTGTTTATACCTTGATACATCATACCTACATGTGTTATCAAACATAAAGTAATTGGCCCTTGTAAAATCCCAACTCCTAGTAAGAAAATCATGATCATCATCATAGTGTAGGCTTGTCGATCCTCTTGTCATCATTATTTTATTTTTATTCTTCTATCTTTACTAACATTTCTATCTAAAATTGGTGTGTTGTATCAAAATATACACGAGGCTACCCATGGTTGATGGTTGTCTATACATCATCAAAGTTGTCTACGTCAAATATCTGATCTTTCTAAAGAATTATCTTTCATCCTTTGATCAATAGAACCACCCCTCTCTCATTTTATTACGACCTCCATCAGAAAATCAAACATTTATGCTCGATCTCTTGAGGGGGTAGTATATCAGCATAATCCTTCTATTGGGGCAACAGTGGGGCATTCAAAAAAATAAAAAAAATTTGAACTCTGATCACAACAGTTTATTCCTTGAACCAATACAACAAGTGCATTGCTTCAAAGAGGGGAAAAATGTAGACATGGAAAATATACAATTCGATCCAACACACTGGATTTTGATTTACTAACACCATTTCATCCTGAATCATCTCCTTTGCTAGTCATTTAATTGAATAATTTGTATTTGATTAAATTCATCACTCTTCATCTCTTAATTAAATAAATCAATTTTATTTAATTAATTTGTAATCCCCCTTTTAATTAAATAAATTATTTTATTTAATTAATCCCTAAAGTCATCTCATTTAAATTAAATAAATCTTTATTTGGTTTAAATCCAACATCATCCTCCTTTAATTAAATAAATCAATCTTTATTTAATTAAATCTAAAATCATTATTCTCTTAACTTTGATTTATTTAAATCCTAAAATCTAAGTCAAAATGGTCAAATCAGCTAATCCCCCTCTTAATTAATCAAATCCTAATTAATGTTAATCCTAATCACTAAAATCTTCTCAATTTTGCAGCTTACACAATAAATCAATTTATTTGATTTATTACTTTAGCAATTTGCATTCAAAAGAGAATCTTTTATGGAATATTCTTCCAATTCAAAAATCCCTCCAAAAGAGATGGGTACTTCCAACAAGGCATTTAAGGCCTCTTACATGTCCTTGGCCTTGAGCCAAGTGACATTAAATGCATTTTCCCTTCCCTCTAAACATGTCACTTTCAAATTTTGAATTTGAATCTCATAGCATTTATCATGGACATTGATCAAAATGTTCTCATTCCTCCTCCAATCACATGTGGACAAGTGGCAATATCTCATTGGTTGGTATTTTGTCCCACATTCACCCAAATCCTTGAATATCCCATTCTTCAAATCTATCAATAGAGGCCTCCTCTATTGTAATATCATCCACAATTTGAGAAAAGTTACTTTCTTCACATTGAGAGCTAATTTTTCCTACTTCATAGAAATTGTTCATCATTTTCATGATTTCATAGCAAGGTTATGCCAAAATCTCATCAAGCAGATTCAATCGTCCACCAATCATCAACATTGCAACAAAGGAGTTAGGAAAGGGCCAATTTCAACACACCAATTAGCACCAATTCCCCCATGGGATCAAGAGTTTGTATGCTTAATTAGGATTTCATTTATCTTTTCATGTTTGTTCTTCGTTTTTCCTATCATTAAACATTGTATATGGATTTCATGGGGAAACCTTGTTTTATCTTGCATATGAACCTAACTATGTGTTTTTTTGTTGTGTTTGTGTAGGAATAGGGTTGGGTTTCACAGATTCCATATTTATAAGTCATGTTAGATTGATAACTAACTAGGTCGATGATAATATAGAGGAAGTTGTTCTATCATTTCTTTTAAAATCAATTAGTGAGTGATTTTAAACTTATAAATTGTAATTCTTGGAATAAAGAGTTATTGAGATGCTCAATTAGTTGTAGAACTATTGAATATGAATTTTATTTTGAGTCCTTAATAAAATTTAGGCTTGTTATAAAATATAAATGTTAGATATAATGTTAATCAAAGTTAAAATTAATTGGACCTGGAATTAAAATTATTTAAGTATAAGCTTATACCAACTTTTAGAGTGAAAATTCGATTATTGAATGAGTTTTATTTTAGGAATAACGAATCAATAAATGGTAAGTGGTAAACTTTATAGTTGGCTAAACTATTAGTAATAATAGTAAGTATATTTATAATTTTCCCCATGAGTTATGATGTTAACTTTACTAGAAGTAAAATTGGAATTGGTAATGCTAGAAAACATATTTAACTAGCAATAGTATTAAGAGCGAGATCGGTAAGATTATATAAATAAGGGTGCTATTAAAGATTAATATTATGAGTGGCATTAACATTAAGTTGGGTTTTAAGAAAGGGATAATAAATGTTAACTATTAAGATAATAATCAGTGCTTACCAAGAATAATAGTGTAATATTGCTAATATAAGTAAATATAAGTATTTGGTAAGGAATTAAGAGGAATATAATACTAATATAAAAGTTATTAAAATTCATTAGATGTATTTAATATTCACCTTAGCATTATTTTTCTACTAGGTTATGTGTAGATAATAATTTTTAATGTTCATGTGCATTATTGAAAAAAATTTGGTGGTTGTGCTTGTTTCATTGTGCAAATTTTTGGGGCATGATAGAGAATCTACCGATTTCCTTTTTTATGCAAGGACAGGGGTATGAGTCAAACAAAACTTTGGGGAGAAATATTAAAAATAGAAAATTAACTCCAAATTTCAATCTATAAATTGTATTTAGAAGCTTAAACATAAAATTGATGGAACCTACATACTTTAGGGAGAATATGGAAGGGATAAATCTTGTGTACCTCTCTTAAAAAATGATTTTTCAAGGCTCGCTAAGGACTTATTCACCCTATGGTGAATGGGTCTTGGCTAGGGCTCTAGAAAAATCTATTTTTGGGTTCTCTTCTGTTGTGTTTGCACTCCTAGATTCTTGAATCTTGCAGTCAAAAAGCTGGAAATAAGTTCTATAGGTCAATTTCCGTGATATTGTAAGAATGGTGACAACTTTGACAACTTCACAATTTTTGTTCGTCAAGAGATCTTCCACCTAAAATTTGCAATCATATGTCAAATAAAGAAAAATGTTGTTTGTTAGGTGAATGGGGATTTGCCTTGGTCAAACCAAATTTTGGTAATTAAATCTTGAAATAAAATAGAAAAGCATGAAGAAATTATGAATGAACAACAATATGTAACAACTCACCAAACCTTATTTGAAACCTTGGATTATAGATATGCGATTAGCATGAATTGGCTTCAATGGATGAAGATCTTGATCATGAAGCTTGTCTTGAAACAATGCCTTTGATATGCTTGAGTAGATCTTGAACTCTACACCATATTAGCTCAAACAACATGCATGATGCAAAAAATCTTTTGACATGATAATGAAATCTTGATTACTACAATAATCTTCAATAATTTTTCTCTTGAATGCCTTAGAAATGCTTTGAATTCTCTATTGATCATAAGTTTTCTATTAGGACTTGAACACTTGAAAATCTAGGTGAGACTAAGTGAAATAACCTTATATTTATACATATCTTAACATTAGTTCCTTAAATTCAAATATCACAAGCTGACATTGAATTATAGATTTGAAAACATTAAAATACTACCAAAAACATATTTTAAAGGGGGGTCGTATGTCTAAGTGAGGACTCATTTTCCATAGGGAGAATGGGTCATAGGCCACTTACCTAGGACACACATTGCTCAATGTTAAACATTAGGTTAAATCAGGGTCATAGGTCTAAGTGAAGACCCACTCGGCCTATGGCGAATGGGTCCTAGGTCACTTACCTAGGAAAAACATCTTCCAAAGTTAAGTGTTGTGTAATTGAATTTATGAATGTCGAGTTTTATCCCTTAGAAATTGCATTTGATTAGGCTTGGATTTGAATTAAAGGGGCCAATTAAGGAAAATTAACCTTAATTAATTAATAAATTCCTAGATTAGTGTAAAAGTGTAAAGGTACAAAGGTTACAACATCAAAAACAAGACACAATTAGGTCCATTTTAATTAATAGGGCCCTAAAATTAATGTGAATATGTAAAACATATTGCAACACTAAATTAAGGCATATTTAAGCTCATTTTATTATTAATTATTCATTACAAAATTAAGTGTGAAAAAGGGATACTTTTTGCTACACTACATTTCCCCCCCACTTTAGTGAGAGGAAGACCCCATGTGAAACTCACACTAAAGTAGACATTCATGACACTTATGTATGCAACAATGAAAAAGATACTCAATCATCCACTATCAAATTTAAAGTGAAGAGAAGAGAAAGATACATGGCTCCATAAGCAAACAAGTTGTGCTATGCTAGGTTACTATGGAAGACACAAAGGGTCCACAAGAGAGAAAGTTGTGTTATGCCAAGTGGAGTTTGCAAAATACGCTCACAAGGGCTAGTAGAAACTTTAGTTGTCCACTAGGTGGGCCCCCAAAAAGTGGCTAAGTGATAAAGTCATGCCTAGTCTATGGGTTATCACCATATAATGAGAAATTAATGCCTCTATTTAGGCTTCTCATCGTACTAACCATAGCAAAGCTATCCCTCTAATAAATTTAATAGGGTGCCACAGAAAAAAACTTTGAGATTATGAAAAACATATAAGTAAAGGTTTTTATTCAAAGGGATCTTTGTTTAGTTCATGTAAGGTCTCTTCTTAGGGAACATCATGCCTAATGTTTCCAAGAGAGGACAAGTCAAATAAATATCACGGTCTTAGAGGAAATCAAACCCAATGACACCACCAAGAAAAGGACGCATCACAAGAAGCAATAAAATCTCATAGTCAAACATGAGTGTCGATGTATGCCTAACTTTAAAGAGATTTCTAAAACCATTGCCATGAGAAACCTGCTTTCAAGTATCAAAAGACATCAGAGATTACTCAGAAAGCCCTATTCCAAGTCATATGTTCTCTAATGAAACTACATCATGAATAAGGGGTTTCTCCCAAAATGTAATTCTAAATATAGAAATAAAAGTACATCACATGCGATCCAACTTAAGGCATGTGATATACATCCCAAGCTTTCTCTTATATATACATGGAAGGCAGTAAACTAGCCAAAAGAGAGAATCAACAAGCATCTTATGAGGACAAGGCTACCTAACCCCTTGCCAGCACTTAATGAAAGAAAAGGATGAGCCAAGATGATTAATGAGAAACATGATAGTATCAATTAGAGGAACAAGGTGCTGCAACACAAGGAAGAGCACCACAATCCTTAAGATGTTGAATTTTATTATTCAAAGCCTTACATTCATTAGTTGAATGACCATAAACTCTATGATATATGCACAAAATAAACTCTTGTAGTAAAATTTATTTTTTATTCTTGGAGAGAGAGATATCAAATGATCTTGGAGGACTCTCAACAAGATACTCTCTTGATCAATAATAAGGAATATTTATTTCTCATCAGAAGATGTCATACACGCAATAGATGATAAGGCATTCAATGAAGATGGAGATAGAGGTGGTAAACCTAGATATTTCTTGAAAGAGTGTAATATAGACTTCAGTTGTTCTCTATCATTTTTCTCAATGTTTTCATTATATCGATGCTTAGAAAGCGGTTTGTATCCATGACCATAAAATTATTCCAGCTCAAATGAAGGGGTTTTATGATTAGGAGAAGGATTGGCTTCTTCATGAGAACACAAATACATTTTAATTTTCTTAAAAATACACATCATCTGCTCATGAGGGATGGGAGTTGGAGGGCCCCCATCACCACCATGGGGTGATGGTGTTGATATAGATCCATGTTGAGTGTATGGAACACAAGGTTGTTTAGGTGTAGATTGTGAGACTTTGTACTCTCCCATAAAGGAGGGTGTAAAATATAATGAACCCCAATCGCCACTAGAGCATGCATCCTAAAATAGATCGTTTGTATGACTCTTTGGTGTTTCAGGGTGAGATTTTGGATTCTTCATTGTAACAAGGTGTAAAATCTAATGACAACCAATCATCACTAAAGTGTTTGGTTGAAGGTGAAAGAAAATTAGGATTAACATCAACTTGTATAGGTTCTATTTTTGAGGTTGGAATGAAAGTATTAGGGGAGTTGGAAGAGTTATGATCATGTTTAAATTTTTATTTATAGCTTTGTTCATTTGCTTCAACTATATATATCTTATTATTGTATTTGAATTTCATCTCATAGTGAAGAGTATATGGGACTCCTTTCATAACATGAATCCATCGTCTTCCTAGGAGAAGGTTATATGAAAGAGGTCTTGGAATGATATGGATAGGGGTAGGAAAACCTACAAGTCTGACCTCAATAGGTAATGTGATCATTCCTAATAGTTTCCTATTAACATTTTCAAAGCCACAAATATTAACATCATTGATTTGAATAAGCTTCTTGTCAATGCCAATTTTATCTAGCAGATCCATGCTAGAAATATTAAGACTTGCTCCATTTACAATAAGGGTACACCTAATTGTAGTTTCATTAATCATCACCTTTGTCATCAAGGCTTCATTTTTATCTTGTATCTCAAGTGAGGGTAATTCTTATTGAGTGAATGTGATATTTTACTTTGTCACTTGCATATAATCAAAGGAGGTTGCTACATCATTCAATTTAAAAGAAGATTGGATATTATTCTTCTGTACAAAAACTTTTGGAGAATCCTATTGTACATATAGGTGATATTTTTATTAAATCCAAAAGGGAGATGGTTATATGACAAAGTTTCTCAACAAGGTCATTCTCTTTTCCACTATGTGAAGGAAAATGAGGAGAAATAGGGTGGATAGGTTGAGACAATGGTAATGATGCATGAGCAATGGTATTTTAACTTGGTTGTTGTGAACCATTATTATTAGTAAGTTAAAACATTAAATTATAGAACTTTCTTCAATCAAATGGTTTCTCTTTAGGTTGTTCTATGATGGGAGGCGACTTAGGAGGATTAATAATCAAAGGAGATCCAATTTGTGCAATCATAACCTCAATTGAGTTACCTAGATGACTTTCTAGTAAGGGGGAATCTAATGTGAACTTAACATCTTCATCTATGCCATCCATCTTAGTGTGTGTTGAGAAAAATTTAGAACTAGAATAGGGAAAAACAATATTCTCATGATGCTCAATAATTTGGTCTTCTAACACCAAGATACCTTCATCACAATTACGAGAGGTATTGGGAGAAGAAAAACTAGGATTATCATGATTGTCTATGTGTGCATCCTCTTTTACCAAATCTTTAGTGGATGATCTAGGTGAGATGAGGTCCTCAAGGGCTTCATCTAACATGCCAAAGTCATCACAACTAAAGGGTTTGAAGGGTATACTTTCTCCAAGGTTATCCATTTTAGCTTTTATTTGTTTTGTTTGATACTTTTTATTTTTGTTTTGTTTTCTAATGATTGTAAAATGTAAACTAATATATCTAATGATGCAATAATGTTGAAAATAAAAGAAAAGTAAAAAAATATAATACTCAAATATGGAAAAAAATCCACAATGTTGCAAGATCTAACTAAATGAAAATACTTTGAATGCACAAACAAATTATTTCAAAAATTCAATTCTTAGATCACAAAATAGTAACATAAATGCAAACTAGAGACTAAAAAGCACCCAAAAATTTGCCTAAAATGTTTGTGCAAGGGCTCATTCACCCTTGGGTGAATGGGTCCCATATTAGGGTTTTAAAAAGGTGGAAAACACAATTTTTGAGTTGTTTTATGTGTTTTTTGTCCCTAGTTTCAAACTATAACTTCTATGATAGAAATTTCCAAAATTTGATGGCTAAATGCAAGTGAAATCAATGAAAAATGATGACCTATATGACACTTTTTGAAATGCAATTTTTACTCAATTTTTTAATATGAATGATGAAAGGTACACTAATATGCAAACACTATGCAAAATTAATGTAATATGCATGGAAATTTTTGATTTTTTCAAATTTAAACAATGCAAAAATGCAAATTTAAACCCCTATATGCAATGAAAACTAATGAAATTTTGAAAACCATAAATGAGATACAAAGTAATGAAACACAATTCAAACTTATGCAAATCCTAAATCAAGGTTTTAAATGCACTCCAAATCAGAAATTAGAATGTTCAAAAATCAAGTTCACCAAAATGAAACATGAAAAATAGGGTTTTCCTAGGGTTTCCCAAAATGGAAAAGTGCATCCAAAGACGTAAAAGGGGTCCTAATTCTCTAATTTAATTAGGAAATGAGATCCCAACAAAGAATTGAATAACTACACTTAGGAGAATCAATTCTATGGAGGAATCTTTACATTTTATTTTTTATGTCAAGAAGAAGGTCTAGGTCAAACAAAATTTTTGGGAGAAAGATTAAAAATAACAAATCAACTCCAAAATGAAATCTATCACTTGGATTCAAAATATTAAGCATAAAATTGATGGAACCTACAAACTTTCTAAAGAATTTATAAAGAGGTAAATGATGTGTAACTCTCACAAAAAGGTGTTTTCAAAAGTTGATTGAGAACTCATTCGCTGTATGATGAATGGGTCCTAGGTAGGCCTCTCCAAAATATGTTTCTAGGTTCTCTGCTCATGTTTCTGCACTTCCATATTCTTGATTTTCACCATCGAATAGTCAAAAATAAATCCAAGATCTGAGTTTTCATGAGATGACAATAAAGGTGACAACTTTGAAAAACTTGTAAATTTGCAACTTTGAGATCTTCAACTTTTCTTCAACCTAAAAATCTGCAACACACAAAGAGAGGGAAAAATGTTTTTTTTTTGGTGAATGGGGGTTTTCCTTGGTCAAACTTTGTTTTTGTAATGAAACCTTGAAATAAAATTAAATAGCATGAAAGTAATGATGAATGAAAAAAGAAATGTCAAAACTCACCAAAGCCTTGAATGAACCTTGGAATATAAATCTGAAAATTGCATGAAATGGATTCAATGGATGTGGATCTTAATCTTGAACAAACAATTCATTTGATGCTTGAATGGATCTTGAACACTACATCAACATATTAGCTCCAATAACATGCATGATGCAAGAAGATCTTGATATGACAATTAGGTCTTGATTACTGTAATAATTCTTCAATAAATTTTCTCTTGAATGCCTTAAAATTTTCTTCAAATGATCTTGTGAAAGTACTCTTGATCTCATGGAAATATTCTAGGTGAAATATAGTGAAATGGCCTTATATTTATATGTATGTAACATTAATTTCCCAAAATTCAAATAACACAAGATGACATGTGAATATAGATTTAAAATCATTAAAATACCACCAAAAACATAATTTAAATTTAGGTCCTAGGTTTTAGTGAGGACCCATTCGCCCATGGGCGAATGGGTCTTAGGTCACTTACTTAGGACACACATTTCTCAATGAGAAGTTCTATGTTTAGGAATTAATCAATGTCGGGTTTTCCTCTTTGAAAATTACAACTAATTAGGCTTGGATTTGAATTAGAGGGTCCAATTAAGGAAAATTAACCTAAATTAATTAATAAATCCTTATATAAGTATGAAAGTGTAAAGACGTACACTTTACAACACTAAAAATAAGGCACAATTAAGTCCATTTTATTAATAGGGCCTTAAAATTAATGTGAATATGTAAAATACATATTACTGTAGTGTAGGAAAATGCATACCCTTGCATTTTCACACTTTTTTGGGCCCACCTTTCTTTATTTATCTTTATTTATGTCTTAATTGGTCCTATTTTTCATCCACAAGCCTAATGAATGGTATCCTTTTATGGCTAATCCCAACAAACATCAATGGGTAAATGATAATTTAATGTTTCTAGTTGTGTGTCCCTAATTTTTGGGTCAGGACTAAGATGCCACATAGGGAATCTTTGTCCCCCAAAGGTCTTGGGACCCTCTTTTTAAAATCATCTTTAAAGGGCCACTTTTTGGAGTTTCTTCCCCAATGTTTTAGCCTTGGGACTAACATGCCACCTAGGGCATCTTAGTTCCCCTTGGCTTATTTTTGGGATTCGATTTCAAATCTTGGTGAGATTTAGCCTCCTTTAATTAATTAATTCTTATGTTGGCTTGTTGTGGTGTAATTTTGAGACATTAAGCATGGCTAAGTATAAATACAAGGTTCATTCACTCATTTTTCATCCAAGAATTCAAGTATTCATTCCAAAGGTAATTTTATCAAATCAAGAGCAATACATTAAGAATTTGGATCCATCATCAAGATTCAAGCATCATATCAAGGATATCATTGCATCATGTTTGTTATTGTGCTAACATTTGTGATGTAAGGTTTATGATTCAAGCAAGTGTTTCAAAGATCAACATCATTCAAGAAAGAGTCAAGAACCACATCCATTGCAGCTATTTCAAGCACATTTACAACATCTTATTACAAGGGTTTGGTGAGTTTTAACATAACACTTTGTTCATTCATCATTTCCCCCCATTTCATTCTATTTCAAGGTTTAATTAACAAAAAGGGGTTTGATGAAGGAAAACCCCTATTCACTAACAATCAATAATTTTTACCTCTCTTGTATGTTTGTGTTTGCATATTTAGGTTGAAGACTTGAAGATAATTTGAAGTGCAAAGTCTTCATCTTCATGAAAAATCACCTACAAGTTAGATCTGAAGGTTTCAGGACCAAAGATCTGAGAAGAAGGAAGTGGATACTTTGGACCTTGAGATCACATTCAGAGATTTCAAAAATTCTAGATGGGACTAAGCCACCACCTAGGGTGTCTTAGTCCTCCTAAAGGTATATTTTAGAGATTCTTCAAGATCTGATTTCGACATCCAAATATTTTGCATCTACCTTGAAAAAAAACAGCAGGACTAATACAACAGTAAGGGTGTCTTAGTCCTCCATAGTACTTCTTTAACAACTTCTTTGTATTTCTAGAATCCTTATCACATTTATGGGCTTCCCAAGTACACATATCCTAACTTCCTGTTGCATAATTTCATCATTTGCATCCTTCACTTAGCTTTCATTATTAGGTTTTGTGATTTGAATACTTATTTGTCTTTTCCAATCTTTTTCTTGGTGGTGAACCCATCAAAACTTAAAGAGCATCCCCTCCTAGGTATTCCTCACTAAGCATTGACTCACCCTTTGGGTTTGATAGTCAATCCAATTTGGATTCCTAGGAAATATTTGAATGACCTATAGAGAATAGGTGGTCAGACTTCCCCATTCCCATTTTCTTTATGATTCATTTTTGTGAACCCAACATTTTTGAGCAATCTTTTCTAATTTGGAGTCCATTAAGTTCCTAGATCTAGGTTTCATTCATTCTTGCATTGCATCTTGCATTAGTGAAAGTGCATCTAGGGTTTATCATACTTGCATTAGTGAAAGTGCATCTACGGTTTCTTATATTTGCATTAGTGAAAGTGAATATAGGTTGCATTTTTTCTTTCTTGCATCATTTTATCTCATTCAAAAACTGAAAAGTGCATTGTTCATCATCTTAATTGCATTTACAAACATTGTTATTGCATTCAAAATTGAAAAAAATGAATTCAATTTTGCATGGTCAATTGTTTGTCACTAGTGATGGTTTCTTGCTATCATTTGCACATTTTTATGTTTCTAAACATCAGCTCCCTGAATAGGAAATCTTTGAAAACTATAGACAATCCATATTCTAATTTTTTTCTGAGGAAAACCTCTGGTAGGACTAAAATTCCCTTCTTGGCATCTTAGTCCTTCTCAGGGTTTTTGGATCAGAATCCTATCTTTGTTGTTTTCTTTTTGTTTCACTTTATAGAACTTCAAAATATCACCAATAGGAACAAGACACCCTTACTAGTGTCTTAGTCCCTATTGACTTTGATTTTACAACTTTCAGGGTATGAAAGTTCTTTTATGTGCTTTTGTTTGCTAATTTTAGTTTTTTGTTATAGTTTATAGAATTGCTATTGGACGGGTGCAAAAGGATGGGGGGAAAAATTTTGGCCAATTTTTTTAAATTTTTAAATTTTTTTTTTTGATAGGCTATAACGTGAACATGTTATAAAACGCTCACATTATGGCTTGGTGTAACCGAGTGTAAGGCTCGGCCACATTGAGCCTATAACACACTCGTGTTATAACGCGAGCGGGTTATATGTTAAAAAAAAAAAAAAACAAATTGAATTCATTTTTATGGTGACTGTTGTTTTAGTTTCCCATGGCCAAAAACCCTTTTTCTTTCGTGCTTGCATTTTGGAAGGAGGATTTTTAGCATTTTTTTCATCAATTTTTTGCATATTCATCGCTAGGATTCCACCACATCGATGGAGAAGTCGAATAAGTAAGGATTATTTGTTTTTTGTTTTAATTTATTATGAATTTATTAGTTCTAAGCTATTTTTTATATTCATTTGTTTAATTTGTAGGAAATGATAATGATCTTGAAAACCCTCCTTAAAATCCTCAACAACCAACGCAACAAGAACATGAAAAAAATCCTGAAAAACCACAACAATAATCTCCTCCACCAATCCCTCAACATCCTCTTGGTACTCAAAAAAATTTAATGGAGGTAATTGAAAACAATAAAAAACATATTGAGGAGTTAATCACGAGGTTGAACGATCCACTAGGTTCAACCATGGAAAGACCACTTGCAAGTTCACTTAAAGAAATGTTAAAAAATGTGTATGTAATCAACAAACAATGAAGTGGTTGGGAAGATAGGAGGTAGATGGCTAGGAATTTTTATGCAAATAAATTATCATATAAAGAAGTAAAAGATGAAAAAATTACAAAATTACATTTGTGCTCATTATTCATCAACCCACAATCAAATCAAAATCTTTACCTCAATGCGAAGAGGTTTCCTATCCATTGGTGCCACCACCAAGGGATTAGGAACTATTTTTAGGATAGTTGGTACATGGTTTTTGATTACCCACCATGCAACCATTGTGAAGTCCCACAATATTTCCTGAGGAAACTCTATTGTGAGTTCATCCTAAACATAATGTCAAATTATTTTGATATGAGGGACTTCTAGGGGAGAGGTGGGGGTCAGCTCAAGATAGACCCAGTGCATGACATGATCCTAGGCAGCAAGAAAGATGAGCTCTCACTAGGCCAAATCATGAGCACATCGTTATCCCTTCCATCGTGAAGGAGAGTGCTAAGGTAGACACTTTGTAGGCTATTAGATTTTTGACCCAGAGTGTCATCTAACATGCTAGTCCTATAGTATAGTGCCATCCAGGGCAGTCTTCGAGTGGTATGATTCCACCCCATTCATGTTAGGTTTGCGAGGTGACTTGTACATATGACCCCATCGAAACTCAGGAGGCTTCTATGTAGGATACGTCTACAACTACAAAGATGGCGAGGGAAGTTGAAATTTTGAATGAGGCTTATGAAATTGATACTCAGGAAAATGTTAGCATGTTCATTGAATTTAATTATTAAATTTCACTTTTTAAATGCAAGATTAACTAATTTAGTTTTATGATTGTAATAAAATTTTAGGGTCATAGTGTTGATACTAGATACACCGGTCCTACACCTGCTTATTACTCCACTACATCTACCATTGAGTTATATTACTAGTAAACAATTATAAATTTATTACATGTTAATAGCATTGTTATATGAATGGTATTCTAATATCTAATTTTGGATGTTGAATAGGCTAATATTGGAGGTTTCATGGGAACACCTCATAGTGCCAGTGGAGTTAGACAAACCTACACATAGGTAATAGAGTAAAGAATTTAACTAATGAATTGTACTTAATAGATTTGTGTAGTTTATATTCATATCGATGATTACATTGCATTGCACATCTTTCAAACTCAAAGCATTACTTCACATTCCATAACTAATAATTAGATGTTGATAGATGACAAAATTTCAACTACAATATAGTTTTTAGAAAGTCAACATAAGAAGTGATTCAATTACTTCACATAGCATAAGTAATAACTAGGAGCAACTGCCAATTGAATTTTCTTGTCATCGCATTCCTTGAGACCAATTTTTATTGAGGCATATTTTCAAACAGTTCACTACATTATCTATGCTATGGATGCTTTTAAGCTTGGAAGAAATATATGAAAGAGTAATAGTAAGCAATAGAATAGACAAGGCAATGAGTTGTTTTAAAAAATGCCTCAAATAAATTGGGTCTCATGGTGATGTACATCACCATGAGACCCAATTTCTTTAAGGAATTTTTTCAAACAACTCATTGCATTTTCTATGCTACCAAATTTTCCATAAATGTCTACCAAAGAATTTTATCAAACTAATCACTTCCTTGCTGCTATGGTTGAAAGCCTGAAAAAATGTTCTTTCCAACAAACTATGGATTCTTGGAAAAAAATCTATCAAAGAATAATAGTAAGCAATAGCATATAGAAGGGAGTGAGTAGTTTGAAAAAATGCCTCAAAGAAATGTGGTCTCATGGTGATGGAATGCCATTCCATCACCATGAGACCACATTTCTTTGAGGCATTTTTCCAAATAACTCACCACCTTTTCTATGCTACCACATTTTCCATACATGTCTACCAAAGCATTTTATCAAACTACTCACTTCCTTTCTGCTATGGCTAAAAGCCTAAAATAGGTGCTTTCCAACAAACTATGGATGCTTGGAAAAAATCAATCAAAGCATAATAGTAAGCAATAACATAGACAAGGTTGTAAGTAGTTTGAAGAAATGCCTCAAAAAAATATGGTCTCATGGTGATGGAATGCCATTCCATCACCATGAGACCACATTTCTTTCAGGATTTTTTCCAAACAACTCATCACCTTTTCTATGCTACCACATTTTACATATACATCTACCAAAGCATTTTATCAAACTACTCACTTCCTTGATACTATGTCTAAAAGCCTAAAATAGGTGCTTTCCAATAAACTATGGATCCTTGGAAAAGATCTATCAAAGCATAATAGTAAGCAATAGCATAGTCAAGATAGTGAGTATTTTTTTAAAACGCATTGAAGGAATGTGGTCTCATGTTGATGGAATGCCATTCCATCACCATGAGACCACATTTCCTTGAGGAATTTTTTCAAACAGCTCATATCCTTTTCTATGCTACCACATTTTCCATACATTTCTACCAAAGAATTTTATCAAACTACTCACTTCCTTGCTTGTATGGCTAAAATTTTAAAATAGGTGCTTTCCAACAAACTATGGATTCTTGGAAAAACTCTATCAAAGCATAATAGTAAGCAATAGCATAGATAAGGCAGTGAGTAGTTCGAAAAAATTCCTCAAAGAAATGTGGTCTCATAGTGATAGAATTCCATTCCATCAACATGAGACCACATTTCTTTGAGGCGTTTTTTCAAACATCTCACATCCTTTTCTATGCTAACACATTTTCCATACATGTCTACCAAGGAATTTTACCAAACTACTTGAACTTCCTTGCTACTATGGTTAAAAGCCTAAAAAAGGCACTTTCCAACAAACTATAGATGCTTGGAAAAATCTATCAAATCATAATAGTAAGAAATAGCATGGACAAGGTAGTGAGTAGTTTGAAAAAATGCCTCAAATAAATGCGGTCTCATGGTGATGGAATTCCATTCCATCACCATGAGACCACATTTCTTGGAGAAATTTTTTCAAACAGATCATTTCCTTTTCTATGCTAACATATTTTCCATACATGTATACCAAAGAATTTTATCAAACTACTCACTTCCTTGATGCTATGGCTAAAATCCTAAAATAGGGGCTTTCCAACAAACTATGGATTCTCGAAAAAATCTATCAAAGCATAATAGTAAGCAATATCATAGTCAAGGCTATGATTAGTTTGAAAAAATTACTTGAAGAAATGTGGTCTCATGGTGATGGAATTCCATTCCATCACCATGAGACCACATTTCTTTGGGGAATTTTTTGAAACAACTCATTTCCTGAAGAATAGAAACCAAGTATTTAGCCAAAATTTACATCGCCATGAGATCACATTTTTTGGGGGCATTTTTTGAAACAACTCATTTCCTAAAGAATAGAAACCAAGTCTTTAGCCAAAATTCCCCTCCAAATTATTTTCAAGGTCCTCATCCTCATCCTAAATTTACCAATCCATGGAACCTTCCACCTTTTATTCCACTTGTTCATATCCCCATCCCTCCCTCTTCATGTCATGATCGCCCTCCATCTCATAACCAATACCATACTATACAATCCACCCCATCCCAACATAATACCATAGAGAGGGAAATGATCTATTTGAATAAATGCCTTAAAGAAATGTGGTCTTACGGTGATGGAATTCCATGAAACATTTTTTTGTAATGGATTTCCATCACCATGAGACCACATTTCTTTGAGGCATTTTTTCAAACACCTCATTGCCTTCTCCATGCTACCATAATTTTCGTACATGTCCATGAAAGCATTTTATGAAACGGTTCACCACCTTGCTACTATAGAAAAAAGCCTAAAACAGGTGCTTTCGAACAAGCTATGGATAGGGAAAATAGTAAGCATGATAGTTAGAAATATATCATTCAATAATTACTCAAAATTTTGTTCATGATCTCATACATTATAAGCCATGATGTGCATCACTATTGTAGTTTATGTGATTGAATAATTTGTTGTTTTATTTTTAGATGTTGGAAGTGGATACACCTCCAAATGTTCATAGGGCTATGGAGATTGGTGTTTCATCTGCTATACACTCCTCGATGCCTCTCATAGAGGGATGAGGCAGATTACTAAATTTTAATTTACATTCATTGTTATAGTTGTTAGTTAGTGAAAAATCAAACCATTATTGATTCATAGTTTAATTTCTCTTTGGATGGTTTCTATACGGATTCAACATTCTAGAGCATGGGAACTTGAATATTGCGCTCGAGGAGAGTGATCATCGGTTGGAGTTAAGTGATTATTTGTTAAATATATCATTTTTTATAATGTCATTTATATATATTAATGTCCTTACTTGTTATTGTAATAGATAAGTCTTGACCAAGAACTAAACCAGAGGAGGAGCACCAGGAGAACTCCTCGACCTTAGAATAAATGAGTGACATACCTATCACCATCCGATCGACAAGAAAAGGGAATGAGTTTATTTCAAGAGCATGAAGAGCAATGAATTTTGATTCCAAAGCCCTTTGTTGTATGTCTATATGGCATTTTTGTACACATTTTGTATTGCATATATTCAACATTGTATGCCTATATGGAATTCTCGTAAGCCTATATGGATATTTTGTATATATTTTATACTTATATCAACATATATTGATGTATGCCTACATGGATATTTGGTTAACACAAATCTTTTTTGGCGATGGTGTTCATATTGCATTATAAATCCATGGTTCAATAGATATGAGTTATGTGTATTCAAGTGTATACTTTACAACTTACATGTATACTTTGTGACTTACGTGTATTCTAATGTATACTATGCGACTTATATTTTTTCATGTGTATACCTTATATTCATGCATATACTTTGTATTAATGTGTTTACTATGTATTCATGTGTATACTTCAAGGCTTACGTGTATTTGATTACTTGTGCTTCACTTATTCACATGTATGCTTGACTTAGTCACATCTATACTTATTAATTGGTTATCCCTATCATTTCTCATTGTTGCCCTTCATGGTTTGTCTTGAATATTTATTTATTGATGCTAAACAACTTTATTAGTTGATGCTAAACAACTTCAATATTTCCAAGAATACTAGTAGAGTTACAAATTACAAAATTGCACAAATTGAAAAGAAAATATTAACTATAAATAAATGCACTCATTATTAACTTGATAATTTCTTAAGAATGAGTATAATATATATATATCAAGAGATGAGCCTTCTATAATAGAAACTACCAACTAGAAAATAGTCATGCAACTCCATACAAGATTTCACAACTAAGCAATAATTATCCTAAAAATCTAACAAATATCAAACATATCTAAAGGAATATTTTAGGCATAATATTCTAGAATAACATTTTCATAATCAATGGTTTGTTTCCATGCTCACTCCCCAAATTTCAACCAAAATTTTTCAAGAAACCCCTTTGATATATTTCTATATCCACCAGATCGATGAATATAAATCTACCCAAAGCATTCCCAATATTTTGAAAGCAACAATCCACCCAAAATTGCAACACGAGATAAGGAAAATGAACCCACATAGGCATAAATGAATAAAGAAAAGTTCACCCTTCACTGTTTGGTGAAATCATTGCCAAAATTTGAAGATCTTAAAGATGCACAAGAATTATGATCTATATAATATAGAATTAGTACCCACTTTGATCACTACAAAACTATTATCCATGGGCTTATCATGATTTTTCAAATTTGGTAAGAAATATTATTTAAGATCTTTGAGTAATGTACTTCCTAATGATCCCTTGTTCTTACATATCTCAATTCAGTTTAATTCAAAGAGTTCCATTAAATGATTTATCTAAAAGCAAAAAACACATTTTTGATTGTATTCCATGAGATGTTTCATAAATAGATTTCAGTATATTTAATCTTTTGATTGGAAAAAATAAATTAGGAAAAGGATAAATAATCTTCAAAACACTTGAAAAAACATAATATTCATAGTAGATCATAAGGGATCGAGCCTCAAACTTCTCAACTGTCTTGTGAATGTTTGTCTTTTTTACTATTTTACATACCATCATCAGGGATTGAGCCGGTTGAATGTAGGTCAGAGTGATTTGGTGTGTTTGGGTGTGAAAGAGGACCATTCCTATCATAAACGTACCCATCTTTACGTGTTGGAATAGTTCATTTGGTCACACGAGCTACAAAATGAAAGTTGCGCCACTTTGTAGCTTTACATTGCTTGTATTTGACCCTTTTTCCATCAAGTGAAAATTGGACACCATTGGAAAACAACTCTGAGATAAAAAAACTGAGGGAGTTTATTGTAGAGGGACCTAACACAATCTCATAGTTTCAAACAAATATTTTTTAAGCATCATGGTTTTTGAGTAACAAGCCTTCAAAGATTGCTACATTTTTGCAATTTGTACCCTTAAGGGATCGAGTTGGTTGAATCTAGCTTAGAGTGATTCGATATGTCTGGGTGTGAAAGAGTACCATGCCTAGTGTAAACATACCCATCCAGACATGTTGGAATAGGTCGTTTGGTCACACAAGTTGTAGAATGAAAGTTGCACCACGTTGCAACTTTACATTGCTTGTATTTGACCATTTTTCTATCAAGTGAAAACTAGACACCACAGGAAAGCGACTTTGAGATAACAAAAAAATAGAGAGGTTATTGTGTAGGGGCTAAAAAAAATCCCATAGGATCATATGGAGAGTTCGTAAGCATCACGGATTCTGAGTATTAGGCCTTCAAATATTGTTTCCCTTTTGCAATTTGGACTCTTAAAGGATAGAGTCGGTTGAACATAGCTCAGAGTGATTCAGTGTGTTTGGGTGCAAAAGAGGACCATTCATAGTGTAAATGTACCCATATTGATGTGCTAGAATAGTTCATTTGGTCATATAGGAGTTGCAGAATGAAAGTTACAACACTCTCCAACTTTACACTACTTGCATTTGACACTTTTTCTATCAAGTGAAAAATAGACACTACAGGAAAACAACTCCAAGATAAAATAAAAATCTAGAGAGGTTATTGTAGAGGGGCCCAATGTGATCACATAGGCTTAGATAGAGAGTTTGTAAGAATCATGGTTTCTGAGTAATAGGCCTTCAAATATTGTTTCCCTTTTGAAATTTGAACCCTTAAGGGATCGAGCTGGTTGAACATAGCTCGGAGTGATTCAACATGTTTGGGTGCAAAAGAGGAACATGCCTAGCATAAAAATACCCATATAGATGTGTTGGAATAGTTCATTTGGTCACACGAGTTGCAAGAAGAAAGTTGCACCACTGTCCAACTTTACACTGCTTGCATTTAACACTTTTTCTATCAAGTGAAAACTAGACAATATGGGAAAATGACTCCAAGATAAAAAAAAATTGAGAGAGGTTATTGTAGAGTGGGCCAACTTGATCTTGTAGGCTTAGATGGAGATTTTGTAATAATCATGTTGTTCAAGTAATAGGCCTTCAAATATTGTTTCCCTTTTGCAATTTGGACCCTTAAGGGGTCGAGCCGGTTGAACATAGCTCAGAGTGATTCAACGTATTTGGGTGCAAAAGAGGACCATGCATAGCATAAAAATACCCATTTGGATTGGTTGGAATAGTTCATTTGGTCACATGAGTTGTAAAATGAAAGTTGCACCACTTTCCAACTTTACACTACTTGCATTTGACCCTTTTTCCATCAATTGAAAACTAGACACCATGGGAAAATGACTCTGAGATAGAAAAAACCAAGAGACGTTATTTTAGAGAACACGATATTGTAGGTTCTCAAGGAGAGTTTGTGAGGATCATGGTTTTTGAGTAATAGGTCTTCAAAGATTGTTTCCCTTTTGCAATTTGGACCCTTAAGGGATCGAGCCAATTGGACGTAGCTCAGAGTGATTCAACATGTTTGGGTGTGAAAGAGGACCATGCCTAGCATAAATGTACCCATTCAGATGTGTTGGAATAGTTCATTTGGTCACATGGGTTGCAGAATGAAATTTGCACCACTTTTCAACTTTACACTACTTGCATTTGACACTTTTTCCATCAAGTGAAAACCGAACACCACGTGAAAATGTCTCTAAGATAAAAATAAATGAGAGAGGTTATTGTAGAGGGGCCATATATGATCCCAATTCCTTAGATGGAATGCCCATAACTGACATGGTCTCCAGGTAAGAGAGCGTCTAAGATTGCTACCCTTTTACAATTTGGACTGTTAAGGGATTATGTTGCATGAGTTACAAATGTTTGAGGGCAGCAATAAATTTCAAATTTTGATTAAATATCATTATGAATGTTTATTTGAATAGATGGTATGCTATATTTGTATTGATATATAATCATTAGGTTGATTTGTTTTAATAAATTAAGTTTTTATAATAAGTTAGGAAATCGGTGCTTGTTATAATAGAGAGAGAATCAAAGAAGAAAAATAATGATTGGTAACCATAAATGGTTATCAAACTCACTATATTAATAATATGATGTTTACAATCAAATGAGATTTATTTTCCAGTCCTAATTCTTATGCTTGGATGCCTTAAGTACTTTGTTCTCATAGATATTTTACAATGTCACTCATACATTTGAGATTCTCTTATAATGTCTAGATCATAGGTGCTCATGATGAGGTTAACTTCAAATGAATAACTTGAGATTCCTTTGCTAAGATTCAAACACACTTTATAATGTCTACACCATAGGTGGTCATGATAACGTCAACTTTAAATCAATAATTTAGTACTATCTGCTAGTCTTGGATTTGGCATATACTTTATAACTTTATTTGGGTTTACTAGCTCCCACCTAAACACAGAAAAGAGGTTGTAAATATTAATAATCAAATAATCAATTCAAATAAAAATGTGATATGTCAATAATCTAAAACTTGTGTGCTCAATTATTCAATATCTTATAACTTATCACTAGTCAATCTAGACCATTGAATATCTTTAAAAAGTAATTTTTATATGAATATCAAGCATACCTTCCATCAATCAGGAATACACTTTAGAGGGTCCTTGAAGTAAGTATTATGGGTTCAAAGAATTCATAAAATATAATTCCCAAGTATGGGAATATTGAAATTCAAATATAAGCTCCTTCCATGTTCAGAGAACCATCTACCCCACTAACCAATGCTCGATTTGAACATATTAAGACATTTTCTATAAAAATTGGGCATTTTCAGAAACCCTGGCTTAAAATAAGAATTGAGATTTGTCAAGATCATCAAAATAAGGATGTTGCATTTCTTTTTTGGCTGATATTTTCGTGGATGGCTCATAAATCAGCATTTTCTGCAAGAAGACACCAATCAATTTTTAGTAGTTTTCTTACAAATAGACAAAGTAAAAGAAGAAAAATAAAGAGCATCCAGAATGGAAATTAAATGAAAATAGATGGAAGACACTTATAGACAAAAAATCCACACCATTTGGTCCAAGTCAGGAACAACATGGCTTAAATCTTGATACTCCCATTGAGGATAGGCATCTCAATCTCTCAAGTTAGTCACTCCTGGCCATACATTTTCATTGGGAGTCACACAACAACCTCTCATGAATAGAACATGAATATCTAATGTAACCAAACTATTACTTTCCAACATTTTATAAACTTGTAACCTATTATAAAAACAACATAATTTAATCTTCCACTTAGTTTAATAATCTATTGAGAATATCCTACATCATTTTTTGCATATTTTTGAGAAAAAATAAAATACCATTGAACTTTGTATCCTTTGCCACAGTTCTAAATATAAAGTGTGCTACAATATTTGCAAGTCTGATAACTTCATCAATCACCTACATACATGATATAAACATTAGATGATAGAATTGGCATCATACAAATTAGTGTGCATACTTACAAATTAATCCAATGAACCATCTGGGTCTTCTCTACTCTTTATTGTGTCAAGTATTGCCTCATGGTCAGATTCAAACACCTTCCACAAGGTCTTGTTCAAAGGTCTACCCCCATATTTGATCAAATGAACATTAGATTCCATGACAAGATTCGAGTAATGAAGAATCATCCGATGTGTGTCAAAGTCCTAAAATAGCCAAACATTAACACTCTTATGTGGGTACCTTTGAAACCATGTTCCAATAACAACAACTGAGCTTGTAGGGTATTTGATGTTTTCTCCATCTATAACTAGGGCCTCCAATTTATTTTTGGCCTCAACACAATGACACAAGTAATAATATGTTCCCTCTTTGTTGTCTTCATCAACAATAACTGCATAAACATGCCCTACATTGATATGTGCAACAAATTAGATGAAATTAGTCAGCATTACAAATACACTATAAAGATAACAATAGGAATTTCAAAAACTATGCAAGTAGATATATTACCTGGATGAAATAGATTTGATATGTGGTTAAAGTCAACATATGATTCCATCTATGTTAATTCCAATGTTGTCGGAGGGTAATATGTGTGAAGTGGGCTAAGATAACTTAACAACTATTTCTAAACCCACTCCTTTGACTCACAATCATCCCAAGAATGCATTGTACATGAAGAACAAAAGCATGCCATATTTTGCATATGAATACTCCATGAACCTGCATTTAAGCTAAGAAAAGAGTGTAGCTCACTCTATCCTATCAGTGTACAATAATCCTCATATGGTGCATTGCTAGTATCATCCATCAACCAAAAAATCTACAAACAAAAGACATACCTTCATTACCTAGACCCAACAAAGCATTACACCACTCGATGATTTGCATCTATCAAATTTTCTTTGTCTTTATAATTTAACTCTTCTCATGCTAATGTTGTTTTGAAACATGCTCCTTCACCATCATGCTCTCCCTTTCCATGCCCAACCTCATAAAAGTTCCATGTATGTTGAACACCTATAATGAAATGCATGTTGCTCAACTAGTAGAACATACACGAGTTCGTGAACTATGCTGCACAATTATCTGACCATATGCTATGCCCCTCTGAGCCAAATCACTATAGGACAAATTGAAACAAACTTTCATGAACTCTAGAGAATGTGTGCAATCATCACTAATATAAAAGTGATACTCCCTCAATAGCTTCCTGTGGTCCTCTATACTACAGTTGCATGAATGAATGTTATGTGCAAAAATATTGAAACATGTGTGGAGTTGTAATATTGTAATTACACCTCATGTTGTGGTTTTAGAGTGTAGTTATATGCAACATCGAACACTAAAACTATGCTACCAATTGGAAAGGTGTCCTTGCATAACTTGAATTGAAAGTCCAACTATTGAGCTCTATGGGTATGTCGTACATATTCATACACTATATTGTCACAAAACATAGACATAAACTAATACACTGGAATCTTTTGAATAACCAAATCACACCTTCTTGCTTGATTACCATCTTTTGTAATGTATGCCATTGTTTTATACTTCCCAACCTCTACTAGTTTCTTTCCCACCTCATGTGTGCTTTCCATATGTTGACATATTGGCATATGTTGCAAGCCACCACAATGATGGCATGAACCATCCAAGCATAGTTTCTTGTAGAATATTTGGCCATCCTCTATTTCACATAAATTTTTGATAATAACTCTCTTGAAGATGTTGGTGGGGCATGTATGCCACAATCCTACAAAACATCATTAGTATATGAAAATATAAGCATATAGAATGATAAACATCATGATGGTTAGAGAATTAAATATTTAGTCTACAATGACAAGTAATGTGTGTGTGATTTATCTTGACATAAAAAGGTTTAAGCATTTCAAAATATCTTTGACAAATTTTAATTTGAGGATAATCCTATTGAAAATTATGGAAAAATTGGGTTTGAGTCTTATCCAAAAATGCTTTGGATGTGGCTCATGGTTCTGACTACCAATTATCCTTCTTACCACATCCCCTTGATTCAGAGATGGAATTGTGTTATTCCTACAATATTCTTCAATTATTGTTATCAATGCTTCAACAACTCATTTATCTTTATGTGGGACTCTCCCCAAGAATTCCCATAATTCATTTGAATCGGTGCCCTCAATTCTTTGCCACCTTTGAATGACTCTTGATAAAAAATTTCTATTAATTCTCAATTGTTCACTTGTATTTCTAATGAGATGAGATTTCCTTTTTTGACTACTTACCAAAGGCGATGTAATGACACGTTGGGTGAAATTACTATCCTTTGAGTGTAAGGTCTTACCCACACTCTGATAAGAATCCATTAGATTCTTCACAATAGTTTTTTCACTTGAAGCATTCGATGTTCTCAATCCAAGAATCTTCATGATAGTTTTATACTTTATACCTTGCATCACTTCAACAAATAGTTGACATCTTGCAGTCTTGTTTAGCCTTTCAAAGAAAATTTTTCCAAATCTTATCATCATATCTTCTACAAGTGTGTTCTAGAATCTTGCCTTCCATGTGCTGCAAAATATCCTCATCAATATTAATAAAATACTTTGGCTTTCTACACAAAATTCTAGGTGGTGTTATCCTAGGTACATACATCTCAACATTGGGAATTTCATCAATATTTAAGTTAGGTGGGCTAGATCACGTACCTTCAATCGAGGGTGGACTAGATGACATACCTTGAGGTTCACATGGGGATGATGGCACACCTTCTTTGTAAAATCCGAGTGATGATGTACTCTCAACTTGAGATGTGGTGGATGGTGTCCCTTCATATTTACCTATGGTAGATGGTGTCCTTCCACATTGACTTGCGGTAGATGGTGTCCCTCCATATTTACTTGTGGTAGATGGTGTCCCTCCATATTCACTTGTGGTTAATGGTGCCCCTTCATATTCACTTGTGGTAGAGGGTGTGTCTCCAACTATGGTTTTCAAATATGTCTTAGCATGATGCTTTCACATTCGTTCCTTTTATGCCACCAATGCCTTTTTAATTTTTGATGCTTGAGGTTCCTCTTCAATTGGCTTGTTTTTGTCAATCATATCCAATTTATTCTTCTCACAATATTCCCTCATCCATACTCTATTTTTTTCTTTATTAGTTTCATACTCTTCATCTATTGGTTTATTCCTTCTTCATTTCCCTGGCATGCTAGATAATTTTACCTATATAATTGTAATGAGACAAATATTAGTTCCTGAAAAATGAATCCATACAAATAAATGAAACATATGTCATTCAAGGATTCATACAATATACATACAATAATATTGTAGAAGAGTATTTATAGCATAGACAAAGGTCACATGAATTTTTTGGATGGAATTCCTTAAATAAATGTGGTCATGTGGCATGTCATGATTGCAAGATATGCTCAAAGTGGAAGCATGGACAAGGCATGCGAATTGTTTGACAATAATATTTTTGTAGACATGTATGCAATATGTGGTAGCATTGGCAAGCTAGTGAGCTGACTAGCTTGCCAATTAAGTAGGGTTGAAAAGGTAGGGACAACGTGAGAAAATGCCTCATAGAATTGGGGCTCAAGGTAATGTTCTATGAGGCATTTTCTCATGCTGCCCCTACCTTGTCAACCCTACAATATTGGAAAGCTAGTGGACTCACTAGCTTGCCAATGCTACCACATTTTGCATACATGTCTATGAAAAAATCACTATCAAACAATTCACATATCTTTTACATGCTTCCATTTTGAGCCTATCTTGCAATCAAGGCATGCCACATGACCTCGTTTCTTTAAGGCATTCCATCCAAAAAATCATGTGAGCATTGGCAAGCTAGTGAGCTCACTAGCTTGCCAATTTGTTAGGGTTCACAAGGTATGGGCAGCGTGAGAAAATGCCTCATGGAAATGGGGTCTCATAGTGATGTACATCACCATGAGACCCATTTATATGAGGAATTTTCTCACATTTCCCCTATCACCATGAGACCCCATTTCTAGGAGGAATTTTATCATGTTGCCCCTATCACCGTGAGACCCTATTGCTATGAGGCATTTTCTCATGCTGCCCCTACCTTGTCAACCCTACTGCATTGGCAAGCTAGTGAGATCACTAGCTTGCAAATTCAGTAGGGTTGACAAGGTATGGGCAGAGTGAGAAAATTCCTCATAGAAATGGTTTCTTGAGGTGATCCCTACAAAATTAGCAAGCTAGTGAGCTCACTAGCTTACTAATATGGTAAGGTTGACAAGGTGGGGTAGCATGAAAAATGCCTCATAGAAATGGTGTCTCATGGTGAACATCACTGTGAGACCCCATTTCTATGAGGCATTTTTTCATGCTCCCCTTACATTGTCAACCCTACCACATTGGCAAGCTATTGAGATCACTAGCTTACCAATGCTACCACATTTTGCATACATGTCTATGAAAAAATTATTGTCAAACAATTCACATGCCTTATCCATGCTTCAATTTTGAGCCTATCTTGCAATCAAGGCATGGCACATGACCAAATTTATTTAAGGCATTCCATCCAAAAAATCATGTGAGCATTGGAATCTAGTGAGCTCACTAGCTTGCCAATTCGGTAGGGGTGACAAGGTAGGGGCAACATGAGAAAATTTCTCATAGAAATGGGGTCTCATGGTGTCATTTTCTCATTTTTCTCCTACCTTGTCAACCCTCCCGAATTGACAAGTTGTACATCACCATGAGACACCATTTCTATGAGGCATTTGCTCATGTTTCCCCTACCTTTTCAACCCTACCGAATTGGCAAACTAGTGAGTTCACTAGCTTGCCAATGCTATGACATTTTACATACATGTCTACCAAAACATTATTGTCAAGAAATTCACTTGCCTTGTCCATGCTTCCATTTGGATCCTATCTTGCAATCAATGCATGCCACATGATCACATTTATTTAACACATTCCATCCAAAAAATCATGTGAGCATTCACAAGCTAGTGAGCTCACTAGCTTGCCAATGCAGTGGGGTTGACAAGGTAGGGGTAGCGTGAGAAAATGCCTCATAGTAATGGGGTCTCATGGTGATTGGAGATGCTACAACATGGTCATAGATATGGTTCACATTGGTGTAATTATTTCCTTTACCATTGTTGTTCCCCTTATTGTGATCTGGCATTTGATTCGTGTATATATTGAGATCTTGATTTCATGTTGGTTGTTCAATGGTTATGGTCTTATCATCAATGAGGTCTTGGATAAGATTTTTTAGCCTCATGCAACTAGATATTTTGTTTCTCTTGATCTTTTGAAAATCAAAAATATACTTCTCATTATACCACAAAATTTTAACTTGAGGTTCATGGTAATTTTCATAGATGGGGATTGTTATAAGGTTTTCTTGTACTAGTTGTTGCATGACAGATTCAATGGGTTCCCCTAGTCATGTATATTTTCATTTTGGTGGATATTTGTTCCTTAGGGGAGGTCCCCCTTGAGTGTTCACATTTTTGACTATTTGATTGTTGGGTGGTTTTTGTGATGGGTTTGTGTGCGAGGTATTTTGTGTGTTGATTTGTGGTTGTGGGTATGTTTGTTGTTGCGATTCTTCTTTGGAGCACTAATAACAACTTTGGCATCACTGACACCACTATTGGTGACCTTTCTTTTTTTAGCCCATGTGCAAGGTTTATCATTGTATCTTGTCGATGGTCTATTATCTTGGTACATGGGTGTGCCCCCTTATGCTATAAGGGCTCTTTCTATGTTGATAGATTTGGGGATCAGTTGGTCATATGTCATGATGCATTGCATTTTTATATGGAGAGAAAAGCTCCCTTCAAGGTTAGAGATGATGGTCCCAATGTTTTGTTCCTTTGGCATGGACTATTTTCTTTTGCTGGACTTGAATCTCCATCATTGTAGGAAAGTTTCAAATGTTTCTCCCTTAGCTTGTTTGAGACCAGATAATTCTTCCAAGCTCACTTCCATGCCTAAGTTAAATGAATAGTTCTCTATGAACAAGTCCATGATTTCTTGTAACCTTTTGATTCTAGGGGGTAAGAAGGAGAAGCATTCCATCATTGGACTATAAAATATTTGGGGGAAGAGTCGCATTAGATAAGAATCATCATATGCTACTTCCATACAATGTACGTAGAATTCTCTGATGTGATCCTCAAGATTTATGTTTCCTTGGTATTTGTCGAATTTCATTATTTCGAAGCCTAGTGGGGATGGAACCATAGCAATGCTTCTATTAAATGGATAGGGGCACAAATTTCCTTGTGTGTGTGATTTCTTTGTCTTTCCTGATTGTATGTCCTGTATTTTTTTTTGAGAGAAACTTAACCTATGTGGAAAGATAATCTTTTGAATCAAGTGGTGGAATCTATGTGTTTTAGGATGGTATGTTTTATTGGGTGAAGGATGGGGTGGCTTGCATGTTAATATTCAAGGAATTTTGTTTCATATTCGTGAAATGTTTCTAGAATATTTTCTATGCAACCAATGCTCGTTGGTACGCCTGTTGTTGTTATGGTTCCAACAATGCTTGTTGTTGGGCTTGTTGTTGTTGTTGTTGTGCTAATAGTGCCTGTTGTTGTGCTATCAATGCTTGTTTTTGTGCATGTTGTAAGGCTTTTTGATAGGATTGTTGTTGCAACAAGTCTTGTGCTTGAGCTTGCTATGCTTGGCATTAAGCTTGAGCTTTAGCTTGTGCTTGCATTTTTTCTTGTGCCTCTTGTGCGACTTGTTTTTGTTGTAGAAAAGCTTGTGCTTTTTTTTGTGCTTGTTCTTGGGCTTTCACTTGAGCTTTTTGGGATTGAAATTTTTTTAAGGAATTTTGGTAAGATTTTTTTGTTTCTTGTAATGTGATACTATACTAATTTTACACATTTTGATTTGGAGGTGGGAGATTTTTTGGGATGGTGTGAGATGATGTGACAAGAGGTTGTTGGGGTGTTTGTTGAAGTGTTTATTGAGTGATGACAAGGGGTTGAGTGGTAGATAGTGTGGTTGATATGCTTAGTCCTTGGGAGACTAGATTTTGGGATGCGATAGATGATATGATGATTGGTTGAGAGGTTTGGGTTGATGCCACTTGGCATTGTGATATCAGTGGCACATTTGGAGGATTTGGTATAATAGATGTGCTGGTTTGATTTGTGCTTGGTGGGTTGAATTTTTTGGCTTTGGATTGGTGTGGATGATGATGTCAAGATAGGGAATGGTGACAAGGTTTGTATCATGTTCCCTTGTGGAAGTGACGATGAAGCATTAAAAGTACCCACTTTTCCAAATAAATCCTCTTTTCCTTGTGAGATGTTGGGATTGTATCCTTGTGTATCAATGGAATATTCAGGGCTAGCATGGAAAGTGGTTTAATTATTTGTATCATGGAATATTAGTGGCACATATGGTTGCTTAGGGTCTTGTGGGATGGTGTTTGGCATAACCAATACTGTATTGGCTTCCAAATTTTGGTTGTTGACAAGTGGATGTCCTTGAAAGGCTTGGATTAATGAACTTCCCTTTGTGATCATAGGCTGACTTGGGGCATGGGATGATTATGGTTGACTTATTGGTTGTATGATGCTTAGGAATGAATGTGTGAGTGACATTTGTGGTATGTTACCCAAAGGTTGTTCAAATATTTCTCACATCAAAATCAGAAGGAAGTTTAGCCCCTTCTTTTGCCAATGCTAAAATGTATTGGGTAAGATTGAGCCTCATGACTATGTTGAAAAGTTTGTGAGTTTAGAGATTTTGAACTAGTTCAAGTATTTCATCTTGGGATATCTCGTTGAAGTTATTCGTGACATCCTCCATTTGGAATCCTCCCTCTTGAGGATCTTGATGTAGTTGAGGGGGATTAAGTGAAGGGTTGATAGATACCCTAGGTTTGAATTATGTTTTACTTAAATCACTTGAGGTTGATGTTTCTTTTTTTTTCTCCATGATATTCTTGTGTTGTGACCTTGTTTGGACCATAAAATTGGGATCAATTTTTAGGATAATGGGAGGTGAACCTCTAACTCCTTTGGTTGATCTAAAATTTAGGTACAAAAAGAAATTCTAGGATGTGTTTAAGGATCAAATGATGATTATGTGATAAATGAGGGATGAATGGTGTGAATGTTTGAACTTTTGAGAACTTTGGATCAATATTAGACCTTAGGATTTTTTACTTTGATTGGTTTGGTTTGGATGATGGACTTGTAGATCCCAAAATGTTAGATGTGATCTTGGGGCGAACTTGTCCAAAAGGGTGCTAACCTAAGTAAATGTGTGAGAAAGGAATCATTCCCACACACCTAGATAAACAAGGTGATTTTTATTTTGATCTAAGGCTTTACCAAAAGTCTACCATAGATGATTTTTCCAAATTTCTAAAAGTTGTTTGTGAGATGGGTTTTTTGATAAATGTTGTGACAAATGGAAGTGTTGGTTTTGTATCCTAGATGAACCTAAAAAGACTCTTTTTACAAGACCAAGGTGTTGAAGAATATGATATTTCCTATTAAGTGTTTCAAAAATCATAGGGTTCATATTGAGCATACATGTCTGGATTGTTGAGTGGAATGTCTATGAAACCTTGTTACCTTCTTGCTTATCTTGTAGTACTGTCTTAGGTTACACTTTCTAATGTATCTTCTTATAGATTTTTGAGTATGAAACCTATGTTTGAAGTGATTACATAAAGACTTTTTCTTTGGAATTTTGAATTGGTGGGAAATCATAAAGACAAACACATGTGTGGGGTTCAATTCTCTTTTTATCTTGATTAAATGGATTAGTTTTACCACATCAACTCATCTTGTTTAAATTCCAAAATAAATGTTTATGTCTTAGCTTCTTTTCATTACATAAGGTCCGTTATGTGAAAATCAAAGATTCAAGGCCATAGTTTCCCTAGGTTGACTTTGAAGAGATAAAATTTAGATATGAGCCCAAGTATTGAGAAGCCTCTAAGGATAAAATCCTTAGGGACAAGCAGTAATAATTGGACCCTTCAAAGATATTCACTCTTTACAAAGGGTTTGAATATTTTGATGATTTGTTTTATGTTTGTTTCAATGTTTGACTTGCAAAAATTCACAATCCTAGGCTTCAAAGATACTACTTACCGATTCCCCACTTGAATTTCTCCAAACACCAAGACAAAGTCAACAACTAGATATTTGGTGACACTAGCTCCCCTCCATGGCACACACTTCTCGGGACCACTAAATCTCAAAATCTTGAAGATATGAAGATCCTAAGGATTTTCCCATTTCAACTTTGAATAGTACAAATGTGGAGCGGCTTCAAAATAATTGTTCCTACACCAGCAAGCATAAAGGCTTTTGGTCACTAAAAAAATGGTTTGTAGTAAGGGATTTTGTTCAAGGTGGCCATACATGTGACAAGATTAGCTCAAGATTATGGTCAATAAAGAGGCCTCCCAATCCCTTACTAAGAATAAATTTTTAACATATCACATAGATACTAAGGTTAAGACTTGTTGGTATGACATATTTTCACCTATTTTTAATGAATTTCATCACAACACAATTTTATATAGCGATTGAAATATCTTGGATTTAGCTTGGTATTGCTTGGGTCGTTCCCTCCTTTCGAAGTGAGGTAGTCCCTCTAAAGATAGAAAAAATCAAGGAAGTACATTTGTAGCTCGACTTCCTAGACCATGTGAAGCGCAAGGAGGGACCACACACAATGCCTTTTCCTCACACTAGCATGGGATTCATTTTTAGATCCAAATTGAAATATGTGGGTGGTTAGACAAAAAATGTCAAAGGGAATTCTTTTGATTCTCAAGAGTGCCAAGTGGTACAAGAGAAGTGCATACACATTCAAATGACAAGAATTGAAAACCACAAAACAAAGAAGACACAAGTTTTATTTAATCCCCAAAGTAAAGGTGAGTTTATTTTTTAAGCACCAAAAACCAAGTGTGAATTGTTTTGTTCAATTTCAGCCAACAAAGCAAAGTCTAGTATGTTTGTATGTTCAATTTTAACCAAATTGAAAAGATTAAATCAATGGTTAATTTTAAGCCCAAATTAATGTTAGTTGGTCTAAAAGAGAAAATAGAAGTAACAAATGGATTCCCTAGGCTATTACAATGAGCATTTAAAAATGCTTTTTCAATTCGAGTGAGCAATTCTCCAACTCAAATCTGCTTGATATTTTTTGAGATTTATCCATCTCACTACATCGCTAGATTAGTGATCCTAATGTGAAAGAGGTTTCCACTGATTCTTTATGCAACTAGTAATCATTACAAAGCTATCACCAATAAGATTTATTTCATTGTTTCTTTACATTGAATACAAACATTGCAAAACTATCATAGCTAAAATATAATATCTCAAAGGATCAATGAAGCTAAACCTGTATTTTTCTCAAACAATGACAAAATTCAGCTACAAGAAAGTGGGGTGTATGTGTAGGATCATCATGGAAAAAATAGGCCCTTAAGTGGCAATAAAAAGACATAAAATCAGAGTTAGACAACTTGATGTAAAATTTTGAATAAGTTATCTATATTATTTCAAAAAAACGTAAAAATAAAATTTGTAGCAAATTGAATGTAGTTTTTAAACTACTGGACCTTTATTTAAAAAAAAATATCTATTTGGTAAAAATTTGAAATTTCAATGTAGTAGTATTTAAATTTCAGGTAAAAATAAGAAGTAGGTGTCTGTCTGACCACCCTAACCACAATAAAATGATAATTTTTTTATAAGATTCTAGATATAAGTAGAGGACTCATCTCCCGATGTGATGCATATTTTTTTATAATTTTTTTCCAAGTAAATAATTAATTATGAATTTTTTATTACAAATTTTTAAAAATATAAAAGCTCATATGTCTAACCACCTTAACTTGGTCAAAAATTCATGAAATTAAATTTTATTTTATTTTTTCCTATTGTATGTGAAGCATAGAATGTGACGCATTTTTCAAATTCAAAAAATGTGATACCATTTGAAAGTTATAGATTTTTTCAGTCAGCCTATCAATCAGGACTTTATTCATAATTCTAATAGAAAATGAATAATAATTATTTATTAAATTCAAAGTAAAGAATAATTTATATTGGTGGAAAGCTGAGAATCTCCTCTATAAACCCTTTTCATTTCATCAATTTTGGGTAAAAAAAAAGTCATTAGCCACATGGGCCATCATATGGCTTACATATCGACACTTTTTGGCCCATCATGATCCTGCACATACCCTGCTAGGTTAAACTTTTTATTTTGAAAAAATTGGATTGAAGTTGAAGGTGGGATATAAGGAGGGCTAACCTTTTTATTTTGACAAATTTGGCTTGGAGTTGACATTTTTTGTAGCTTCAAGAAGGCGACACCGCCCTTGGTTCATACAGCGTTGCCTTTGCATTCAACATCACCATTGTTTGCATGTAGAACATCACTTTCATTTTTATCACTAATTTTTTTTATGTTGCATTTCCTTTCAACATTCTTTCACGTCACCTTTACAATAGCATTGCCTCTATCTTCTTGGCCTAAGCTGCTAAATTCTACTTTTGATAGATCGTTGCCTCTACTACAGCACCACATTTGTGCTCTCTATCTACTATAGAGAGTCGCTTTTGTTTTTTCTAGAGCATCACCTTTACATTTAGCATCACCTTTCTTGGCCCACAAAGCACTGCCTTTGTTTCCTAGCATCACCTCTATAGATTGAAGAGGAAAACCAGTTTGAAGAACAATTTTTTTTTTTAATGCTCTTTGTAATAGCTCAGGCTTTTCAAATCTATTTTTTCATTTTCTATTTTAGGACCAACTAGCATTACTTTGGGCTTAAAATTAACCATCTACTTAATCTTTTTAAATTTGGACTGAAATTGAGCATTAGAAACTTACTAGACATCAAGCTATATGGGCTAAAATTGAACAAGGCAAATGAACTCACCTTTACTTTGGGGATTAAAAAGAACTTGTGTCTTGTTTGTTTTTTGGTTTACAATTCTTGTCATTTGAATGTGTATGCACTTATTTCATGCCACTTGGTGATCTTGATAATCAAAAGAATTCCTTTGATGTTTTTTTGTCTAACCACCCACATATTTCAATTTGGATCTAAAAATGAACTCCATGATAGTGTGAGGATATGACATTGATTGTGCTCCCTCAGTGCACTTCACATGATCTGGGAGGTCAAACTACAAATGTAATTCCTTGTGTTTTTGTATCTTTAGAGGTCCTACCTCCTTGCTTCAAAAGGAGGGAACTACCCAAGAAGTACCTAGCTAAAGCCAAGCTCTTTCAGGGTATGTGGAAGATCATCATGGAAAAAACAGGCCTTTAGGTGGCAAAAAATTTAGAAAAATCAGAGTTAGGTAACTTGACATAAACATTTGAATAAGTTATCTATATTATTTCAAAAATATGTAAGAATAGAATTTGTAGAAAATTGAATGTAGTTTCTAAACTACTAGGTTTATTTACAAAAAAATTAAATCTATTTGGTGAAAATTTGAAATTTCAATACAGTAGTACATAAATTTCAGGGAAAAAATAAGATGTAGGTGTCTATCTAACCACCCTAACCACATTAAAATGATAATATTTTTTTATAAGATTTTAGATATAAGTAGAGGACTCATGCCCCAATGTGATGCATATTTTTTTGTAATTTTTTCCAAGTAAATAATTAATTATATTTTTTTTATTACAAATTATAAAAAATATAAAGACTCGTATGTATGACTAGCTTAACTTGGTCAAAACTTCATGAAATTCATTTTTATTTTTAAATCTTATAGTATGTGAAGCATAGAATGTGATGCATGCTTCAGATTCAAAAAATGTGATACAGTTTGAAATCTATAGATGTTTTTTAATCAACCTATCAATCAGGACTTTAGTTGTAATTCAATAGAAAATGAATAATAATAATTTATTAAATTCAAAGTAAAGCATAATTTATATTGGTGGAAAGCTGAGAATTTCTTTTAAAAACCCTTTTCATTTCATCAATTTTGGGTAAAAAAAAGGTTGATAGCCACATACCCATCATATTGCCACTTTTTGGCCCATCATGATCCTGCACATACCCTTCAACCACTATATAAAAATGTGTTGTGACGAAAGTCATTAACAATAGGTGCAGATGTGTCCTACCGACAAGTGCCACCCCTACTATTCGTGTGATACGATAAAAAATTATTCTTAGGAAGTGATGTGGAGGCCTCTTGATTGACCATAATCTTGAGCTAATCTTGCCACATGTATGGCCACCTTGAACAAAATCCTTTACTACAAACCATTTGTTAAGTTACCAGAAACCTCTATGCTTACTGGTGTAGGAATAGTCATTCTAAAGCCACCCCACTTTTTTACTATTCAAAGTTGAAATAGGAAACTGCTTAGGATCGCTAGATCTTCAAGATTTTGAGATTTGGTGGTCCCGAGAAGTGTGTGCCATCGAGGGTAGCTAGTGTCACCAAATCTATAGTTGTTCACTTTGTCTTAGTGTTTGGAGAAATTTGAGTGGGGACTCAGCAAGTAGTATCTTCACAGCCTAGGATTGTGTATTTTGCAAGTCAGTTAAACACATTGCTTGGATCTCAAAACTTTGAAAAAAACATTTAACAAGTCATCAAAATTTCAAACCCTTTAGAAAGAGTGAATATCCTTGAAGAGTCCAATTATTACTGCTTGTCCCTAGAGATTTTATCCTTAGAGGCTTCTAAATTTTGGGGGTCATATCACAACTTACTCTCTTCAAAGTCAACCTAGGAAAACTATGGCCTTGACTCTTTGATAAATTCACATAATGGACTTTGTGGAATGAAAAGGAGCTTACATAGATATTTAGTTTGGGATTTAAACAAGATGAGTTGATGTGGTTAAAATAATCCATTTAATCAAGATAGAAAGACAATTGAACCCCACACAACTTTTTATCTTCATGATTTCCTACAAAGTCAAAATTCCAAAGAAAAAATCTTTATGCCGTCACTTCAAACTTAGGTGTCATACTAAAAAAGCTATAAGAAGATACATTAGAAAGTGTAACCTAAGACAATACCCCAAGATAATCAAGAAGGTAACAAGGTTTTATAAACTTATCCCATTGAATAATCTGGACATGTATGCTCAGTATGAACCCCTCATTTAAGTCAAACATTGGTCTTTTTGGTTTGAATACTTTAGAGGTCTAACATGTCCTTCAACACCTTGGTCTTGAAAATGAAGTTCTTCTAGGTTCATCTAGGATCAAAACCAACACCTCCATTTATCAAATCGCATCTCACAAAAATCTTTTAGAACTTTGTAAGAATCATCTATGCTAGAATTATGGTAAATCCTTAGATCAAAATCAAATTCATCTTGTTTGACTAGGTGTGTGGGAATGAATCCTTTCTCCATTTAGTTAAATAAGAACCCCTTTAGGACAATTTCACCTCAAGATCACATCTAACATCTTGGGATTTGCCAATCCATTATCCAAATCAAACCAATCAAAATAAAAAAATCCTAAGGTCTAGTATTCATCCAAAGTTCTCAAAAGTTCAAACATTCACACCATTCAGATCCTTAAATATCTTAGATTTTATTTTTTGTATCTAAATTTTAGATCAACCAAAGGAGTTAGAGTTTCACTTCCCATATTCGTAAAAGTTGACCCCAATTTTATGGTCAAAACAAGGTGATCATGGAGCAAAACAAAGAAACATCAACCTCAAGTTATTTAAGTCAAACCAAATTCAACCCTAGGGAATATGTCAACCCTCCACTTAATCCCCCACAACTACCTCAATATCCTCAAGAGGGAGGTTCCCAAGTGGAGGATTTCACAACCAATTACAAAGAGATGTCCCAAGATGAAATACTCGAACTAGTCCAAAATATGGAAACTCGCAAACTTGTCAATATGGTCATGAGACTAAACCCAACCTAATACATGTTGGAGTTGGAAAATGAAGGGGCTAAACTCCCATCCTATTTTTACATGAGCACCATTTTTGAGAAAAACTTTAAGGACCATTCCACAAACATCTTTCACACCATATTTCTCAACTATAGTCCAACCCATCTCCCAACTATCATCATCACATGCACCAACTCAACCCATGTCCACAAGGGGGAGTTTGCTACTTCAATCCCTTCAAGAAAAGCCACTTGTTAACAATCAAATATTGGAAGCCAACACAATTTTGAGTATCTCAAACACCAACACCCCCCAAATTGATCTACATCCATATGTACCACTCAAATTCCATGACACAAACATAGCACCCAATTTTCAAGCCACACCTACTCTAGATAACCAAGGTTACACTCCTAATGTTTCACAAGGGTAGGTAGATATATTTGGACATGGGGGGAACCCTAGGTGCTTCATCCTCATTCATACAAGGAAAAATACCAGAAGCAATTCCACAAGTTCATCTCATCAATCCATCCAACACATTGACCCAAAATTAAACAAATCTATCAATCACAACAAATTCGATCAAGCCTTCAAATGTGATCCCAAACACAAGTATGCCACTGAAATTGCAACACCAAGTGGAATTCCATAAAATAACTCAACATCGATCCCCAAAACAACAAAAAATTAAGTGGGATCCCAAACATACACCCTTCCATCCAAACCCCAAATATTTCAAGGGATGGTATCACAAAAACAAGGAAAAAACATGTTAAATGAGCTATCCACCACCCAACCTCTCATCATCCAAAAACCTCCCATCACTCGAAAACTACCTCAACAACCATCTCAACAACCCCTCAACATATCATCTCATACCATTCAACAAAATCCATAACACCCATCTGAAAATCCCAATGAAACAAATCAACATAACATCACATTGCAAGACACACAACAAGCCTACTTAAATTACTTGTAATAACTTCAGGCACAAGCACAAGCCCAAGCTCAAGAACAACAAGCATTGATATCACAAAAACAACAAGAAATGCAACAAGAAGCCTAACAAGCACAAGTGCAAGCACAACACCAAGCCCAACAAGAAGAGTTGTTGGCACAACAACAATAATAGGCATACCAACAGGAATTAATCACACAACAATAAGGCTTCCAACAATACTTTATGAACATAGAAAAAAATTATTTGAACCTTAACACAAGGAACTTATGCCACCCTATCTTTCACCCAAGAAACCATTCCACCCCAAAACATGTACATTCCACGACCTGATCCACAAACAAATCTTTCCACAAAGGTGAAATTTCTCTCACAAAAAATACAAGACATACAATCTAGAAAATTAAAAAAACCATACACCCAATGAGATTTTTTCCCCTATCCATTTGATAGAAACATCACCATGGTTCCATTCCCACCAGGATTCAAAATACCAAAATTTTGACAAATCTAGAGGAAAAGGGAATCCTAAGGACCATATCAAATAATTTCATGTACATTCCATGGAAGTGGCATATGGTGAATCCTATCTAATGTGGCTCTTCCCCCAAAGCTTGGATGGTCCTGCAATAGAGTAGTTCTCCTGCTTACCTCCTGGAATAAAAAAGTTTCAAGAAGTTGTAGACCTATTCATAGAAAACTACTCATTTAATCTAGACATGGATGTAATATTGGAGGAGCTATCCGGCCTTAAGTAGGTTAGGGGAGAATAATTTAAAACCTTCTTACAATGATGGAGGTCTAGAGCCAACATGAGCAAATGGTCCATGCTAGAGGAGAAACAAATAGAACCATCATTTCCAACCTCGAGGGATAATTATCCTTCCAGCTAAAAATGCCATGCATCACGACATATGATGAATTAATTCCTAAGAATCTTAGCATTTAGAGAGCCCTCATAGCACAAGGAAACACACCCATATATAGGGGCAATCAACCATCAATGATCTATAATGATAAACCTCACTTTTGGAACAAGAATAAGAATGCCCCTAATGATGGTATTATTGATGCAAATGCCCCACCACAAACAAACATCCAACTAAGGAACACATGACATAACACACAACAAATAAATGCGCAACCACACAACAATCAATCAATGATCAATTTTTCCAATACTCAAAAGGAACCACAAAGAACCAATAACAATGCACCTAGATGAAAATTCACTCCCTTAGGGGAGCCCATGGAAGTAGTTTTGAAGAAGTGTATACAAGATAACCTTATCACACTCCCAAATTTCTCCAACTATCAAGAGCCACAAATCAAACCTCCTAGCTATAGAGAATATCATTTTTGTGAATTTCACTGATACAAAGGTCATAATACACAAAACAAATTCAACTCAAACACCTTATTCAAGATCCTTTTGAACAAAAAAAACTTGAGGTTGATCAACCTAGGAATAAAGACTTAAAATCTATAAGACCCCTATGCTCGATCATGGGAAATCAAAAGATACAGGAGAGGCATCAAGTTATAATACTGTAAACCATACCTATGATACCACAATAGCACATATTTATGTTGATAATTCATCACAAGAAGAGGTATTATACAAGTATCATGAGACATTCTTAAAATAGGGTCAAGATCAATCAACCATTCTTAGCAATGTTTCATATCAAAATGGTATCATGTATCTTTCAAATAGTCATATTACCTCTTCATATGACTACATAATTGTCCTAATTGAGGAGGTTCCAAGATAACAAGAAGGTTTTCATACTCCATCCATAGAGCTTACAACTTATGAAGAGTCTCTTATCAATGATACATTATCTACCCAAGGGTGATGTCAAGAAGATAGCTTGGAGGATAAAAAAATTTGCGCTTAACCAAATCAAGATCAAGATACTATTCCCACACAACATAGTCATGAGAGTAATATTTACTCAACCACAAGTCATGGTAAAGATATTAACTCCCCAAAGCATTATCATTACTTGTTGAGAATTCTCCTATCCTTCCATAAATTCAACAATACACCACATTCCACCAATGAGGTGATTTCTTTGGAGGGACATATATAAATTATTTATACAAAAAAAAGAATCTCCCACTCTTGATATTCCCACACAATAATAAGAAATAGTTGAGATCCTTGATTATTGCAGTGATGGTGCATCATCGACATATTTTGAATCAATGTCGTCTTTTGAAGCAGAATCAACAAATAAAGATGCCACATGATTAGATCAAACAGTTAATATTCCTAAATAGCAAGAACCTATAGAAACATCATGTGGTCATGACAAATCATATTCAATAGTTATGGATCAGGATACATATTATCAAGGTACAAAGCTAGGCATTGTTAATACCTTCACAACACCAGGGGAAATCTTGTCTAATGCGAACATCAACATAAGGGGCATGAAATATCGTTGTGATAAAAATATTATCAACACTACAACTAGTTGTATCATGAATCATCATCCATCCCCTATCTCATACACAAAATGGGACCAACATGAGAAGAAATATTCCTATCATAGCAAGGAGATCACCAAAGAAAATGAATCTGTAAAGAAAAAAGGACAAATTAAATACAAATGATACCAAAGAATGCAAACAAAAATCATCCCAAACATACTCCATTAGTCAAAGAAACTATGGGGAAAAGTCAAAAAGGGAAAGGTATCCAACAAATATGCCCTCAAATACAAAGGCAGGCTTCTCAAGCAACATACAAAATATATCAAGTAGTTGGTCTTAATTCTATGCACACTTCCATGTCTATCCATCATTGCTCATCTTCCAAAGTTTGGAGAGCCAAAGGTTCCAAACTATCAACCAATTCATCACATTTTCCATCATGCTTGACACCATACACTCCATCCATGATATCAAGTTCTCACATTGACTGTGTGTCGGCAACTACTCTTCATCATAAGGATTCTTAAGGAACTTTATCATGATGCACACACATAGACAAGGTTAATTCTAGTACTGATAAGGTAAGTCAGAGTTCTTCAAAGCTACATTAAAGTGGTCATATCTTAGCAAAGTAGCTTCTTCAAGAAGGATATCATTGGCATGTTATGAAAGTGGCCTCTACACAAGTACCACTAGGTGTTTTAGCATGAGGGTAAATTTTTCAAAAAGATAAAAAATAAATAAATAAATAAAAATCAAGAAAATAATAAAATAATAAAAATAAAAAATCGTCCTCCAATGAAAACTGCATGGGCAGTGCTTTGGGAAATTACTATTATGAAAATGTACAAAACAGGTATCATGAGTAGAATCGAGTGTCATATGGGCCTTTTCAAGGAAAGAATCGCATCCCCTCCATAAGAGATCCAACATTTCCTCCATCTATCCAATCCATCTTTATCCAAATCTTACAACATATCTTCATCTTGACAAAGGTTCAATGTATAAATTGTCTTTCCTCATGGCTAAAATAATTTTGACATGGTCTTTACCATACATCCCATGTTGTCCTATTGCACGTCAAAAATATTCACATGGTTTTCCACTAATATCTTGATTCGACTATTGTGTTATGAAACATTTCTTGACACTAGAGGTGGATTCTTTTTCTCTCATTTTTTTAATAACTCTTGATCCACATCTTATATTTCACAACGTGACATCGACATCATGATCTAGGTATCATTAAAATCTGAAAAAATCCAAAAACATTCATACAATAAAAAAATGTTGAAAATAGGGTTCTTGAATTATGTTGTCTCTGAGTTTAAACATAGGAAAGACCAACCGTGATGAGCCCTTGAACACAAAATACAAATAAAATAAAAATCTCATAAAACACAAAACCCAAAAACAACCTCAAAACATTACAAAAACATAAAAAAAATCCAAATATTTGGAAAAATCATCCATCCCATTTCACTTCACCCACAATAATCAACCATACATAATAAATCAATCGTCACTTTCATCCTTTGGAAAAATAAATAGAAACAACCACAACAATCTGCAAAAATAAAACTTCAAACACAAAATCAAACTCTTGATCTTTTTAGTAAACATGTCAATGAAGCCTTATATCAATAGCCTTTCAAAAAACCTATCAAATTTCCACCCTCCACTAAAATTTCCTAGGATGCATCCTTCCTATAATGGGCATTATCTTTCACAATCACTTTGGATTCTTATCCTAAACAAAACACATCCCCTTGGCTAGAGGTACACAGAACATTCGATTGTCTGTTTACTTGATCTTTTCCTGTTATTTATCTTATTGTGCCCATTCCAATGACCTCTCAATGATGTTTATCAAAATGATTTAGAGAGAAAGGAATGGGGCATTGATCATTATCTTTTATTTTTTATGCTTTTTGGATGTTCTTGTAATATAACCTTGACAAATACTTGCTTTGTTAGGTGTGTATGGAAGGTGTTTTGGACAGCTTGTTGACTATTACATTGATAGGTTATGCCTTTCTATGTTTTTGTCTGACATGTTTGAAACTTTTGAAGTGCATCCTAGCAAATGTTTTGTATGTCAGGTGTGAACAAGAATACTCCTATCTATTTTTTGAGTCAAAGTACATTGCACTAGATACAACATCATCCTAGTTGTCCATACCTTGATGCATTGTATCTATGTGTTTTATCAAAAATAAGGAATTTTTTTTTTGTTTGTGTCCCAATCCATGGATAAGAAATAATTATCACTCATCACCATATCTAATAAAGTCTCAATGACTCATGGACTTTTTGGACTCTTGCATCTTCTAGGAATCTGGGGTTAATCCATCCATCTTATTCTTCTATCTTTACTAACATTTCTATCCAAATATGTGTGATATCTCAAAATATACACAAGGTTACCCATGGCCAATGACTGCTTATACATCATCAAAATTTTCTACATCAAATATCTAATCTTTCTAAAGAATTATCTTTCATCCTCTAATCAGAAAAACTACTCCTCTCACATTTTTATCATGATCTCAAACAAAAAATTGACATTTCTACTTGATCTCTCAAGGGGGCAATGTACCAGTGTATTTCCTTTTATTGGGGCATCAGTGGGGCATCCAAAAAATTAAGATTTTTTTCAATTTTGATCTTGATAGCATCATTGATCTTGAGAAGTGTCAGTCTTTGAACCAAGGTAACAGGTACCTCGCTTCAAAGAGGGGGAAAATGTAGACACCTAAATAGTCTTGATCGGTATTACACATCTGAATTTGATTAATTAACATCATTTCCTCCTAAATCACTTTTGTTCTAGCCATTTAATTAAGTAATCTTTATTGTTTAATTTAATTCATCAACTTCTACTATTAATCAAATAATTAACTTTATTGGATTAATTCACTTTATTTTTACCAATGTTCATCCTATTTATTTAAAATTAAATCATTTATTAAATACCCCTAGAGTTCTCTCAGTTGATTAAATAAATCAAACTTTTTAATTAAAATGTCATAAACCCCTAACCTATCCAAGTTAATTAATTCTAAACTAAACTTGTAGTTTTGCTCAAACAATGACAAATAATAGCATCATTTGTCAATTTTAAAAAATAAAATAAAGCACTCCTATGAAATACCCGATCATGCTAGATATGAAAACAAGATAAAAAGAACCAATGAAACTAATTGTAAGAATATAAAAGCATTAATCAAACTCTATCCCGTAGTGGGGGTGGTGCTCCTTTGATGTGGAAAAAATGGCCTTTTCCACCCCCTTTGATAAGCTTCCAAGATGTGATGAAAATGCAAGTGATGGTGATGAATGTGCCTTTAGTGAGAATGCTTCAAGTTGTGGATCCATTTCAAGTAGAAGAGGCCTCTACTTATAGGAGTGAAGGGTTGAAGAAGAGGTAAAATTGGTGAATGTGGGATAAAAAGGGAGCCAATAGGAATGCGACACTTGTCATAAGGATAATGGTTGAAGGTGGAGCACATTTTTGGGAATGTATGTGTAAAGACGGTGTAAGAGGATTAAATGAGGATGTAAGAAGGAGTAAATGAATGTGGTTTGAGATGTAAGAGAATGTGGGTGAGGATGAAAGATACATTAATGTCTTTGTAAGAATCATAAATGCCTTTGTAAGAAGTATTAATATTTGGGTAAGAAAGTCAAATAAGTGGAGTTATTGAAGGAATATTCTTAAAGAATATTCTTTTGCGAGGGAAAATAGGTGAATTAGTTAATTAAAAGATATTATTTTCATGTGCAAGTTGGTTAATTGATCAGGGGTTTAGTTTGACCAAGGTTGAGTCAAAAGCTAGAGATTGGGTAATGAGGATTAGGAGTTAATTAATTCAAAATTAATCAATTTCAAGGGTTATGGGATTGTGACATTTGATTTAAATAATTTGATTTATCAAATTAGATGAGAGGACTTTAGGGTTTTAATTAAATAAATCAATTTATTTAATCAAACATGATGAACATTAGTGAGTAGGAAGTGAATTAATCAAATAAACTTAATTACTTGATTAATAGTAGAAATGATGTTAATTAATCAAAATTAGGTGCATAATGAAAATTAGGATTATTTGTGTGTCTACATTTTTCCCCTCTTTGAAGCAATGTATTAGTTGCATTGGTTCAAAGACTGATGTTTCCAAGATCGAAATTCAAAAATTTCTTGATTTTTTTGGATTCCCCATTGTTGCCCCAATAGAAAAAAGTATGCTAGTACATTACCCCTTCAAGCGATCAAGCAAAAATTCCACTTTTTGGGTCGAGTTCAAAACAAATGTACTTTATGGATGGTTATGTTATGAGATGCGTAGAATGACAGATCTATATTATGATGATGATGCAAATGAGATGAATTAAGATTCCTAGAATAAAAAATCTATATTATCCTAAACATCTTAAATGATGATGCAATGCATGTGAGATGGATGATGTTTCCTGTTATGATGATATGTATGAGTATGCAGGATGGGTATGATGATGTTTTATGGATGTAGGTAGATTTTTTGTGAATGTCATGATTTTTTGGGATCAACCCTTGAATCCAAGAATATGTAGAAGTCCAAAAATTCTATGAGTCGTTGAGATTTTATTGGATATGATGATGAGTGATGATGATGTATTTATTATCTAGGGATTGGGGATGTAAACATCATAACTTTCCTTATGTTTGATAACATAGATAGATACGATGCATCAAAGTACATACAACCAAGTTGGAATGGTATCTAGTGCAATGGACTTTGACTCAACAAATAGATAGGAGTATCCTTGTTCACACCAAACATATGGAAACCCCAATAGGATGTACATAAAAAGTTTCAAACATCTAACACAAAAACACAAAAAGTAATAACCTATCAATGAAATAGTAAACAAGTTATTAAAAACTCCCTCCATACACACCTACCAAAGCAATTATCACCAAGTTATATTACAAGAAAATTCAAAAAACACAATAAATAAAAGATAATGATCAATGCCCCATTCCTTTCTTTCTAAATTGTTTTGATTAGAAATCATTGAGAGGTCATTGGAATGAGTGCAATAAGATAAATCAAAAGAAAAGATCAATTACACAAACAAGTCAATGTTCTTCATACCTCTAGCCATGACTAAATCTATGGTGATACCTAATGTTAATGTCCATTGTAGGAAGGATGCATCCTAGGACATGATGTTATTAGATGAGACTAACAAGATGATGGGCTCTTGATACCAAGAGTTGACCAACTTGTTTATTTATTGACATAGACTTAAGACCTTGATGTTTGAGTTCACATTTTCAATTTGTTATACTTGTTTCCACTTGTTTTTCCAAAGGTTGAAGATGACGATCGATTTATTATGGGTGAGCATGAAATGGGATAGATGATTTTTGGTTTTTTGAATGGTTTTGGTATTTTGAAATGTTTTGAGACAATTTGGGATTATTTGAGATGTTTTACAAATGTTTTTTATTTTCAAAATTTCCAATTTTTTTTTGTTTTCTAAGATTGTGACCAAGAACCTAACCTAAGGACCTATCCTAGGGGCCTCGAGGGTTGATAAAGGATGAACCTTACTTATGTTATACACATAAAGACCACATAGTTTGACTGACATAGACTCATTTATTGACGAGATATGAACAAATAGACTGCTAGTTTATTATGATGGACACCTAAAGGACCTATCCTAGGGTCCTTACAGGCTGATCAAAGATTAGCCTTGCCTACGTTATACATGCAGAAGCCTCGTAGTTTGACATGATGACTATGTTTTTGAATTTTTCTATTTTTGACCTATTTCTAGATGTTTTGTATTTTTTGGATGTTTTTGGATTTTTTGATGTTATGGAAGACTTCAAGGATATACATGAATCTAATCCGATATATGTATGTTGATATGCCCGCAACGTGATGCAATAGACTACCTCAATATAGGTAGGAAAAACTAACCTTAGGAATGTGCCAAGTAGTAGTAAAAGGGAGCATGATACCGATGCAAGATCAAGCTATGATGTAGACGGGGATAGGGGATGGAAGAAACATGGAATGCGATGGGTGAATGTGATGGAAAATGATGCAGAACAAAGCCAAAGAATCCATAGTGGATGGAAACTACCTATTTACACAAGGTGCCTGATTTCCAAGTTTTCACCAAGGTACTTGCCCAAAGCACCACCGAAGTGGTTTTCACTAGAGGAGAAATTTTTTCTTGACTGTTTTCAATCCCTTTTTTGATTTTTTTGGATTTTGATATATTTTGATTTTTTTGTATTTTTGGATTTATATCTTTCAAGCTTAGGCATAAACCATTTTGAGATGGGATCTATTAATGGGATCCTATAGAGGCTCACCTTCAGGTGTGGATAGTTGATATGATCCTGATTTGTAACTAGTGGTGATGATAAAGGGTCCCAATAAGTTTGGTTCAAACTTCCCCTTGATATCTGGATTTGGCGCATTTTTTTGATTTTACTTCAATACGAGCTCTCCGACTTGGAAGGACTGAATTTTGATCTTCTTTTTCTAGCTCCTCTTTAGACTGTTATGATAAAATTGGAGGTGATTTAATTTATCCATGCATCACTCATCCAATAATTCCAGATCATTTAACCATGACACTTAATACTCCTCATCAATGATAAGATCCTACAATTATATTATCAGGAATGGGAGCTCAACATCAATAGGTAGTATGGCTTCTAATTCATAGACCAAGGAGAAAGGGGTTGCACCTATGGGTGTGTAGATACTTGTTCAGTAGGCCCATAAGGCAAGGTTCAATTGTAGGTCTTAGTCATGACCAACTTCATTGACTATTTTCTTAAGTATTTTCAAAATGGTTTTATTCATAGCCTCACCTTGGCTATTACCATGAGGTAATATGGGATGGAGAAGCAATGTTGGATATTAAATATTTGGCATATCTCATGAACATCTTGGTTTTTGAAAGGTGTCCCATTATCTGAGATAAGGGATTGGGGAACACCATAATGAAAAATGAGGTAATTTAGGATGAATTTAGAGATCTTCTTCCTTATGATATAGGTCATTGGGATGGCCTCTACCCACTTTGTGAAGTATTTTTTGGTGCCGATAATGAGCTTGTGTCCATTAGATGAAGTGGGTGTGATTTTGGAAATGAGATCAAGCCCCCATTGTGAAAAGGGCTAAGGTGTTATGATTGATTGGACCTCTTGAGCTGGTGCATGGATGAGGTCGCTATGTTGTTGGAATTGCATACATTGACAGATGAAGTCGTGAGCTTCTTTCTCCATAGTAGGCCAATAGTACCTTGTCCTAAGTAGTTTCTTGGCCGAGTTCATACCACTTGAGTGTGAACCACAAATACTATCATGTACCTCTGTTAAGGCTGTCAAAGCTTCCTCGGTGTTAAGGCATCACAATAGGGTTCTTTCAATACTCCTATGGTAAAGTGTTTCAATTAACATGATGAAACAAGATAACTTTTTAATGAAGGTTTTCTTGGAATTTGGGGTGATTTTGGTGGGGAGGACTCCTATTTTCAAGTAGGTGAACATGTCATGATACCAAGGATCACCCCGACCAACGATTTCACATATGAACTCAGATTTTGGTACCTTGAAAGTTGGTACGAGAAGTTGATCTACAAGAAATTCATGTTTATGGATGTTCATTGGGATATCTAGCAATGATTTGATTGTAGCCATAGCTTCAGTTGATCTATTGTTTAGCCTTGGTATCTACTCAAATGTTATATCGATGAAGCACTCCTTGAGATCCTCCACCAACTCTTTGTACATAGTAAGTTTATCATCCTTATTTTGATATTCATCATTGACTTGATTGATAATTAGTTGTGAGTCCCCATAGGCCTTGAGTGCCATGATTTTCCATTGTGCTACAATCCAAAGTCCTATGACAAGAGCTTTGTACTCTGAAATGTTATTGGTGCAAGGGAAAGATAACCTATATGATTTTTGGATACAATCCGCTTATGATGTGATGAAGAGGATTCCCGCTCCTGACCCATGTTGTGTGTATGATCTATCAAAGGTATACCTTCCAATGGTTTGCAACATTTAGGTTGAAGATTAAATCATCTGGAAACTTTGATACCAGTGGGTTGTCAACATATATAGGTGCTTTGGCCAATTGATCTACAATTACCTATCCTTTGATGGATTTTCATTCCACATACTTAATGTCATACTCTATCAATATCATCACCCATTTGGCCATTCATTTGAGTTGCTTTAGAAAGCAGATACTTCAAGGGATCTATCTTGGCGATGAGATTAATCTGATGAGCCAACATGTAATGCCTGAATTTTTATGAGGAGAACACTACTGCAAGACAATCCTTCTCAATGAAAGTATGTTTTAGCTTGTGTCCCACTAAGGTTCTACTAATGTAGTAGATAGCTCTCTCTTTCCCAGTTTCATCATGTCGAGCTAGAAGAGCACCAAGAGATTCTATCATAGTTGAAATGTAAAGTATCAATGGTTTGTTTGGGATTGGTGGAATGATGAATGGTTTGTTGGATATTGTTGGATATTGTTGATATGTGGTTGTCATTGATGTTAACACTATTGGTATTAATGTCTTTAAGGTTTTATATGTCGAGGATATTGAGAAAATTGTAATAAAATAAGTTATAGGTTGTTGGTGATGCAATGAAGCTCAGTATGATGGCTAGCTTAGTATATTGAGGATAAGGAGTTGTGGATTAAAGGGTTTTTTTTCAAGTATATCTAGTTTATCCACCAAAAATTTTAGAGGTTCACATGAAGATTTGATCAAGTTATGAGTATTGGTGTTCTGACAATTGTTCTACTGTTGTAGCTAGTGTTTCTAAAAGAAGATGATGTGGTTCTAGTAATCCGAGCTTTTGTAAATGCTTCTATTGTGATTCATGATGCTTGTGGATGTTTTTAGATCATTCTCTATCCATGTTTTTTTTTTGCATGAATTATTGTGCTCGCAATTGGTTGATTCACATTAATAAATTGTCTATTAATTTGGGCCGATAGTTTGTACACATTTTATAGTTTGTTGGGCTAACAAATAGTTGATGTTATCCATAATTGTATATATATATGATAGATTTATTTGAGGAGAATGATATGAAAGAAGCGATATGTGAGAATTCTATGTGTGAATAATGTTCTAATGTTTCGAAGGTAGAAGGAAGTGTTCATGTGCTTAACCAGAACTGTAATCAGGCATTAGCAAATATTATATTCTTAGTTCAAGATCTCTTGGATGGATGTAATCCTAATGTGACTGTAAGATAGTGTGTCTTCCTTTGGGTAGTAAGCCTTTTGTATTTGAGTAGTGAGTTCTAGGCAGTATTCTTGGATGAATGTGCATTTCCCATTTGTAATACTTTTAATAGAGTATAAACTTGTGGATTAACCTCCATCATGGTTTTTCCCCTAATAGGGTTTCCACACAAATTCTTTGGTGTTATATGTGTTTTTGATGTGATGATGGTTTATGCTTTCATGTTTATTTATCAGATCTAAGAATAAGTTTAATAAGTATAATTTCTATGACAACTAATTCACCCCCCCTCTCAGTTGTCTTCCCTTGTTTTTCCAACAATTGGTATGAGAGCAAGTTCCTCTTGAGAAGCTTGATCGTTTGAGGTGATCCTGGATGGTGACATATAAGAAGGATAGTCTGAGATTTGATGGAAAAAATTATTCTTTGTGGAAGACTCGAATGGAGTGCCATCTGAGATGCATTGGTGAACCTTACTGGATGATTACAAAGAATAGATATATCATCCCTCAGAATGGTCCTTCTACTATAGGTGAAATCAAGGAAGCCGAATACAATATCAGGGCTAAGGAAACATTACTAAGTGCTTTGACTGATTCCAAAATGACAAATGTAATGGAGCTGAAGACTGCTTATGAGATCTAGAAAAATTTGGAAACTTTGTATGAAGATTATAACCATGTGAATATTTCTAAGCTGCAAAGCCTAGAAGGGAAATATGAAACATTGAGAATGGGTGAAGATGAGAACATTACTTGTTTTATGCAGAGAGTGAATGAATGAGTGTGTAGTATTGGATATGCTGGTGGAACATTGGAAGAATTAGAGATTTTTGCTAAAGTGCTCAGATCCTTGCTTGTTGCATACAAACACAAAGCTGTTACTATTGAGGATATCTGAACAATGACAAATGTAACCAAAGACATGTTGATTGGTAATTTTTCTACTTTTGAGTTAAGTGAGTTTGGTGAATCTCTTCCTAAGATAGAGTCTTCATTCAAAGCTAATATATCTGAAAAAGATAAGCAGAGATATGATCTCGGAGAAATTTATTCTAGAAAAATATCCAAATATGAGTAGGAAATGATAGAGATTGAAGAAGAAGCAAAAACACTAGATGAGCTTGAAGCACTTCTTGTCAAGAGGGTATCCAAAGGAGAAGGTAAGTATAAAGTTAAATTTCCTCTTAAATTTTCTTCTTGCAATAAGATAGGTCATTTTTCCTCAAGGTGTCCTAAAAGAGTTCCTAAGTCAAGATCTAAGAAGCCTAGATTCCAAAGAAAGTGTTATTTTTCTACTGATGAAGGTGTGATAGATGATGAATCTGATAAAGGAAATGCAAGTGAGGATGACTAGGTATTTATTGATATCAATGAAAATAATCTTGTACCTACTGATTCTACTAGTTGCTAGAGTTGAAGAAAAGGATGAATGGGTGATTGACAGTGGATGCTCTCATCACATGACAGGTGAGAAAAGTAAATTTGTGAGCCTGGAAAAGTATGATGATGGTGTTGTAATATTTTTTGATGACAAAGATTGTTTAATCCATGGCAGAGGATCCATTTATTTTGATAGTAAGCATAATACTGACCATGTTCTATATGTGGAAGGTTTGAAGCATAATATCTTAAGTGTTGGGAAAATGGTTGACAAGGGATATAATCTTCAATTCAAGGATGGGAAGTGTAGAATATTGGGGAGTTATGGAAATGTGATTGCATCTGGTACAAAAACAAAAGGTAATATCTTTCACCTAAGTACTACTAGTAGATGTTGTCTGATTTCTCAACTTGATGAAAGTTGGTTGTGGCATAGGAGATTATGTCATGTAAACTTTGACAATATTATCAAGATAAGTTCTACTCAGGTGGTGAGAGATATTCCTAAGTTGATAAAACCTACTAATACTATATGCAAGGAATGTCAGTTAGGGAAGAAAACTAGATTTTCATTCCGAAGCAAACAACATTGTTAAAACTATTAACTGGAGCTGGTGCATACTAACTTATGTGGTCCTTCTAGATTTAGAAGTCTACAAGGAGACATATATTTCATGTTACTTATTGATTGTTATTCTAGATTTATGTGGGTTTCTTTCTTAAGGGAAAAATATGAATCTCTAGAGAAATTCAAGATTTTCAAGGCTATGGTTGAGACAGAGACAGGTCTGAAGATTAAATATCTGAGATCAGATAGAGGTGGTGAATTCACTTCTAGTGAGTTTAATTCATCTTGTGAAGAGCATGGGATAAAGAGAAAATTATCTGCCCCACAAACCCCTTAGAAAAATGCAGTTGTGGAAAGGAAGAATGGGACAATTCAGGAAGCTTCTAGGACTATGATGCTAGAAGGAAATGTTCCTCATATCTACTAGAGAGAAGCTATGAGTACTTCCGTTTATACTCTCAATTGGGTACATGTCAAAGGTGATACTGGTAAGACTCCTTATGAGCTATGGTTTGTTCATAAGCCTACTATCAGATAATTCAAAATATTTGGGAGTAAATGGTATTTCAAAAGAGATGAAGATATAGGAAAGTTTGATGCTAGAAGTGATGAATGGATCTTTCTTTGTTATTGTACTAAAAGTAAATCCTATCGGTGTTACAATAGGAGATTAAGGAAAGTAATTGAAAGAAATAATGTAAAGGTTGATGAAGACACATTTAGACCATCCAAAACCTACATATATGATTCAGATGATCAGAATAGTAGTATATATAAAGGAAATAAAGATCAAACTCTAAATTAGGAAAATCAAGAGGAAGAAACTAGTGAAAGTGAAAAAGTAAGATCACAAGAGCCTGAAGTTCAACAACAGACTAAGAGTCCAAGGTATGTAAGACTAAATCATTCATAAGACCAGATTATAGGTCATAAGAATAAAAGTGTTTGAACTAGGAGAAGAATTGCAGAATAATATTGTTTGATCTCAAAGACTGAGCCTAGTAGTGTTGATGAAGCATACAAAGATGAAGATTAGGTGGAAGCAATAAAATAAGAAATACGAAAAAATTGAGAAGAATGATACATGGATTCTTCTTCCTAGACCTACGGACAAAAAATTAATTGGAACTAAATGGGTCTTTTGAAACAAACTAAATGAGAAAGGTGAATTTGTTAGATACAAACTAGGACTAGTGTATAAGGGATATTCTCAGATGGAAGGAATTGAATTTAAAGAAACTTTTTCTCCTATTGATAGGATTGAAGTTGTGAGGCTATTTCTTTCCTATATTGCTAAAAAAATATTCAAGTTTTATCAGATGGATGTCAAGTAAGCATTTCTAAATAGCGAACTGGATGAAGAAGTGTATAGTGAGCAACCTGATGGATTTGAATTGATTGATCAGGAAGATATGGTTTTTCGATTGAAGAAATAATTGTATGGACTTAAGCAAGCCCCAAGAGAATGTTATGCTAGATTGGACAAGTATTTGTTGAAGCTTGGATTTAATAAAGGCACAACTGATATTAATTTATATTTCAAGATTGATCATGATAAAGATTTGATTATTGAAGTCTTTGTTGATGATATCATTTTTGGAGGAGATGATAGTTTGTGCATGAAGTTTGTTGATGAGATTCAAAGTGAGTTTGAGATGTCTATGATTGGAGAAATGAAATTATTTTTGGGATTGCAAATTGGTCAGCTAGATAAAGGGATCTTTATATGTAAATTTACACAAGATGAGGATTCTCCTAAAAAAAATCAGACTAGATACAGATCCATGATTGGTGGATTTCTCTATTTGACTCAAACTAGACCTAATATCATGAATGTTGTATGCATTGTTGCAAGATTTCAAGTCAATCCTAAGGAATCCCATGTGACAGCTATGAAGAGTATTTTTAGGTACTTGAAGGGGATAGTTGATTTTGGCCTATGGTATCCTAAAGAAGATTACCTTACTTTGAGTACTTGTATTGATGTTGATTGGGAAAGAGATGTGGATGAAAGAAAGATTACTAGTGGTGGTGCATTTTTATTGGGAAAGAAGTTGATTTCATGGTTAAGTAAGAAGCAAAATGCCATTTCTTTATCTACTGCAGAGGAATAATATATTGCTTCTACTAACAATTGTACTCAAGTATTGTGGATGAAGAAGATGTTGAAAGATATAAGATTTGTGTATGATGAACCTATTGATATATTCTATGATAATTCAAGTGAAATTAAAATTTCTAAGAATCCAGTGTTGGATTATAAAACCAAGCATATATCTATCAAGTTTCACTTTTTTAGAGAGAACATGAGTGAAAAGGAAGTCAGATTGGAGTATGTGCCTACTAAGGAACAGATTGTAGATATCTTTACCAAGCCCTTTCCGAGGGATACTTTTGAGTACCTCAAAGGGAAGCAAGGGGTGATTACCCATCCTAATTAGAATTAAGATGCAATGACTTGCATCAGTCCATGTATTTCATAGTCATGTCTTGTGATTTGGATTGATCTTGTGGTGGTTTCTACTAAGGGGGAGTAGTCAGATGTTTAGATATGTGGTTTAGAGATTTTTTGGAGAAAGATAATGTGTACCTTTGTCATTGATGTCAAAGGGGGAGAAGATTCATGTGAAAATATGTGAAAGAGTTAAGGAGAAAAGAGTCAACACCTAAGGGGGAGAAAGTGTTAAGAGAAAGTATCATTGATGGCATTTTTCACATCATGTGTTGCCATAAATGCCAAAGGGGGAGATTTTTGGATATTTATGATATGTGGTTGTCATTGATGTCAACACTATTGGCATTAATATCTTTAAGGCTGTATATGTTGAGGATATTGAGAAAATTATAATAAAATAAGTTACAGGTTGTTGGTGATGCAATGAAGCTCAGTATGATGGCTAGCTCAATATATTGAGGATAAGGAGTTGTGGATTAAAGGGTTTTTTTTCAAGTATATCTAGTTTATCTAGTGAAAGTTTCAAAGGTTCACATGAAGATTTTGTCAATTTATGAGTATCGGTGTTTTGAATGTTGTTCTGTTTTTGTAGCTAGTGTTTTTGAAAGAAGATGATGTGATTATAGTAATCCGAGTTGTTATGAATGCTTCTATAGTGATTCATGATTATTTTGGATGTTTCTAGATCATGTTGTATCTATGTTATTGGTTTGCATCGACTGTTGTTCTCATGATTGGTTGATTCACATTAATAAATTATCTATTAATTTAATCCAATCGTTTGTACACATTTTATATTTTGTTGGGCTGACATATAGTTAATTTTATCCCTAATTATGGATATATATGATTGATTTCTTTGAGGAGAATGATATACAAGAAGTGATATGTGCAAGTTTTATGTGTGGATAATGTTCTAATCTTTCGAAGGAAGAAGTAAAGTGTAAAGAAGAGTGAGCAGAAGGAATTGTTCATGTGCTTAACTGAAACTATAATTAGGCATTAGCAGATGCTATCTTCTCAGTTAAAGATCTCTCGAATGGATGTAATCAGAATGTGACTATAAGAAAGTGTGTCTTCCTTTGGGAAGTAAGTGTTTTGTATTTGAGCACTGAGCTCTAGGAAATGTGCTTGAATGCATGTGCATTACCCATTTTTAATAATTTTAACAGAGTATAAACTTGTGGATTAACCTCCACTGTTGTTTTTCCCCTAATTGGGTTTCCGCACAAAAAATCTTGGTGTTATGTATTTTTTTGATGTGATGATTTTTTATGCTTTCATGTTTATTTATCAAATTTGAGAATAAGTTTAATAAGTATAATTTTTGTGACAACCGATTCACCACCCCACCTCTCAGTTGTCTGCCCTTGTGTTTCCAACATGGTTGTGTTAGCAAGTATTCTTTGATTTGATTAAATGCCTGATCACATTTTTCATCCCACTTGTAGGCCACTCCCTTGTGAAGGAGATGAGATTATACGATGTTTTTATCTACCAACTATGCTAGAAATCTTCCGATTGATTGAATCCTTTCTTACAATCCTCTTATCTATTTTAATTTTTGTGTAGCCTCCATGTCTAAGATTGCCTTGAATTTTGCAGGGCCTATTTCAATTCCCCTCATTGACACAATATATCCCATGAGCTTTCTTGAAGTTACACCAAATACACATTTCTTGGGATTTAGTCATACCTTATATTATTCTAGTCTTTCAAAGATTGGGCCCAGTGTTGAAATACAGTCTTGATGTTTCCTTGATTTGGCTAGTATGTCATACACATAGTACTCTACATATTTATGGATCATATAATGAAAGATAATATTCACATCCTTTCATATGTAGCTCCAACATTTTAAAGCCTAAATGGCATCATATTCCAATAGTAGGTGCCCCATGGACAAGTGAAGGCTATTTTATGTTGGTCATCCTTTGCAATCATAATCTAGCTATATCCTAAAAATCCTTCCATCAATATTAGCATTTCATTCCTTTCCATTAGATCTATAATCATATCTATGTTAGGGAGGGGGAGAGAATTCTTTATTCAAGTCCCTGAAGTCAATACAAATTCAGATGCCCCCAATTCACTTGGAAATAGGTACAAGGTTGAAAACCCATTCTCGATAATCAATGGGTCGGATGAATCCGACGTCAAGGAGTTTTTGTAGCTCAAATTTGATGAGTAGGGCAATCTGCAGATACATCTTTCTCAATTTCTTTCTTACTAGTTTCACCTCTCGATAGATTTCTAGATGATGGACCACTACTTCTAGATCAAGGCCTGGAATACCAACATATGTCCATGCAAATTTCATGTAAGGAAAGCACAATGCAAAAACACCTTCCTAATGGAAAATACTCATGAAATAAGTGTAGAAAAAACATTCATTTAACAAGTTACAGTAATTGAGATGCACATTTAAAGAATAAAAATAGACAAATTATCACACATAGAGATAACACCATATTTACTTGCGAAAACACTTATTGGAGAAAAACCCATACACCAAGTAAATCCACTTTGTATTATAGTAAATAGATTACATATAAAGTTATAGACTTCACTCTAAGATGTTAACTCATAGCAGCAAAGAAATACCTTGATTTACCTCACACACTAATTACTATTCTCACACTATTACAATTCTTGTAAAGCATAAAACGTAGAACCACTCAACCACCCTCTTCATCAAGTCGCACGCCATTTAATTTTGATATAGATAATTTGAATATACATTCAATGCATCCTATTGTTCATCCCATCTGATTTGATCTCGATCACCTCTGCAAATCGTGCCACTATCATGAAGATCAAATCTTCATTTAATTTGTCATTGGAGTAGTTTAAATAATTTTCCCTCCAATGTTTGTTTCCAGGTGAGCTAGCCGCATTCATATTGAAAATTTCCATGCAATTCACAACAAGGATATGAATTACAAAATCATCCAATTGATAATTTCTATCTACTTATACACATCATCATCCATCCTTATCAAACTATCGGGTTCCACTTGATCCACAAATTTTTGTAACCTTCGCTTGTACCTATAGGGTTTTGCACCTAAAGGGAGAAGGAAAAAAATCTACAATTCATTCAAGAACAAGGCCTAGAGATCCCAATGTAATAGAGATTGGAATATAACAAGGGGAGAGTTCTTGGGGATGAAAATGGATAGAAGGGGTTCACCACCAAGTGTAAACTTGGAAAACATAGAATGCTTGAAGACACAATGTGATATGCAGAAGGATAGATTAAATGTAATATAGAACAAGATAAAAGGGGTAAATAGAAAGAGTGCACATAGAAAATGGCAGAGGCTAGAGTGACGACTATGGATTCCCTTGATATTTTGGAAAATCTTATTTTTAAGCCTAGCGAGATACCTGTGCCAAACCGGGCGACTTGGTCCAATTTTGGGAAAATTCTCGAAAACTACACTAGAGCCTGTTTCAGCCAAATGGGTGTTTGAATCTAGAAAGATCCCTAAAAAAATTGCACAGTGGGACTAAGTCACCACAACTAGGGGAAGTGTCCACTTGGACTTTTCTAGAAATTCGAAAGGGGAATCAGTAGACCTCGACCTGCACTTTTGCTCCTGGTAATTTTCCAAATTTGAAACTGTAGAACTCGACCTTTGGGTGTTCTCCAAGACTCCATTAGGGTTTTGAAAACCTTGAAGGGCTTTAACACTTTGATAAAAACCTTTATAATCTTCCTCTTTGACAAATATACAAACAAGACCTACAAATCACACAAAGAGATAAATAAATGTTGGATGTTAGGGCATGGGGGTTTGCCTTGGTCAAACCCCTTTTTGGGTAATTAGACCAAAATGAAGAGATAATGGAATAAAGCATGAAACAATGGAGTTAATACCTTTCCATGATGAGAGATCTTGATTTTTTGCAATGATCATTGAAGAATATGTCCTTGAATGCTTGCTTGATGACTTAGAATGCCAAAAACCCTAGCTTGCTTGAGAAGAATGATGAATGATGAAAGGAGAATGAACTAACCAACTAGTTAGGGTAAATTTTTTGGGAAAACCCTTTATTTATACATTATGTGCTGTGATTTCTCAAAAATACCTCATCATAGTCTGACCTTAGGGTTTAGAGGATAATATCCCACCAGAATATTAAAATAATAATGATTTTTAATCCTAATGGGACTAAGTCGCCCAAGGTTGTGACTTGGTCCCACTAGGGAGAATTTGCTAATTGTCAGGAATTAAAGTTTGATTAATTTTGTTTAATGAGACTGTCCTCTGAAACACACTTAAGTAGAACCTATAAGTGCATTAAGGTGTCATTTTAACATAAGAAAGGGTCAATTTATTGATGACAAGCCTAGGAAAGAGTGAATTTGTTACAAATACTTACAACACTTTGAAATAAGTCTTGGTAAGTGATAAAAAGAGGTTATTTAGGTGAAATATATTGAAAAGGTCCTTGAAAAGTGTGAAAGTGGGTTATAACACTTCATAACACCTTTGTAAGACACCATAGAATTCTTATTGATTCACAAGGGTACAAGAACTAATGTGAATGTGGACATGTTACAACATTAAATCTAGGAAAACCTAGGTCAAAATACACAAGAAAGGCCCAAATGAGTGAAAAATTTTAGGGATACATTTTTTTGCGACACATTTAGCCCCTAATTTAGTGAGAGGATGAAATTGCTTCAAAATCACACTAAAGTAGCCATTCAAGAGAAGGGGTCCAATCGTACTAATGTGGATGAAAAAGAATGAAAAAGATCAAAGGAGATAGCACAAGCCCCTAGGATCCAAGATCCTAAGTCAAATCAATGTAAGTGCAAGACGAAATGCACAAGGGTGAATGATTTGCAAAAAAACAAGATACCTGATCATGCAATGACAAGAACTAGGTTGTTTGTCCAAAGAGATGCATACTCACTCTGAGGTGATGGAACTCTTGGTTATCTGCTAGGTGAGAAGTCTAGGAGGGTGAGAAACATACACTCATGGTTGGTATGAGCTCACACACACACAGGTTTCTATAGGGAAATTCATGCCTCAAAATGGGCTTCTTGCTCAACCATACCAAATTTATACCTCTTGATAACTTTAATAAGGTTCCACAAAAGGAAATGACTTTTTAAATGATTTTTGAAATGGTGTAAGGAATATTCAAAGGGGTTTTTCTTAGTTTTTTCAAGATCTCATCTTAAGGAACATCCTAAATAATGTCTCCAAGAGAGGAAAAGTGCAAATGGTCTCATCTTCTTTCCAAGAGAGGAGAAGTACAATGTATCATCTTGAGAAAAAATGTACCTAATGTTTCCAAGAGAGGGAATCAAAAGAAAAAGAAAATCTCACAATCAGATTTGAGTTTTGATGTATGCCCCCACTTTAAAGTGGTTTCTAACACCATTACTATTAGGAATTTCTTTAAAGTAGAAGAAGAAGACATGAGAGATTGTTCAAAAATCCCTATGCCAAGTCATATGTTTTTGATAAGCTACATCATGAAAAGGTAGTATGTCACATGCAAGTCGACTTAAGACATGTCATCCACATCCCAAGCTTGCTCTTATCTATTCATGAAAGGTTAACAACTAATCAAGAGAGACAACGACAAGTGACATATGAGGACAAGGCTACATAACCCCTTGCCCCCACTTAGTGTAGGAAAAGAGTGAGCCGAAAGGATTATTGAAATGTATGCTAGAGTGAAAATCAGTATCAATTAGAGGAATGAGGTGCCCCCACATAAGGGAGAACACAAAACTCCTTAAGATGCTGAATTTTACTACTCAAGGCCTTACATTCATTAGTAGAATGATTGTGAACTCTGTGATATGTGACAAAGGAATTCTTGTAATAGAATTTCTTTCGAGTTCGGGGAGGAAGGGATATCAAGTGATCTTGGAAGAGTCTCAACAAGATACCCTCTTGATCAATGGTAGAAAGTGTTCCTTTATCATGTGACAAAGACATCTCTTACTTAGTACAAGATACCATACTTACACAAGGCCCTACAGATTGTGAGATTTTGTATGGTCCTATAGAGGAGTGCATAAAATGAAAATCATTAGTGTGTTGCGAGATGAAATTGACATTGGGTGAAGATTTATTTGTTGGTTTCAATTGTTGCAAAGGATCACTTTTAAGATGACTAGTGTCCAACAGTTCAGGATGCACTAGTGTTAAGGTTGGTTTAGAAGGGTGGTTTGGGATGGTGTTGATATTGATGGAAGGCTTGGTGATTTCAATTAAAGGACAATAACCAAGACCATGAGTCATTGTCTACATGTGAGGCTCGATAGGGTTGTAGATACCTTGTTAATTAGCACCACATCCTTTTCCACTATATCCAATTTTTTTCATAAGCTCATAACCTTTTCCATAAATATTTTTCATTGCTTATGGATCAAGTGGTTGTTCATTCTTTGCTTCTTTATCTAAAGTAGTTGAGGTGGATGCTTGTGAAGGATCTGCCAAGTCTCGTGTGAACAAGACTACAGTTCCCTTTTTAGAGTCTTTGTGTATGATCTTGTATTTTCCCATTAATGTACGGGTGAAGTCTAAGGAACCCAAATCATAATCTAGGAGCTTCATGATGTGCTCAATATGTTGTTCTTTATTTTTTTGTTGTGTGGGTTTGAATTGTGTGGTTGGTGTTAATGTGTTGAAATGATTCTCTTTGTTTTTCTCAATGTTCAAGCAACTATTTGGTTCAAGGTTAGCGCTAAGCATGTGCAATTTGTTGTTGTATATGTAATTCATTTTATGATGAAGATTGGAAGGCACCCCATTCATTACATGAATCCATGGTTTTCCTAAGAGAAGATTATTTGAGAGTTCATGAGGCATAACATGAATCGGTGTTTCCAATGTGGCCATTCCAGCTATTAGAGGTAAAGTAACCACACCAAGTAGTTTCTTTGTGATGTTGTGAAATCCCCTGATAGATAGATAATTAGGTTGAATGGTTGATCTATCAACACCAAGCCTATCTAGAAGGCTCACACTACACACATTAATAGCAGAGTTGGTATCTAAAAGAGTCCTCTTGATCCCTTTTCTTTTGTATTGAGATATTATTATGAAAGCTTCATTTTGTTTTTGCACTTCCAAAGGAGGGAGCTCACTTTGGTGAAAAACAATATTAGAATTAGTCCTTGAAATATAGCTGCTATTTCATGTGGTTGCACATTAGAAGGGATAGGAACTTGTTCTAAGGAATTTTGCATGATGTTGTGATAGCGAGGGGAGGCTTGAAGAAGGTCCCATAATGATATCTTAGCAAGAGTATTTCTTAGTTGTTCAAAAATATAATACTCCCTAATGTATGAATTTAATCAAGGAGTGCTAGGAAATATGGGATTAGGAAAAGGTAAGGGTGTTCATGTTGGTTGTTGTAGTCGTAGATTGTTTCTTGTATAATGTCTATGAGCAGTGGTATTATAACTCGACTATTGTGACACTCTAGTTTGAGGCGGGTAAAGGATGAGTTTAGGTTGGTCTGGAGTTTTTTGTCTGTTTGATAGTGGGTAAAGGATGAATTGAGGTTGAATAATATTAACATCCTTGAGCAAGGGAGAGGCTATTGTTGTCTCTTCATCTTTTTCTAAGGATACAATATTATTATTTTTAGTGTTATCCTTATCATGTATCATGATATCCTCCCTAGGAGGAAGGGTTCTAGGAGAACTACAAACCAAATACTCTTGAAAATCAAAGGTTGGTTCTTCTAAAAGGACTTTATCACAAATAGGGGAATGATCAATGGTTGAATTGTATTGCATAGTAAGGGTTTCTCTAGGTGAAGGGGGACAACCAATATTCTAATGACGTTTATTGATTGTGTTTTCTAACAACAAAGTATCTTCTTCACAATTAGGAGAAATACAAGGAGAAGAACAAATTTTATTTTCATGATTACCTATGTTTATGTTGTCTTGTTTATGAATGTCTTGTTCACTAAGAGATGTAAGAAGAGATAAAAAACTAGGAGTCTCAAAACTCTCATTGATTGGTTCTTCTACCACTAAAATATCATCACCAAGAGGAGAGATATTAGGAGAAAAATAAATATGATCATTAGGAATGTCCAAGATTGTATCCTCTTTCACTAAAATAATCTCATAGGGAGAGGATAGGAAATTTTGCTTAGTTTTTCTAGATATGTAAGATACTAGCATTGTTTGAACAAAAATGAAAAGAACTTGTAACCATTTTATGTAGTGTTTCAACAATATAAACAATGTATATCCAAAGATACAAAACATTTTATCTAGTATATGCTAAGTTCTAAGAATGTAAACAATGTATATGCAAGAATGAAACGAACTTTTATCAAAATTATGTAAAGGTTTATGAATATAAACATTGTGTATACAAAAGTGAAAAGTACTTGTATCAAAGTAATGAAAATTTTCAGAAATGTGAGCATTTTTCAGATCTAATGATGAAATGATATCAAGAATGACAGCCCTGAATTGATGTTTTTGAGCTAGATGCATAAAACCAATGTTTGTGAAACTTTCTCGACTTATAGTATATGATACTAGTAGTCTAAGAAAGCACACAAATGAGGTTTTTGATGTTGTAAGAAATAATGAAAAATATGTATAGGGACTAAGTAACCCAAAACGGCGAATTAGTCCCAATTAGGGTTTTTTCAAAATTTCTAGAAATTTTGAATTAGTTTTGAGGGATTTGATGTTGGATGACTAGAAGATAGGTAAATGTAGATTGTATATTATTGTGGCTGATTTGAGATGCAAGAGTGCAAAGTATATTCACCATCATGCATGCAAAAACTTGAAACCCTAGAATAAAACTTTACTAATGCAAAATGAAATGCAAGCTAATTCTAGGAAAATGATGGACTCCAAATTAGAAGAGACGGTATTCAAAAGTTGGGTTCACTAAAATGTAACAATTTTTTTGTAACCTTCCCTTGTACCTCTAGGGTTTGACACCTAAAGGGAGAAGGAAAAAAATCTGCAATTCATTCAAGAACAAGCCCTAGAGATCCCAATGCAATAGAGATTGGAATATAACAAGGGGAGAGTTCTTGGGGTTGAAAATGGATAGAAGGGGTTCACCACCAAGTGTAAACTTGGAAAACATAGAATTCTTGAAGACACAATAAGATATGCAGAAGTATAGATTAAATGCAATATAGAACAAGATAAAAGGGGTAAATAGAAAGAGTGCACCTAGAAAATGGTAGAGGCTGGAGTGAAGACTGTGGATGCCCTTGAGATTCTAGAAAATCTGTTTTTTAATCCTAGTAGGACCCTTGTGCCAAACTAGGTGACTTGGTCCAGTTTCGGGAAAATTCTAGAAAACTGTACTGGAGCTTGTTTTAGCCAAATGGGTGTCTAAATCTGTAAAGATCCCTGAAAAACTTGCACAGTGGGACTAAGTCGCCACAATTGGGGGAAGTGTCCACTTTGACTTTTCTATAAATTCAAAAGGGGAGTCTGTAGACCTCGACCTGCACTATTTCTCTTGGTAATTTTTTGGATCTAAAATTGTAGATTTCAGCCTATGGGTGTTCTCCAAGCCTCCTTTAGGGTTTTAACAACCTTGAAGGGATTTAACACTTTTATGAAAACATTTCTAATCTTCCTCTTTGAAAAGTATGCAAAAAGACCTACAAATCATAGAAAGAGAGAGATAAATGTTGGATATTAGGGCATGGGGGTTTGCCTTGGTCAAAACCCTTTTTCGGTAATTAAACCAAAATGAAGAGATACTGAAATAAAACATGAAACAATGGGGTTAATACCTTTCCATGATGATAGAACTTGAGTTGCTACAATGATTGTTGAAGAATCTACCCTTGAATTATTGCTTGATGAATTAGAATTCCAAAAACCTTAGCTTTCTTGAAAAGAATGGTGGATGATGAAGGGAGAATGAATTAGCCAGCTAGTTAGGGTGAAAATGAGGGGAAATCCCTTTATTTATAGATGATGTGCCCTAATTTCTTGAAAATTCCTCATCACAGGCCAACCTTAGGGTTTAAAGGATAATATCTCGCCAGAATATTAAAATAATTTTGATTTTTAAGCCTAATGGGACTAAGTCACCCAAGGTGGTGACTTGGTCCCACCAAGGAAAATTTGCTAATTATCAAGAATTAAATTGTGATTAATGTTGTTTAACGAGATTGTCCTCCGAAACACACTTAATTAAGACCTATAAGTGCATTAAGGGGCCATTTTAACAAAAGAAAGGGTCAATTTATTGATGACAAGCCTAGGAAAGTGTGAGATTTTTTTACAACTCCTTACAACACTTTGAAATAAGGCTTGGTAAGTGATAAAAAGAGGTTTTTTAGGTGAAATATGTTGAAAAGATCCTAGAAAAGTGTGAAAGTGGGTTATAACACTTCACAATAGCTTTGTAAGACATCATATAATTCTTATTGATTTCAGAGGGTCCAAGACCTAATTTGAATGTGTTGGCCACATTATAATATTAAATTTAGGAAAAACTAGGTCAAAATCTACAAGAAAGGCCCAAATGAGTGAAAAATGTCAAGGATACATTTTTTGCAACACAACACCATATGCCTTCACTAGTTATCGAATTGTCCCATGTGGTATCCACCATCCACATGGTATTCATGTCACTTCTATATAGTTAACATCACCTTCCACGTAGACGAGTCCCACCATCCATTGGCTATATCGCTATATCATTGAAAAACCAAACTTCACAACCTCAAAATTGGAGGTTATGGATTTCTCAAATCCCACGACATGCCGATCTCTATGTCACCAAGTTAAGAGAAACATGAACTTGAAAACCTCCAATCAGAGGATAGGAAATTCCTAAAACCTGTGACATGCTGATAACGATGTCACCAAGCTGGGAGAAACTTGAACTTCACAATTTGCATTGAAGGTTAGGAATCCTCCAAAACCCACAACATGGTGATAACAAAGGGAAGTTTAGTGTAGCCAAGTTATGAACTTTTAGAACCCCATGACTTAGGTTTTAAGGTTGTGGATTTTGGTGATAGTCCGACAAGGAAGGCCAACAAAGTGAAAAATGCCAAGCCTTTAAGAGAGGTTCAAGATAGAAAGTTGAGGCATATTTTCCAACAATTCACTTTTCTTTCCTCATAAATGTGGCTAGATTTTCTTGCTCCTCAGTAAAAAGTGACTTCGCATAGAAAGTGATGTGTGGGGTCTCTTCGATTCCCAAATTTATTGGGTTGCATTTTTTTCCAAAGCTAATGATTTCTCTTGATGGATGGAACTAAGGGGAATATTGAATCCCTCATCCTTTGGTGCCTTGAAGAGGTTTTCATCATTGGATACATATTTAATTTTTACTATTTTGGGATCAAAAAGTGCCACAATGTGGTTTTCACTAGGGGCATCACCGTGAAACCCCATTTTTATGAGGAATTTTCTCATGTTTCCCTTACCTTGTCAAAGCTACTGAAATGTCAAGCTAGTGAGCTCACTAGCTTGCTAATGCAGTAGGGCTGACAAGGTAGGGGTAGCATGAAAAAATGCCTCATAGAAATGGGGTGTCACAGTGTGTACCCAATGTAGTAGGGTTGACAAGGTAGGCGCAACATGAGAAAATTCCTCATAGAAATGGGGTCTCACAGACCCAATGCGGTAGGGTTGACAAGGTAGGGGCAACATGAAAAATGCCTCATAGAAATGGGGTCTCACAATGATGTACATCACCATGAGAACCCATTTCTATGAGGAATGTTTTTATGCTGCCCCTACCTTTTCAACCCTATAGCATTGGAAAGCTAGTGAGATCACTAGCTTGCCAATGCTACCACATTTTACATATGTGTCTATGAAAAAAATTATTGTCAAACAATTCAGCTGCCTTGTCCATGCTTCCATTTTGAGCCTATCTTGCAAGAAAGGCATGGCACATGACCACATTTCTTTAAGGAATTCCATCCAAAAAAACATGTGAGCATTGGAAAGCTATCATCGTGAGACCCCATTTCTATGAGGCATTTAATCACATTGCCCCTACCTTGTCAACCCTCCCGCATTGGCAAGCTAGTGTGCTCACTAGCTTGCCAATGTGGTAGGCTTGACAAGGTAGGGGGAGCATGATAAAATGCCTCAAATAAATGGGGTTTGATTGTGATGTACATCACAATGAGTCCCTATTTATATGATGTATTTTTTCATGTTGCCCCTACCTTGTCAACCCTATCGCATTGAAAAGATAGTGTTTTGTCAATAGAGATGAAAACCAAAATAGTTTCAGAGACATATCAATGTGGGAGGAGTTTATTCCAATTTTGTAGAGACATGTATGGAAAATTTGGTAGCATAGAAAATGCAATCAACTATTTATTAAAATGCACATCACCATTTGACCCCATTTCTTTGAGGCATTTCTTCAAACAACTAATAGCCTTGTCTATGTTGTTTGATAAAATTCTTTGGTAGACATGTATGGAAAATTTTGTAGCATAGACAAGGCAATCAGTTGTTTGGTATATCTATTTGACAAAATACCTCATTGAGATATGTCCTTGTAGACTAGAGTGATTGTAGGTGTGAAACTAAATTCAACTACATTTTCCAGCATCCCCCATGCCTATACCAAAATGAAAGCTTTGAAGAGTGGTATGCACATCCATAGTAAAGGATTGAGAAATGATCTATTATTTTACTTTTAAATTTTGTCATATATATGTGTATACAAAATGTGGAAGCATACACAAGGTAAGACAATTGTTTAACAAAATCCCTCAAAGATATGTGATTTAAAAATGTAATTGGCAAGTGTAAAGAAATGTGTAATTTAAAATGTGCATTGACAAGATAAGGTTATAATGACAAGAAAACAATGATCAACATGGAATATCAAAAAGAAAAAAATAAAAGCAAGAAAAAATAGAATGAAATAAAATGTTTAAAGACTTCACATACCTAAAAAATAAGAGTTTGAAATGGAGGAGTTCTACCCAATTATGTGGCCTTTGCTTCTTCTTTCTTGAAACTCTTCATCAATTTGACTTTTTCAAAAGCTTGTTCCCCTCCAAAATTAAATTGTATATCACTCTTGAATAAAATTCAGACTTAAATTGATATGATATGCCTTACGACATGAAAAATATTCTATTTCACACAAAGGTGATGGAAAGATCATGAAAAAGGTTGTGTAATGTGAAAAACTTGCATGCATACTTCACAAAATCATCAAAAAGCTAATTTTTGTTGGAACATGTGCATAACTAAGGGAATATGAAGAATGTGGGCCTTGATATCATGGGTATATTGAGTTTTTAAACATTTTTAGAGCAAGAAAAAATGTGCTCACATTATAACACAAGCACGTTATGTCTTGCTAATAATGACCATATCTCTACTACTTTAAAACACACTCGCATTATGAGAAATTTTATTTTTTTATGTTTATTTTCTCTCTCTTTCTCTCTACTCCCTCTCCCTCTCTCAAGTCTCTCTCTCTCTCACTCACTCTTTCTATCTCTCTCCCCTCTATCCTTAACCCTCTACCCTCTATCTCTCTCCCACTCCCTCACTCTCTCTCTCAAATCTCTCTCTCTCTCACTCACTCCTATCTCTCTCCCCTTTATCCTTTACCATCTACCATAAACCCTTAAAACATCTACCCTATACCCTCTATCTCTCTCCCAATCCCTCCCTCTCTCTCTCTCAAGTCTCTCTCTCTCACTCACTCCTATCTCTATCCCTTCTACCCTTACCCTCTACCCTTTATCTCTCTCCCACTCCCTCCCTCTCTCTTTCTCAAATCTCTCAAATATCTCTCTCTCACTCACTCACTCCTTCTCTCTCCCCTCTACCCTTAACCCTTAAACCCTCTACCTGCTACCCTCTACCCTCTACCCTCTATCTCTCTCCCACTCCATCCCTCTCTCTCTCTCAAGTCTCTCTCTTTCTCACTCACTCACTACTATCTCTCTCCCATTCCCTCCCTCTCTCTCTGAAATCTAGGAAATCTCTCTCTCTCACTCACTCATATCTCCCTCCCCTCTATGCTTAACCCTCTACCCTCTACGATTAACCCTTAAACCCTCTACCATATATCTCTCTCCCACTCCCTCCCTCTCAAGTCTCTCCCTCCTACCCATTCTCCCTCTCTCAAGTATATCTCTTTCACTCAATAACTCCTTCTATCTCTCTCCCCTCTCCCCTCTACCCTTAACCCTTAAACCATCTACCCTCTACCCTCTATCTCTCTATCTCTCTCCCACTCCCTCCCTCTTTCTCTCTCTCAAGTTTCTCTCTCAAATCCCCTCTCACACACTCACTCAATCCTTATATCTCTCTCCCCTCTACCCTTACCCTCTACCCTCTACCCTAGCTTGCCAATTCAATGAAATTGGCAATGTAGTGACCTGTTTGAAAAAATGGGTCCAAGAAATGGGGTCTCTTGGCGAATTCATTGAGAGACCCCAGTTCATGGACCTATTTTTTCAAACATGCCACTATATTTCCAATTTCACTGAATTGGCTAGCTATTGGGCCCACTAGGTTTCCAATTTCACTGAATTGGCAAGCTAGTGGGCCCATTAGGTTACCAATTTCACTGAATTGGAAAGCTAATGGGTCCAAGAAACGGGGTCTCCTGGTGTTGTAAATCACTAGGAGACCCCATTTCTTGGACCTTTTTTTTCAAATAGGCCAAGCTAGGTTGCCAATTTTACAGAATTGGCAAGCTAGTGGGCCCACTAGCTTACCAATTCAGTGAAATTGGCAACCTAACCTGGTCTGTTTGAAAAAATGAGTACGAGAAATGGGGTATCCGGGTGATGTAACCCACATTTCATGGACCCATTCTTTGAAAAAGGCCAACTTAGGTTGCCAATTTCATCGAATTGGCAAGCTAGTGGGCCTACTAGCTTACCAATTCAGTGAAATTAGCAACCTAACTTGGCCTGTTTCAAAAAATGGGTCCAAGAAATGGGGTCTCCCAATGATTTACATCATCGGGAGACCCCATTTTTTTAAATAGGCCACTACATTGCTAGTTTCATCGAACTAGCAAGCTAGTGGGCCCACTAGCTTGCCAATTCGGTGAAATTGGCAACATGCCAAGTTAGGTTGCCAATTTCACCAAATTGGGAAGCTAGTGGGCCCACTAGCCTGCCAATTCAATGAAATTGGCAATATAGTGGCTAGTTTGAAAAAATGGGTCCAAGAGATCAGGTCTCCCGGTGATGTAAATCACTAAGAGACCCCATTTCTTCGACACATTTTTTCAAACAAGGCAAGATAGGTTACCGATTTCATTGATCCCTAAACCCTTAACCCTTAACCCTTAACCCTTAACACTCTACCCTCTATCTCTCTCCCACTCCATCCCTCTCACTCTCTCTCTCACTCCCTTTATCTCTCCCCTCTACCCTCAACCCTCAACCCTTAAACCCTAATTCCTCAACCCCTATACCCTCTACCCTATACATTGGATGCTCAACCCTAATGCCTCAACCCTATACCCTCAACCCTCTACCCTCAACCTTAAACCCTAAACCCTCAACCTTATACCCTAAACCATCAACCCTTAAAACCTCTACCATCTACCCTCTACCCTATACATTAAACCCTCAACCCTCAATTCTTAACCCTCAACCCTTAATCCCTCAACCCTCAACCCTTAAACACTAAAACCTCAACCCATATAGCCTATACCCTATACATTGGACCCTCAACCCTAATCCTTTAACCATATACCCTCAAACCTATACCCTAAACCCTCTACCCTCAATGCTTAAATCCTAAACCCTTAAACCTTCTACCCTCAACCTAATAACCTCTACCCTCAACCCTAACCCCTCAACCCTATACCCTCAACTCAATACCCTAAACCATCAACCCTATACTGTCAATTCTCAACCCTCTACCTTATACATTGGATCCTCAACCCTCATATATCTTTGCCCCTCCCTCATATTCTCTCCTTCTCTCTATCTCACTTATCCCTTCATCTCTCCCTCTCTCCATCCCTACCTATCTATCTAAATCCCTCAACCCTATACCCTCAACACTTAAACCCTCAAACACTCAACCATAACCCCTCAACCCTAAAACCTTAAACCCTCTACCCTCTACCCTCAACACAATACTCTTTACCCTCAATTCTAATCCATCAACCATTCAACTCTTAAACCCAAGTAAAATTTCTACCCTAATCCCTCAACCATCAACCCTGTAGCATCTACCCTCAACCCTCAACCCTTACATCCTAACCCCTCCACACCTATACCCTCTACCCTATACATTGGACCCTCAACCCTAATCCCTCAACCTTATACCCTCAACCCTTAAACCCTAAAACCTTAAACCCTCTACCCTATACATTAAACCCTCAACCCTCAAATCTCAACCCTCAACCCTTAATCCCTCAACCCTCAACCCTTAAACCCTAGACCCTCAACCCCTATACCCTCTACCCTATACATTCGACCCTCAACCCTAATCCTTCAACCATATACCCTTAAACCCATACCCTAAACCCTCTACCCTCAACCTTTAACCCTCAACCCTAAACCCTTAAACCTTCTACCCTCTACCCTCAATGCCAATCCCTCATCCATATACCTTCAACCCAATACCCTAAACCATCAACCCTATAGATCCTTAACCCTATACCGTCAATTCTCAACCGTCTACCCTATACATTGGATCCTTAACCCTCATATATCTTTGTCCCTCCCTCCTCTTCTCTCCTTCTCTCTATCTCACTTCTTCCTCCATATCTCCCTCCATCCACCCCCCTCTCTCTACCCTAATCCTTCAACCCTATACCCTCTACCCTTAAACCCTTAAACATGTAGCTATAAACCCTCAACCCTTAAACCATCTACCTTCTATCCTCAACCCAATACCCTCTACCCTCAACCCTAATTGCTCAACCCTTAAACCCTTAAACCCAAGTAAACTCTCTACCCTAATCCATCAACCCTCAACCATTAATCCCTCAAACCTTAAACCCTCAAACCTCTACCCTCTACCCTCTACCCTCTACCCTCTACCCTCAATCCTCAACCCCTAAACCCCTATACCCTCTACCCTATACATTAGACCCTCAACCCTAATCCCTCAACCCTATACCCTCGACCATATACCATTAACACTCTACCCTCAACCTTAAACCCTCAGCCCCAAACCATGAAACCATAAACCCTTAACCCCTCTACCCTCTACCCTCTACCCTCTACCCTCTATCCTCTACCCTATACATTAAACCCTCAACCCTTAATTCTCAATGCTCAACCCTTAATCTGTCAACCCTCAACACTTAAACCCTAAAACCTCAACCCCTATACTATATACCTAATACATTGAACCCTCAACCCTAATCCTTCAACCATATACCTTCACACCTATACCCTCAACCCTCTACCCTCAACCCTTAACCCTAAACCCTAAACCCTTAAATCATAAACCCTTAAGCCTTCTATCCTATACCCTCAACCATAATCCCTCAACCCTATACCCTCAACCAAATACCCTAAACCGTCAACCCTATAGTTCCTCAACCCTCTACCCTATAAATGAGATCCTCAAACATAATATATCATTGTCCCTCCCTCCTTTTCTCTCCTTCTCTCTATATCACTTCTCCCTCAAAATCTCCCCCCCTTCATCCCTCCCTCTCTACCCTAATCCCTCAACCCTATACCCTCAACCCATAAACCCTTAAGTACTCAACCCTAAATCATCAACCCTCAACCCTTAAACCCTCTACCCTCTACCCTCAACCCAATACCCTCTACCATTAACCCTAATCCCTCAACCCTTAAACTCTTAAACCCAAGTAAACTCTATACCCTAATCCCTCAACCATCAACCCTTAATCCCTCAACCCTTACACCCTTAAACCTCAACCCTCTACCCTCAACCCTCAACCCTCAACCCTTAAACCCTAATGCTTCAATCTCTATACCCTCTACCCTATACATTGGAGCCTCAACCCTAATCCATCAACCCTATACCCTCAACCTTAAACCCTCAACCCTCAACCCTTAAACCCTAAACCCTTAAACCCTCTATTAACTACCCTCTACCTTATACATTAAACCCTCAACCCTCAATTATCAACCATAAACCCTTAATCCCTCAACCCTAAACCCTCAACCCCTATACTATATACCCCATAGATTGGATTGTCAATCCTAATACTTCAACCATATACCCTCAAACATATACCCTAAACCATCTATCCTCAAACATTTAACCCTAAAACCTTAAACCTTCTACCCTCAACCCAATACTATGTACACTCAACCCGAATCCCTCAACCCTATACCCTCAACCCAATACCCTAAACCATCAACCCTCTAGGTCCTTAGCCGTAGACCCTCAATTCTCAACCCTCTAACATATACATTGGATCCTTAACCCTCATATATCTTTTCCCCTTCCTCCTCTTCTCTTCTTCTCTCTATCTCACTTCTCCCTCCATCTCTCCCTCCCTCCATCCCTCCCTCTCTACCCTAATAACTCAACCCTAAACCCTCAACCGTTAAACCCTTAAACACTCAACCCTCATCCCTTAAATCCTCTAACCTCAACCCTAACCCATCAACTATAATCCCACAACCCCTAACCCTTAAAACCAAGTAAACTCTCTACCCTAATACTTCAGCCCTCAACCATTAATCCCTCAACCCTTAAACCCTCAACATTCAACCCTCTAGCCTCAACCCTTAAACCCTAATCCCTGAACCCCTATAGCCTCTACCCTACACATTGGACCCTCAACCATAATCCCTAATCCCTATACCCTCTACCCTCAACCTTAAACCCTCAACCCTTAAACCCTTAAACACTCTATTCTTTACCCGCTACCCTATTAATTAAACTTCCAACCCTCAATTCTCAACCCTCAACCCTTAATCCCTCAACCCTCAACCCTTAAACCATAAAAAATCAACCCCTATACCCTCTGGCCTATACATTGGAACCTCAACCCTAATCCTTCAAACATATACCCTTAAACCTATACCTTAAACCCTCTACTTTCAACCCTTAACCCTCAACATTAAACCCTTAAACCATAAAGCCTTAAACCTTCTACCCTCTACCCTCAATCCTAATCCCTCAACCCTATACCCTCAGACCAATACCCTAATCCATCAACCCTATAGGTCCTCAATCCTATACCCTCAATTCTGAACCCTCATATATCTATGTCCCTCCCTCCTCTTATTTCCTTCTCTCTATCTCACTTCTCCCTCCATTTATGTCTCCCTCCATCCCTCCATCCCTACCCTAATCCATCAACCCTTAAACCCTTAAATACTCAAGCCTAAGTCCTCAACCCTCAACCCTTAAACCCTAAACCCTTAAACCCTCTACCCTCTAACCTCAACCCTCAACCCTCATCCCTCAACCCTTAAACCATTAAACCAAAGTAAACTATCTACCCTCAACCTAATTCCCTATACCCTCAACCCTTAAACCATTAAAACCAAGTAAAATCTCTACCCTAATCCATGAACCCTCAACCCTTAATCTCTCAACCCTTAAACCCTCAACAATCAACACTAAAACCCTAAACCCTCAACCCCTATACCCTCTACCCTATACATTGGACCCTCAACCATCATATATTTTTTTCCCTCCATCCTATTCTCCTCTCTATCTCACTTCTCCCTCCATCTCTCCCTCCCTCCATCCCTCCCTCTCTACCTTAATCCCTCAACCCTATACCGTCAACCCTTAAACCCTTAAGTACTCAACCCTAAATCATCAACCCTCAACCCTTAAACCCTCTACCCTCTACCCTCTACCCTCAACCCAGTACCCTCTACCCTAAACCGTAATACCTCAACCCTAATCCCTCAATGCTTACTCTTAAACCCAAGTAAAATATATACCCTAATCCCTCAACCCTTATAGCCTTAACCCTCAACCCTCTACCATCAACCCTCAACCCTTAAACCCTAATCCTTCAACCCCTATACCCTCTACCCTATACATTGGACCCTCAACCCTAATCCCTTAACCCTATACCCTCAAGCTTAAACCCTCAAACTTTAACCCTTAAACCCTCTATCTTGTACCCTCTACCTTATACATTAAACCCTCGGCCATCAATTCTCAACCCTCAAACCTCAACCCCTAAACGATAAACCGTCATCCCCTATACCATCTAACCTATAGATTGGACCCTCAAACCTAATGCTTCAACCATATACCCTCAAACCTATACCCTAAACCTTCTACCCTCTACCCTCAACCCAATACCCTGTACCCTCAACCCTAATCACTCAACCCTATACCCTCAACCTAATACCCTAAACCATCAATCCTCTAGGTCCTCAATCGTATACCCTCAATTCTCTACCCTCTAGCCTATAAAATGGATCCTCGACCCTAATATATCTTTGTCCCTTCCTCCTCTTCTCTTCTCTCTATCTCACTTCTCCCTCCATCTCTCCTTTCATCAATCCCTCCCTTTCTACCCTAATCCCTCAACCCTATACCCTCAACCCTTAAAAAATTAAACACTCAACCCTAAACCCTTAAACCCTCTACCTTCAACTCTTAAACCATTAAAACCAAGTAAAATCTCTACCATAATATCTCAACCCTCAACCCTCAACCCTTAAACCCTCAACCCTCTACCCTCAACCCTCTACCCCCAACCCTTAAACCCTAATCCTTCAACCCCTATACCCTCTAACCCATAAACTATACCCTCAACCCTAATCCTTAATCCCTATACCCTCAACTCTCTACCATCAACCTTAAACCCTCAACACTTAAACCTTAAACCCTTAAAACCTCTACCCTCTACCCTCAAACCTCAATTATCAACCCTCAACCCTTAATCCCTCAAAATTTAACCCTTAAACCCTAAAACTTTAACCCCTATACCCTCTACCCTATACATTGGACCCTCAACCCTAATACTTCAACCATATACCCTTAAACCTATAACCTAAACTGTCTAACCTCAACCATTAACCCTTAACCATCAACCCTAAACCCTTAAACCCTAAACCCTTAAGCCTTCTACCCTCTACCATCAACCCTAATACCTCAACCCTATACTCTCAAACCAATACCCTAAACCATCAACCCTATAGGTCCTCAAACCTGTACCCTCAATTCTCAACCCTTTACCCTATACATTGGATCCCCAACCCTCATATATCTATGTCCCTCCCTCGTCTTTTGTCTCTTTCTCTATCTCACTTCTCCCTCCATCTCTCCCTCCCTCCATACCTCCCTCTCTACCCTAATCCCTCAACCCTTAAACACTTAAACACTCAACCCTAAACCATTAAACACCCTACCCTCTACCATCAATCCAATGCCCTCTACCCTCAACCCTAATCCATCAGCCCTTAAACCCTTAAACCCAATTAAAATCTCTACCCTAATACCTCAAATCTCAACCCTTAATACCTCAAACCTTAAACCCTCAACCCTAAAACCCTAATCCCTCAACCGTTATACCCTGTACCCTATACATTGGACCCTCAACCCTAATAGCTCAACCTTATACCCTCAATCCTCTACCATCAATCTTAAACCCTCAACCCTCAACCCTTAAACCCTCAACCCTCTACCCTATATATTAAACCCTCAAACCTCAATTCTCAATCTAAAACCTTTAATCCCTCAACTCTCAACCCTTAAACCCTAAACCCTCAATCCCTATACCCTCTACCCTATAAATTGGACCCTCAACCTAATCCTTCAACCATATACCCTCAAACCTATACCCTAAACCCTCTTGACTCAACCCTTAACCCTCAACCCTCAACCCTTAAACTTTCTACCCTCTACTCTCAATCCAATAACCTCTACCCTCAACCCTATACCCTCAACCCAATACCATAAACCATCAACCCTATACCCTCAACCCCTATCCCTTTCTCTCAATATATACATCTCACCTCTCTCTTATCCTTTCTAATTGCCTTTATCTACCCTCTCCCTCTTTCTACGTACGTCTCACTCAATCAATGCCTACCAATCTCTCTCATTCCCTCTATTTATATCTCTCTATCTCCCTCCCACTACCTCTCCATCACTCCCTCTCTCTCCCACTCCCTCTCTCCCCCTATCTCCCAGAGTCTCTCCCTCCCACCCTCTCTCTCTCTCTCTTAGGTCTCTCCCTTTGGCACCCTACCTAGGTAACTTTCTCTCTCTCCCCTCTCTTTATCTATCCCTCCCACCCTACCTAGATAAGTCCCTCTCACTCCACCTGCTCTCTCTCCCCCTCTCTTAGGTAACTCCCTCCCACACCCTCTCCTTCTCTTTGGTCTCTCACTCTCACACTCCCTCTCTCTCCCTCTCCCTCTCACCCTCTCATCCTCCTCACACTCTGAAGCCTCTCCCTCTGGAACCCTACCTACATAACTCTCTTTCTCTCCCTCTCTCTTTTCTCTCTCTCTCTCAATTCCCTCTCTCCCACCCCCTTCTCTCTCTCCCTCTATCCCTCCCACCCTACCTAGCTAATACCATCTCAATCCAACCCCTTATCTCCCACTCCCTCTCTCTTAGTCTCTCCCTTCCACCCCCTCTCCCTCTCTCAAGACTCTCTCTCTCTCAGATCTCTCCCTCCCACCCTACCTAGAAAAATCTCTCTTAAAATTCTCCCTCCCTCTAAAGACATACATAAATAAATACATACTTACATAAATACAAGCATAATGCATATGTACATACAATCCTACATACATACAAGCATACATGTACATAAAAAACATACAAATATATAAAAATACATTCAATAGAGTAGATTTTAACGTAAAGCAATACATAACTTGAGAGTGTTATAATCCAAGACCATTATGTCTTGCTAGACATGTCCGACAAAAACACAAAAAAACCATGTCACAACTAAGATATAACATGAGTGTGTTATAATGTGCTTGCATTAAATCTTGATTTGAGAATCTCAAGCCTAGGGCTTGGTATTTTCCTTGGAATACCAACCCAAAGGCTTGGAGAGCCTTCCCAATGACCAAAGACGTGTTTTTTACAAATTCTATAATACTTCACATAATCATGTTCATGCTCACCATCAAGATTGCATGTGTTTCAATGTCGAACAAATTGAACACCTGGGTAATGTTAGGATCTCTCTTAGCTATCCAATGATCTAATTTTTTTAACTTTTTGAAAATGTTAAGCCTTTGATCTATAATTTGTTTTATTTGTGTGTCTCTTTTTTGGAAAAAAATAATTTATTTATTTATTTTTCATTATAAATTAACTAGTCATCAAAATTTCAAATAAATAACATTTTTAGAAACTATACTCCATTCTACAAATATTTTTTAAAAATCAATTAGCTTCCAAAATTTGTAGGGGTAGTAGACCATAATTCTATTTTTTAGGAAGTGTCCACTTTGAAAATTAGTAAAAAATCAAATATTCATTAAAAAATTATCAAAAAAAATGTGCATCAACTACATACTATTAACTAATTTCTCACAAAAGTAATTTTAAAAATACTAAGAAAAAATTTCACCATGCTACATTCCCACAAAAGTTGCTATGTTATGTTTTTTTGATAAAAACAACACAAATTTTTGTGGGTCCCTCTTTTGAACCCCTTAATCTCAACTGTTTTCAAAATAAATTAGTAATTTAGAAAAGTAGACTCAGAGCACTATGATCCTTGTTTTTGTTGCATCTCAAAATTTTGAGTGTAACTATCCTCAATTTCATGTCCAAGGCTAGTATTTCTTGATTTCAGAAAAAAATTTGCCACTTAAGCCCCCTTTTTGGCCCCCCATATTTTTATACTTACCCTATTATCTCAATTTCTTTCATTTTAAGTGTATTTTTTCAATGTTGCATCATGGATATGTGCTTTGGAAAGCTATGGATGTACTTGAAATCTTTGGTAGATGTGTCAAGCTATTATTTCAAAAATGATCCTAATGAGATTGAACACACTCATGTTCAATCAACTCCTAATGCATGTCCTCCTCGTGATGTTGAAATCATTGGAGAAGATGATGGCAACATGAATATGCTCCTAAATTATTGCCTTAAAAAATTGAAGCAAATGAATCCTTTTATCCATCAATGAAACAACCAACATGCTCTATAATATCACCTATTGAGATGTTTGGTTACTTATATCTTGAAACTAAAACAAAAGTTGAACATAAGTTCCATACAATAGGTGAACCTAGTTCACAAGAAAACATTCAACTATTTTATGATAAAAAAAGTCACAAAAACTCCAATCAAACTTAAAGAAACATATGGAAATGGATTCATGATCTTGAGTAAGCAAGGATGTGATACAACAAGTGAATAGGAAATTCATCAACTCCTAGAGAAAATATTAACTAATGAAAACAAAAAAGGGTTAGGATATCAAGATCCCCCTCACAACATAAGTGATCCTAAGGAATACCTAAGGCTTTGTAATAATGGTACAGTGATCTTAGATTCTCCTCCCGATATGAATTTCCTTCTTCCTAGAGAACAACCAATGACAAAACAATGACAAGGATTATAGGACCACCTTAGGTCATCCTCCTTAACCTCTAACTAGAGAAATTGGTGAATCTATCAAATGCAAAAGACCTTTCAAATTAAAAATTTTACAACCTCCTCGTCCACCACCTGAAAGTGAAAGGAAACTACGACTGCTTCTAAATAAAGGTCTCATAACATTACCACCAATGAAATACAAAATAGTGCTATATCCTAAAGATGCAAAAGTTCTACATTGTTGATACCATCGAACTCTCAGACACAGTACCGATGAGTGTCATGCATTCAAGTTAGTATTGAAAAGGAATCACTTTGATGGCAATGATTTCCATCAAGTGATTGAATAGGAACACTCTAAACCCCCTTTTGTCATGTAATAGGTGTAGAGTATTCACATGCTCACTATTACATGATCTTTCCCATCATCTATCTCAGGTCATTCTTGTCTTGCACTCAATGAGGGAAAGAAATAGATAGCCTTATCCTAGTAATGCATTGGTTATTGTCCCTTAGGTTTGTTGTCTAACTTCCACTTATACAAACTGAGATTGGGAGGCAAATGACCTACTTTAGGTTGAATCACATGTGCATTACTAGTCTTTTTCATTATTTCATTTATTTTTGTGTGATTACATGTGTTTAATGTGATCCTTTGTATTGTTTGATGTTCACCCTCTTTGTGAATTCTTCTATGTGCACCTTCATTCTTCTATATGTCATAATCTTTTTCCTTTTCATTTATATTTTCCTTTCATTTGTATTTTTGTCTTGTGTTTTCCTTTTGGGGATGACACAAGGCGTTGAGACACCCTATGTCTCTTCCATGTTGACCCAAAAGGTTTTTCTTTTTGTAGAAACTGAAAAATGTCAGGTGATCGATATCATGCACTTGAAACATGTTTACTAACATCAATTCCTCTAAAACCCATCCTCTTTTAACTTAATTGATTAAATTATCCTGGCTATTTAATTAATTATGTCATTTTCATCTATTAATCTAATTTAATTATTCAGGTTACATCACCCCCTTTCATGCTAACATTTCATCTAATTAAACTAAATAAGTCAACATATTTAATTTAATTCCCTAAGTCTTCTAATTTAATTAAATAACCCTAAGTTATTTAGTTAAATGTCATCTCACCTTTCTCCTTTCATTAAATGATTTAATTTAATGAAAAATAACTTTATTCCTTCAAATCCCCTAATCATGTGATTAAACCTTGTTTAATTAGCAATTAAACTAATCTTCCTCTAAAAATGGAATATTCCCAAGGAATATCCCTTATCCTTTTTTTGCATAATTAAGAATTTCTTTTAATTTGAAAAATGTCTTTTATCCTCACCAATGGGAATATTCCAAAAGTATATTCTTACTCCTCCATTTGAAACGGATATTTTCACTTGGCTTCAAATGTAAATTACCTTGTAACTTGAATTGCAAGTTATCTTTTTACCTTTTGAACAAGTCACGTTTGACTTGTGTGTGCAGGTCCAAAGTGGGTTTTTCTGAAGAAAATGTGAACCCTTGATTAAATATTATAATGTATTCTCATTTGTTGATGAGAATCCATGATCCATGCATCTTCTTCCTTTCATCCTAGACCGTTGATTACAATTTTTGATCTCAACCCTCCATTTGTCATTTTCTCTCCTATAAATAGAACACTATTTGGAGATAAATGGATCCATATTTTTCAGAGAAAACTTATGTTGTTGATTTAACCTACATCCACACTCATATTTTACTCATCCATAACTTTTTTTATTTCATTTTAGTTGCATAAATATCTCAAGACATCCATTAATGGCTTCCATGCATCCATCTTAGCTTACCTATAAATCAGGGTTTTCACCTTTTAGCTTAGAAGTAATTTAGATTAGCTTAGGAATTGAATAATTAGTTCATTTACAACACAATATCATGTTAATATAGTTTACATCATGTTAATTTTAGCATAAATCAAATTTTCATCCATTTATCACAATGGTTTCATTGATTCTCTTCCATAGAATCGATTGAAACAGGTTCACTGATCATAGGATTGGGAAAGGGTCATTTTTCCACATCAAAATGACACCAATTCTAAAATGGGATAATTTTCAAATGGGTTAGAGCAGGAATTTAACCATTTTCATAGTTTGTGGCTTTCAATTTTAGTAAATGTTTAGTTTGATTTTGAATTTCAATGATCTTGTTGGGTAGATTGAGGTTTAGTGGCTTCATTATACTTCAATTCATCATGGATCAAGTGTAATATACCCACCTTGATGATCCTCGTATCACATTTTTGCACTAGAAGGAGGACAAACCTTTAACTTAACAATTTTTTAGCTCAAATTCCATTTGTTTGTTGTTTTGCAGGTTACAGTGACACCCAAACTACAAACAATGATTCTATCTAAAGAGCTTCACCATATAGCGATGCCCATACAATTTGAAACATCAATGCTGAATTAATGTACTTATGCTGATTTTTAATCTAGCGATGCCAATTTAATCTGGAGGTATTGAAAATTTCAAAAGGTGATGCCCAACTTCACCAAAGTGACGCTAAAAAACATAAAATTGTGACGCTACTATTAGTAGCAATGCCAGAAATAATACAGACACTATCATGCTCACTATTTTTTCTATAGAGTGACACCCATTTTCACTAGAGTGACTTCTAGACTTCAAATTGCAATTGTACCATGTTCAGTGACACCCAACCAAGGTAAGAAATTGTATGTTTGTTTTTTTTACCATGTGCTTTCATTTCTTTGATGTATCTAACTAACTAATGTGTATCTGACTATGTTATGTTTTTTAGACTAACAAGGTTTTGTAGGTTAAAAGACATGGAGCTAAAATGAAGAAAGCCTCTTCTATCTTAAATTCTATAATTGTAAAAAGTGTTTAACACTTTGGGGAAATTATAACCCAATTTTCATGCTTTATAATTTTCATTTTAGGACCTCACTAAATTTAAATTAAGTCTTAGAATGAATGCTCAAATGGGACTAAAATTGAACCTTCACATCATCATTTTACTTTGGGCTTAAAATTGAAAAAAGCAACTTCATCTTTCATTCGGTGCTTAAAACAAACTCATCACTGCTTTGAAGGTTTAAAATTTACAACTGTTTGCTATATTTTGTGACTTACTAAGTTTTTAGTGAATGCGTATGAAATTATCTCACGCCATTTGGAAACCTTGAGAAATAGAAACATAGTTTAACACTTTGAAAAATCACCTACATCTTTCATTTGTATTAAAATTGAACCCCCTTTGCGAGTGTGAGAAAAAGACATGGCATGTGTTCTCTCTTTGTTCATGCAAGCAAAGATGATTGAACTACAAACATACTTCCTTACTATTGTTCACCTTTAGAGGGTCTGCCTCCCTGCTTTGAAATGAGGGAACGACACAAGCAGTAATGAAGTAAAGCCAAGTTCTTCCAAACTGTGATATAAATGTGTTGTTGCAATAAAAATTGTCATCAATGGGTAGTGGTACATGATATCTCTTCCCCAACATATTTATGATCCATAAAGCCCTTTTTCTAGGGTTTGGGAGATCTCTCACAAGGATTTATCATTGCACCCCCTAAACTAGAAGCCCTTATTACAAAACTTTGTTTAGAATCAAAAAATCCTTAATACTTGTTGGTGCAAGATCAGTCATTCTAGAGCTTTCCCACATTCTTACTATTCAATTATAGAAATAGAAAAATCCTTTTGATCTTTGTATATTAAGGATTTTAAGATTTGGTGGTCCCAAGAAATGTGTGTCATGGAGCGGAGCCTATGTCTCCAGATCTCTAACTGTTTGCATTGTTTAGTGTTTGGAGAAATCCAAGTGGGGATTCAACAAAGCATAGCCATTTCAAACCTAGGATTGTAAGTGATTGTGAATCAGTTTGATACTTTTCTTGGTTCTAAAACATTCCGAAAACAAACATTCACCATCTTCAAAATTTGAAACACTTTGGTTTAAATATGGGTACCTCTTGATCTAGCCTTGATATTATTGCTAGTCCTATGGGTTTCTATCCTTAGAAATTTCTAAATATCTTAACTTAATCTTAATCCATATTTTCCAAAGACAATATAAGAAATTATGACTCTAATCTCATGATTTTCGAAAAATGGACATTGTGAAATTTATATTGTTTTTGACATAAACATTTAGTTTGAAAACATAATCAAGATGAGTGTTTGTAAAATCAACACTTTAACAAGATAAACTTGACACAATTGAACCCCACATGACCATTTGGAGACTGATCACTCCTGTTCTACAACCTTACCTTATAGGTGCTATCATTCAACCAAAATTTGAATACATTGAGGGAGAACAAATGGATATTATCAATAGTTTGAGAACCTTCACTTTTTGAAACCAAGGAAACATCCAATTAGTGGAGAATTTTTGCAACTATTTTAGATAAAGAAGAATGAAGAGCGGATCTTTTGGCTAGAAGGCCTATATTAACACATCCTACATGGAAATAAGTATCTTCTTCTTCTTTAATGATCTCATACAAAATCAAGATCCCCAAAACAAGGTCTACCGGTCTTCATTTCAAACTTAGGCATCTTAGTTCAAGAGAAATTGAAAACCGCACTTTAGCACTATACCTAAACAGAAACAAATTGTTGGTGAAATTTTGTGAACGTGCACTAAGAAGACATCCAGACATGTATGTGTTCTTTATGGGTCAAAATCTAGATCTTTTTCAAGCTAACCAACCTATTTAAAATATTTGTCTTTTTTATGCTCTTGAATTTTTTTGAATGACCCATCACACAATCAAAGTTTGTGAAGTAAAGCCTCCACCCTCTCATCACAAACATAGATATTTTAATTCAAATTTTAGTAGGAAGTGGGTTGTAATATTTTATTGCAATCATTACCATTTGTTAAGAAACTATTATGCTCAAGCTAGGAGGAGGATAATAGGTTTAAACATCCCTATTTATCCTCTCATCTAAGTCTAACATTGGGTATTTAAGATTGGAAAATTTTAGAGGTATAGCATCATTCTTACTACCTTGGTCTCAGAAAATAAATATTCACTCTAATTCAAACATTCGGTCACACATTTCATCCACCCCTTCATCAAATTTCATCCTTCACCTCATCTATCTTTGCAAAATTTTTGATCATATCAACACTCCTTTGACTTAAACATCAATCAAACCATCCTTTAACTTAGCTATGTTTTATGTGAAATATATCTTTTTCCATGCTCCTAGTTAAGATAGTTATCATCCTTGAGCTAGTTTATCTTGAAGGTCACGAGTCTACCCTAAATATTCTCAAGCTCATCAACATATTTTATCCTAACATTAAAACACATAACTCAAGTCAAAATTGTTGTCCAAAAATAATTGAAAATATCACTTTCCATATCACCCATCTTTTTGGCCCCTATGTCATCATTGATCCAAAAGACTTAGAGCATCCCTCTTACCTAGATTTGAGTCAACTAGAGAGTTCAAACATTACAAATATCAACACAACTCTCCCACTAGTGACCCCAAATTTATGGTAAAAATGAGATCACAATACAAGAGAATCATGGAGAAAACCATAGTCACATTTACCTCAAGTGATCCAAATCCTCTGGAATTTGACACAAGAAGCCAAGTCATTCCATCACAATAACCATCATCTCTGACAAGATCATATGAGATAGAAGACATCACAAACAATCCCTTTGAGCTCACTAAGGAGGATACCATGGAACATCAGGCCTTTGAAAACATAGCTCCTATTCCTTTATCATTCATGGAACAAAATTTGGCACAAGGCTTCATCACTCCACCATCGAGGATAAATCAAAAATATACTCCTAGTGTTGTAGCTAGTCTTGCTAAGGACTTTGATCTAACCCTTCCATTTTAAAGTAGTACACTTCTGGGTACCCTTGATACCAATCATCCACCTTCGACAACCACTTGGACAAATACCTTTGATGCTCCTCCCATCATTGAAAATTTGAAACAACTACATAAACCTCTTGACCTTAATTATGCCACTGCAACATCCTCCTATCGAGGACACCCATCTTCATCCACATTCATGAGTACCACAAGTGTGGCCACCATCACGTAAATAAATATGGACCAAGTATCTCAAGATAGTACATAAGGGCATGTCAATACTATATCACAGAATCAAACCTCAATGCAACTAGGGACATATTTATCCAATCCTTTCATGGGCTTATCTATACCATTGGCATCACAAAACACATCCAACCCATCTATCATCGATCCAAACCAAACCAACACCTTAGTTTTGAATACTATCACCCAAGGAAATACCTTGATCACACCCCAAGAACAAGGAAATCCCCCAAGAATCGGTCAAGTGAATATTTTCAATCAATGGAATCAAGGTCCTAGTATGTCAATACCATTGGAAAATATAATAACAACATCCACATCCTTTCCTATGGTCCCCTTCACTATGCAAAATCAAAAGGGGTCTCAAACATACATTCCTCTATCTCAATCCACCATTTTCCAAGGAACGTTGAACCAAGGAAACTCCCAACCTCTCATCACCAACTCGTAACCTATCCAAAACATCAATACCCACAATCCATCGTAGATGTCCCAACAACCAATTGGTCCTATGTTGAAAAACCATAGCTTAGCCTTACAAAAAGTACAACAAGATTATCAGAAAGTCATCCAGCAAAAAAAATAGTAGCAACAACAACAAGCAGCCTTAGACACACAACAACAACAAAAAGCTTATCAAGTATCCTTAGTAGGACAACAACAACAACAACAAGCATATCAAGCATCTTGAGTTGCACAACACAAACATCAGGCCAAACAACAAGCCATTGTAGCACATCAACAACATCAAGCCCAAAAACAAGCCATCATAGCACAACAACAATATCAAGACCAACAACAAGCCATCGTGACACAGCTACATCAGGCCCAATAGAAAGCCCTTGTGGCACAACAATAATAACAAGCCTTACTAGCTCAACAGTATGCCCAAAATCAGCAACAACAAAAAGAAAGTTCTTACAATAACCCTCAATAGAGCATCATCAATCCAAACATGCTAGGAACATACACCTCAATACATTAATCACCTTCACATAACCCCACTCCACCATATAGTCTATACCACACACCATCATATCAAAATCCCATATACAACTCATCCATCATCCAATCATATGTTCCTCCACCAAACTCGTGAGATGATCTAGCTTCACAACTCAAGGCATTATCCTAAGAGATGCAGGACCTTCGAATGGGAAAGAAAAAGAAGCCCCATACATAGAATGTATGTCCTTATACATTTGATCGAAACATTGCAATGGTGCCATTTCCTCTCAGATTTGAAATCCCCAAATTCGATAAATATAAAGGGAGAGGAAGTCCCATGGACCATGACAAATAATTTAATGTCATGTTTATGGAGGTGGCCTATAATTATTGATATCTAATGTGTCTCTTCCCTCAAAGCTTAACAGGTCCTACTATGGATTGGTTTTCTCATATATCTCTTGACATAATAAATTTTCAAGAAATCACTGATAAATTCATCAATCACTTCTCCTTCAACCTTGATAGTCTAGAAGAGTTGTAAAATGTCAAACAAACTAAAGGATAATCATTCGCCAATTTCTTGCAATGATGGAGACAAAAATCTAGTAAGATCAAGTGGACCCTTCTTGATGAACAACAAGTGGGGATCATCATAGCCAACCTAGATCCTGATCTCTCTTTCTACTTAAAATGCAGTGCATCCCATCCTATGACGAGCTTGTCCCTCAAGCCCTTAACATCGAATGAGCTCTAATATCATAGGGAAATAATCAAGCTTACAACTTCCCATCAACCAGTACAATTTACGAACCTCATGTCTGGGATAAAAACCAAAAAATGAAAAATTATGGTGTGGTAGATGCTAAGGTGGTCCTAAGTGCTCCTAGACCCAAAAACAATCAAGTTGCTAACATGCAACCAACTGTGGAACAAACAACACCCCATTATAAAAATCAAATCAACAATATTGAGATGCAACAAAGGTGAACTACAAAAAAGAACTATCCAAAGCACAAGTACACAATTATCTGAGCCTATCCAAACCATCATGAAAAATTTGGTAGATACAAATCTTATAACATTACCCAAATTTGAAAACTACCAAGAACCATTAGAGAAACCACCTTGGTACAATGAGAATGATCTCTAGGACTTTCACAAAATCAAAGGACACAAAATAAAAAATTGAATGAAACTTAAGAACATTATCCAAGAACTCATAGAGAATGACACCATCTCTGTTGAAGTATTAACTGAGAATCAGGATCTCATGATATACATGAACCCTATGCCAGATCATAACAAAGGAAATAAAAAAAAAAAAGCTAAAGATTAAAAAAATGTATAGCATAACTATTCAAATGTGGTCACATCCTGTGATAGTTTCATTATGGTCCTCACCATCAAAGGACCTAGTACCGAGTGTGGAGTCACCACACGACATGGAAAGTTCACTATATAAGGAGTCCCATATAAGTCTAGGACACAACCTACTTTACCAATGCCAAATCCCAACAAGTATAATCTCCTAGATCATCTTAAGAAGACCCCAACACAAATATCAATCTTAGAACTATTGAGGCTATCTACCACACATAGAGAAATACTAGAGAAAGCCTTATCAGAGTCATATATCCCTGAGGATATTGATATGGATCAGTTTCAAGCTATGGTAGGATACATTACCGATCATCTTCTTACCTTTTCGAACAAGGCCTACCATCCCAACCATCTCATAATCATGTTTTACACCTCAAGGTCTACATTCATATGAACAAGGTCAAAAGATTCTTAGTAGATGGAGGTGTTGGTCTAAATATTTTTACCCTCAAGCTAATCAAAGACTCAGGCTACTCATAAGATACTATTCAGAAAAAAAAGAGTACCACTATTAGGGCCTATGATGACCAAGAGCAGATATCACAAGGCATAATTTTATTACCCATTCAAGTGGGACCTACCATTATAGAAACTACATGTCAAGTGCTAGATCTTGATCTCCCATACAAAATCCTACTTGGTCAACCCTAGATACATGCCTTAAAAGTTGTTGCCTCAACCTACCATCAATGTGTTAAGTTTCCTTTTGAGGGTAGAGAAATTACCATCTATGGAGATCTTGAGCCTTTTTACTATTGTAGTAATCTTAAGGCTAAGTTCTATAAGATCCCCCAAGTACCAAAAGATGATGAAGGGCCTACATCCATACCTACCTCATTTTTTGATCCATCATCTCTTGCATCTACCTCAAAAAAAAATACACCCATTATGCAGAACATTCCCGACATTAAAGCAGTAATCCAGGATGATGGTTGTGGAAATTATAAGATCTTAAAAGATACCTTTGTCTTAGGATAATTACCTCTTTCTCCTCAATCACATGGGAAACCTACATCTATCACCAAATATCATGAAACCATCAAGATGGCAGCTACTACCTACACTAAGTGGGGGGGTCTAAATCAAGAGGACATCAATGAGGAGGATGTCTCTAAACTCCTTTATCAAGATGAATGGCCTGTCCCTATTCTTCCTATGGAAGATGATAATAAAGGCTTGCAACTCATGAATGGAATGGGATATAACAAGAATGAGAAATGAGGACAAAATTACAAAGGCTTACTAGAACCTATCGTTCTTGAGAAATGATTAAGGAATCTTGGTTTAGGTTGCACTACTAGCAAGGTTACCTTTATTGGCAGAGGTACTTATGCTAAAATGGCTAAGGCTTCCTCTTGGTTACCTAAACCATGTGATATGAATTTAGATGACTTCCCCCTTGATATGGGTTACCTATTTGAAAGGAACTCCCTTTTCATGATATCCATTACATCCTTTTCTCCAAACAATCAACCAACGAAACTATGCATAGTATACATGTAACTTATTGACATGGACCAACAAGGACCATCGATTCTGGATTTATTTGAAAATGATGAAGTGATCTCAAAATTCATGGTACTTCATGACAATCTATCATGGGTAGATCACAAAGAAGGTTTCGACATAGATCTAGACACAAGGGCATACTATGGAGAGATGATTGAATCCTTCGGTCACAAAATTAATGAAATGCAACTAACATGCAAGTCCTTGAGTGAAAACCACACTATGGCACTCTCTGATCCTAAAATAGTAAAAAAAAAGGACGTATCCAAAGGTGAAAACATCTCTGAGGCACCCAATGATGAGGGATTAAATCTTCCCCTTAGTGAAATGCATCCTAAAAATTCAGCAGTGCTAGCAAAAAAGGCTATCTCGATAAATGTGGGAACAGAAGAAGCACCCAAGATCACTTTCTACGCTGAATCCCTATTGGATAAAGAACAAAAACACCTAGCGACATTCCTAAAAGAGAAGAGAGCTAAATTTGCATGGTAATACACATATATGCTTGGGCTCGATCCTGAAGTATTTTTGCATCATTTAGTGGTCTATCACAAAGCCAAGCCAGTGAAGTAGAAGTTAAGAAAGATGCACCCTCAGATAACACTCTTGGTAAAACTAGAGTTACAAAAACTTTTGGACGTCATGTTCATCTGACCAATAGATTATCCTAAGTGGGTTTCAAACTTAGTACCAGTCTCAAAACCCACAAGGGGCATTAGAATCTCCACTGATTTCAGAGATTTAAACAAAGCATGCCCCAAGGATGATTTTCCTCTTCCCAACATCGACCTCATTATGGACCTAACAACTGAGCATCAAATGCTATCACTCATGGATGTTTTTTCAGGCTACAATCAAATCACTATCTCCAAGGAGGAATAACATAAAAATGTGTTCACTTGTCCATGTAGAACATATTGCTAGAACATGATGCCATTCGGGTCAAAAAATGCAGGAGCAACCTATCAAATAGCAATGACCCTCATCTTCCATGACATGATTCACAAAATAGTTCAATATTGTGTGGATGATATTTTGGAAAAATCAAGGAAAATAAGTGAGCACCTACAAGTCTTAGGACCCACCTTTGATAGACTTGAAGAATACAAGGTATGAATAAATCCAAAAAAGTGTATCTTTGGGGTTACATCAGGGAAACTTCTTGGTTTTATTGTCTCACAAAGAGGGATAGAAATTGATCCAACAAAGATAAAAGAAATCCTTGACATGGAACCACCACAAACATTAAAATAGATGAGAGGATTAAAAGGAAGTGTATACATCTAAAAATGGTCACATTAAACCAAGCTTGACAATTAATTAAATATTAATTATTTAATTAATCTTCTAAAGTCATCTACATATAAATAAATAAATTTTATCTATTTATATCGTTCACTTTCTAATTCTCCTAATTTAATTAAATAAATAAGTTTATTTAATTATTACCATATTCCTGTTAATTAATTAAATAAATTTCATAATTTATTTATATTAATTATCATATTATTTTAAGTTTTAATTTCAAATTCAAATAAAAGAATATTCTTCTAAACTCATTATTTCTAATTCTTCATTTCATATTTAATTAAATATTTTAAATATTTAATTAAACACCTTTCTCACTTCACACATAATTAAATATTTTAAATATTTAATTAACTTCCTTTTTCATCTCTCTCACATAATTAAATATTAATTATTTTATTATGGAAGGTTCTAAAATCCTTGTCACATAATGAAATAACTTAATTATTTAATTATAGGATTTATCCCCAACTACCAACTAACTCATAATTGAAATGAAAAAATGGAAAATTTCCTTCATTTTTGAATGGAGAAGGTTGTGTAGGAGGAAAATTTTCCCATTTTTCTCTCTAACTTCCATCTTTCTCTCAATTTCCAAAATCTCTCACCATTCATATTGATAGGCTTGATTTCCACCATCGATCTTTGCCAACTAGAATTTTGTCTCCAAAAATCTATAAATACAACCTCTTTGTGAGTTGAAAAGGATCCTAGATTTGGTGAATTTAGCATGATTACTATAGTTGCATTTTATCCAGCATTTAGCCATCTTGTTTTCTAAAGCATAAAATTTTATCCTTCATAGAATTTCAGCTTCATATCTTGGCTTAATCTTTTCATATCATTACATAATAGACATGCATGTTGCATAATATCATTCTCTAAGTTGTCATTCTACCAAGATGCTACTTACACCAACTGAGAGCCAAAAACTTACATTGAACCCTTGGAGATAGAGGACAATGTGATGTTTTTGAAGGAACTATTGTTTTAGAGTTTGTTTTATCTTTAAATTAGTTTCCTTTGATAGAATATCATATTTGTGTGTTTTTTTAGATTATTAGTTTAGTCCACATATTCACACACACATTTTTGGCACCCACCATGAGGCCCTTGCCTCATTTTTAATTTTTTTATTGCAGGTTTTCTAACAGGTTACATACTGGACTTTTGGTTTAGTGCATACGAGACATGTTTTAGCGTATCTCTAGGTTCTTTTAGCGCATACAAGGACTATTTTAGTGCTTTTCCATTATGTTTTAGTGCATATCTGTGTTCCTTTAGCGCATTTCTACTTTGTTTTAGCCCACCCCTGAATTTATTTTAGCATATTTATGCTCTATTTTAGCGCATTTACGTGTTATTTTAGTGCATCTAGGGGACTGTAACAAATTAATCCTGATTTTGATGCATTCACAAACATAGATTTTTATTTTCTGCATAAGGTTAAAATGAATCAATCCTAGGATAGATATTTAAATCTAGAATAAACCAATCCTAGGCTAGTCACCAAACAATTGATTTATCTCAGTTAAAATAAATCCCATGTCTGTTGTGAAGAAAAATCTTCACTTAGTTTAGCACATTGTCATTTGGGATTAAAAATTGAACAAAATTGTTTGTTGTGATTGTCGGGTGATAGGCCTATGTTCTCCCCTTAAATTAAGGTGTTTTGATGTTTATATTACCTTATTTGATAAGTATGTTGATGAGCACTCACTGGTATGCAATCTAAGAGATCTGGTGCACTAATTTTTTGGTATATGTGCTTGAAGGCCGACCCAACGAATATAGAAATTAATTAATTTTTTTTCATGCTTGATTATGTTTGTTTGGGTCCTCTCTATGTCTTAATTGACTTTGGAGGATGCACATAAAGATTTAATTATGGATCTGGCCAACAGTTGTAAAACAAATTAAAGTTTTATGAAGTCAACATGTGAATGATCAAATCCTTGATAGTTGATATATATATGAGATCGGTTTTATAATTTTGTATAATGAAGTAGAGTGAGGAGATAGTGAATGTGTGGAATACGAATATGGTGTGAAATTCAACAGATTAATAGTGTGAATTAGTCTATGTGTGATGTGAAGAGTAGAAAAGTGCAAAGTTAGAAAAAGGGTCCAAAATCTAATCTATGAGCTTCACCGGAACTATAACCTGGCATGAATAGATGCTACTATCTCAGTTCATCCTTCAGATGGTTTTAATTTGAACTTTTGTAAGTACGTGAGCCTTCCCTTTTGAGCAGTGAGCTCTAGGAAGTGTTCCTAAATGTAAGTGCATTCTTTTTTGTAAAATTTTTATTTGAGTACTCAAATTGTGGATTAACCTCCATCATTTTTTTTTTCCTAACAGTTTTTCGATGCAAAAATCCTTGTATTATGGTGTTATGAATGTTTCCTTTGAATTCTTGCAACTTTCTTTTTATGTAATGAAAAAATGGTTTAATTTTCAGAGTAATAAACTTAAGATTTGTTGAACAGTGATTCACTCCCCTCTCAATGTTCCCTTGAGTCCAACAATTGGTATCAAAGCTTCTGGTTCCTTAGGATAAGTTTAGTAGCTTGAGGTGGATCTTGGAATGTGATGGACTCTAGTAGTCTTCAACAACAGCTTTTGGCTGCACTTGATGACGTTGATCAGTCTAAAGAAGAAGTCCAGGAATTAAAAGAAAATCTTAGGGATGCTAAGAAATTCATTCAGTCATTGAAGGATCAAATTGTTAAATCCAAGGAGAAAAGGAAGGATCTTTGTGACCAGATACAACAACAAGAGAGTGATAACATGGATGATGCTCACCTCAATCAGAATTTGAAGGAAATAACTGAAGAATGTGAAAAGCCTACAAAAAATAATGCTACCCTAAAACATGAAATGGAATCTATGGTGATGAAGCCGACTAAAGAGATTGAAGAAAGGAAGAAGAATGAGGAGGATCTAGCTCAATCCTCAAAAGAGAAATCTGATGAACGCAAAAGAGTAAATGAATAATTCACTTTGTTGGAAAGAGAACTGCAATGTTTCAGAAACAATGAAGAAGAACTTGGTAAATAGATTGTTACTCTCAGAAATTAACTTACTACTATAAATGAATACAAGGAGAAGTTTAAGATTATTTTAGTGAAGCTTGATGAGCTGACTCAAGGAAAAATGAGTGGAAATGATAAGAGAGGTCTTGGATAAGAAAAGGAGAAAGTTTTAGATTCGGACAAAAGAATTTTAGACAAAGAAACAAGATGAACAAAGGTGGATGGTATCCGGTAAGACAACCTAATGCTTAAAAATTTAATGGATACTATTTTTCTTGCAATAAATTTGGCCATATGGCTACTCAGTGTAGAAGTAATATGAAATGAAGAGATTCATCATTTTCTGGTGAGTGTTTCAAATGCAAAAGGTTTGGTCATAAATCAATTGAATGAAAAAATTTGTCAAACCACTCTATCAATAGAAACAATGTTGAATGTTACACATGTGGAAGATTTGGACATATTGCTAATCAATGCAGATCAAAAATAAATCAATGGAATGATTGGTCTAGACAAGGAAGTACTATGTGCTACAATTGCAATAAATATGGTCACATTGCAAGATTCTACATAAACAAAAATGTGGATAGAAGAGGTCTAGTTTATAGAGGACAAAGAGATGACAAAGGAAAATAAAAAGTGACTATAGATGCGATAAGAGATCAGATGAAGAAGACACAGGTAAGGAAGAATGATTCTAATGTTGGAAATGGTCCTACATTGGAACCTGCTTCCAACAATTCTTCTGGTAATTGATTTTAGGCCACTAGCCTAGGGGGGCTTTCTCAAGAAAATATTTCCTCCCCTATCCATAGATGGTACCGAAACATGAAAAAATGGTCAAGGTGGTGTATAAATGATATGTAGAGGTTTTGGAGAACTTTCACAATAAAATTTAGAGAATTCATGGATCCGTAGAAGAATTTTTCTATCACTATCTCAAAATATAAAGCACCTGAAAAATTTAGGGAAAATACATTTATTACATGTGTGTGAGCTATAAAAATCAAGTTGGAATTGTCATTTGTCACTTTGCGTTGAAGAAGAGAAGAAGGAGAGCACTTGGTAGGATAATTTCAAAGCAGAGAAGTTGATTCACCGACAAAACTTGAAATCTATCAGAATTTTTATATAAGTTGGTGTGCAGTTGTTAAACCTAGGTAGTAAAAGAAAATTGAACAAATCAAAGGGTCAATCATTCTAGAAGAATACAATAGTGGAAATATTAGGTCCATGATGAATCTATTGTTACCCAATGAATTGAAGCAATTGAATGAAGCCAAACACAAAAAATTGGATGTCTGGAATGAGTTTTCATACTTTGAGAATTCAGAATTCATTAAATTCATCTTGAGTAGATTACATCATGATACTTTAACTATGGAAAAACCCTACATCATCTCAAAGGAAATAATTAAAAATTTGATTGGAGAAGAAATCCATTTGGAACAAAGAAGTTGAAACCCTAAATAGAATAATAGGAGATCAAAGGGTGCTGATAAATGTGACAATCAATAATCCTGTTGCTAAGTATATTATGCATGAAATTTCATATAAAGTATTTTTCAAAAATCGAGAAGGAGCATTCTCGGCTGGTGTTGTCTATATTTCTCACAAGATGATAATTGAAGGCCACGACTTTGACCTATGCAAGTTGATAAAGGATCAAATAATGGATAATGTGCAACTAAAAAAAGAGATAGGCTACCCTTTTAGGTTCGATACTCTAATTATATGTTTAGTAATGTATTTCTTGAATTGATTGCCAAAGATCGACAATGTGGTGTGGAAAACAAATGAACCAATATGCAGACAAATATACTCAAATTCTAGGAGCTTGGCTGATTGGGATCTAGAATTTGAAATTTTCTTTAAGAATGTACTTGGAAAGTGTGGCTCAGTCAATATTTCCCTTCCGGTAAAAACAATTGAAGTTGGTTCCTCTTCCGGTGGCATAGAGAAAAGATAGAAAAGAGAAAAATAAATTGTTGAATTCAACCCTCTAGAATGCAAAGTTCCCAGAATTGAGGGAAAAGGAAAAGAAAATGAAATTGAGGATATTCCAGATGAAGAATATGATGAAGAAACTAAGGATCCACAAAGAAATGAACAAGAACCAGAAAAAGCTGGTGAGGAAGAAGATGACCTTACAAAGGAAATGCTACAACAAATTATTTAGGAAGAAGTTGGAATACAGAAAATCACCAAGATATGGTTTGTTAGACCATCATATGATCAAGATATGATTTTGAGTGTAATAAATTCTCATATTGAGCACTATAGATCAAATTGGAAAGTCTACAGAACATTCTACCTGAAGAAATGATTGAATGCAACAAAGAAATAATGAACTCTGAAGATAAAGACAAAGAAGAAGGTGAAGGTATCTCTCACTTGAAGGAGCAGTTTAGGCTATCAATTACCAAAATAAAGAAGAAAATTAATGAGTTGAGGCAATGCATCAATGCAATAAATAACATCTACAACTATTTCATCTATTGGCCCCATCCAATTAGTAATTACAAAGAGAAATTGGAGCAGATTGAAATAGAGTTGAATGGCATTGGAAAAAGCTTTGACATGCTACAAGATCAAGATGGCACCATCAGGAAAATAATTCAGGAGCTACAGTTTGAACACAAAAAATTCAATCCTATAAGAACACGCTTGTGGATACTTTTTGGAAGGTGAAGGATCAAACCGAATGTAGATTGGAGCAGATGGTGGAGATTGTAAGGAAAGGTGATAAACTGGAAGAAGCAATTACAATTACGGAATCTCTAACTGAGATTGTCAACAAAACATCCAAAAAAAATAGCTTGATTATTATCATTGGGATCACAATAGATGCTTGGAAGAAGTTCCTTCCGAAAATGAAGAAAAATCATAAGATAATTTTCTAATGTAATAGTTGCTTGTTTTCAAATCTGATTCAAATTTTTGAAGTTTTGGTATAAGAGGGAGAATTGTTGACACACACATAAATATATATTTTGAAGATTTTGAACATGTGTTTTGTCTTTTCGGCATATGATTTCTATGATTTTTCATTGATGTCAAAGGGGGAGAGAGTGTAGTGAAAAATGTCTCATCAATCTTAGGGGGAATTGTGTTTTGAAATCTTTTGAAGTAGAGGGAGAGAAAGCAGTTTGACAACATACTTATAATGATTCTGACACTTAGTCATTTTTCACTAAGTGTTTCCATCAATGCTAAAGGGGGAGATTGTTGGCATATGGCTTGTAAGTGTTTTAATTGATGAAAACCTAAGTGATGCATCTGATATACAACATAGTTTTGGTTTACATAGGCAGAACAAAGTGAAGAACAAGACATCCAATTAAAGGCATAAATGTTGATCTGAATACCTCACCAGACTATTATTTTGGGTTATGGATCTCAAAGGAAGGTTTTTTTATGTTTATATTACCTTATTCGAGAAGTATGTTGATGCACACTCACTGGTATGTGATCTAAGAGATCCGGTGCACCAATCTGTTGGTTATCTATGCTTGAAGGCCGACCGAATGAATATAGCAATTGTGGATGTCTAAGGAGAAATTAATTAAATGTTCTTTGTGATCGATTATGTTTGTTTGGGTCCTCTCTATGTCTTAACCTACTTTGGAGGATGCACATAAATATTTAATTATGGATCTGGCCGACAGTTGTAAAAGAACTTAAAGTTTTATAAAGCCGACATGTGAATGATCAAATCCTTGATAGAAGATATATATATGAGATCAATTTTATCATTTTGTAGAATGGAGTAGAGTGAGGAGATAGTGAATGTGTGGAATTCAAATATGGTGTGAAAATCAGTAGAGTAATAGTGCGAATTTGTCTATGTATGATGCAAATAGAATAAAAGTGCAGAGCTGAGCAGAGCGAAGTGCAGAGTCAGAAAAAGGGTCCAAAATCTAATCTATGAGCTTCATCAGAACTATAATCTAGCATGAATAGATGCTACTATCTTAGTTCATCCTTTAAATGGTTTTAATTTGAACTTTTGTAAGGCAGTGAGCCTTCCCTTTTGAGCTATGAGGTCTAGGCAGTGTGCCTGAATGCAAGTGCATTCTATTTTGTAAAACTTTTATTTGAGTACTCAAATTATGGATTAACCTCCATCGTGGTTTTTCCTCTAACAGGGTTTCCATGAAAAAATCCTTGTGTTATGGTGTTATGAATTTTTCCTTTGAATTCTTGCATCTTTCTTTTAATGTAATGACAAAATGGTTTAAGTTTCAGAGTGATAAACTTAAAATTTGTTGAACACTGATTCACCACCCCTCTCAATGTTCCCTTGAGTCCAACACTACTATCCTAATCCAGCCTCATGATGAAATCCTTTCTTACAAATTTTAAGGGCAACAACCCTAAGGAGATGCTTATCCCCTGAACTGAGCACCAACTTAGTTATCTGATGGAACCAACCAATTAGATTTACAACATGTAAGATGATTACAATTTGTTCCTAAGGAACTCTAATCACTGTTACAACTTTCTCTGTAACTTCTTGATCATTTGTTACTACCAAAAAAAAATTGTTCAGTGCTCTACACCCCACTACACCAATTTTTCTCCTCTCTTTCTTCTTTAGTGTATTCTATGTTCGCCTCAATGCACCACTATATTATTCTACAACTCTCCTTTTCTATTTTTATATATACTCAGATTGTCTCAGAAGCTCCCACCATTATCCAATTCTCTGTTAGGGTAGATATCTTCTTCACTTTCCTCTAGCTGCACTGAGCTGCATAATATTATTTCTTGGTGCAGAGTATTTTCCTTCATTTCTAACTTGCCAAACCCTAGGATCAGATATGCAGATAATGCTTTCTTTTGAATCTTCGATTTGATCTTCATTCTTGTCCCTATGACCATTTATACCTCCATTTTGTGTATCAAATCACATTACACTTGTTGTTGAAGTGAATAGACCAATAAATTTTCATCTTCATGTCGGTTTGTAGGTGAAACTCTGTTTACACAAAATTAGCCATTTGTGATCACTTTTTTTAAATTTGAGTTGTCAATATCGTAACTTCGTGCCACGATCCCACATTCTTCATTCACCATCACAACTTTAAATCATGACTATCTGATAAGTGGTCCTTTATATCTCCTCTGTTGATCATATCCTTCATGACCATCGTGTATCGCTAGAATATTTACAACAATTGCATTCATTTCTATGATGTAGTGATCACCATTTGATTGCTTTCCTTTAAGCTTCATTATCCATCACATAGCATTGATTTTCTTTAATAATTACTAGTCTTATCTATGATACACCATTTGATCAAATATCGATCAATCTACACCATCCACTGCTATCCCTTTGGCTCTGAAAATAGGCCCATAGAATCTTTGTGGGGTGGAGAGCTTATTCCATGTGTCTATTGCAGATGTCATACTCCACTACCACTCAAAAAAAATTTCTCATCACTAAAATATTGAATTCTTTTTGAACTCATAACCACGATAAACTAAGACCCTGTGATGCAATGTCATCCATTGGATTTCCTTCATTAAATCTCAGCCATACATCACATATCGCTCAAATCATCTTGTTGCTTCACTTCAAAATAACGATGTGAAGTGATCAGAAAATATGATGCCACGTGTTGCTGGTACTATCCTCCATCATTGCAAATCATTTGATCACCTTGATCATGACCATTAAACCATCTCCATTGTGTATCGTTGATCTTAAAATAAACTTCAACTTTCTTTCTGTGAAGTGTGAGATCAAGTGATAGTAGTTCATTGCATATCGTTGAATTAAAAACCAATTCACCCTAGCTTTTCATGATACACGATATCTAGAAGAACCCATCATTGACAATAACAAGGTGAAAAGGTGAAGGGGTTGGTAACTGAATCAAATTAAAGGCAATAAGTTACAACTTAGATGACCTACAACCTCCAACTAGTAGTCAATGAAAAATAGAAGACTATTAAGGTACCATGACTACCAACACAAGGGTTTAATTGAAAAACCCTTATTCAGGCCGAGATAACAAGTATAATAGTTTTGAGAATAACCTTCAACCTCTAGACTTGCAAAACATATTTATAAGATAAGATGTTCTTAGAAAACCCATGTCGAATTTGGGCTCAGATTGTCTCTTGAGTGAGGAAATAATTCACTGTAACATCATGATAGAATTGCATGACAACAATGCAATACTTTGAACAAAATTTGTAGCATTCACTCCACCTTCCAGATCCACAATACACTATCCTCCTTAGACATCAATACTAGCACTCCCTTCATGCAAGATCAGTTCCATTTCACACCTGATCCCCTTTTTGACATCAATGACAACAATATGCTAATATTTTATAGTGGCATATTAATTTATATTTGAATGCATTTATCAAAATATAGAGGCAATGGAAATAGTAAATAAACATGCTTGTTGTGCAAGTGATTTTAATGCATAAGTTAGAATTTGACAATGTCAAAGCAATCAGTTATAGGTGAATGACCATGTACCATATTTACATGGAAGAAGACCAATAGAAGGTTGATAATGTTTGTAAAGAGCTTTGAATTGAGCAATGAACAAGTCAATGAGTAAAATGTATAGGTTGATTCTAATCATTATCTTAATCATTTCTTATGAATATGTAAGATGTTAAAAGGTGGCAATGTGTAGTTAGCTACCCAAGCCAAATAGAATTCCATTAAGAGAAGATCGATTTGCTATTATTTGCAATAATCTTTATTGAATAAGTCAAACCTTTGTTGGCCTAATATGAGGTTGATTTGTTGTCTCTTCATCTAAGTAATTACTTGTAGAAACTGTCACCACTATCCTCTATTTTTTTGAGTCAATCATTATGATTGAGAGGAGTCAATTTTATTTAGTTATATGTAGGAATCCTTGTCTCATAAGTCAGTATAAATAGAAGAATCAATTTCTTCTTCGAGACAATATTTTGCAAATCTATTCTGCTACAAATATTCTAAAGCTATATTTTGTGAGAGATTAGAGTTATTTTGTGAGATCTTAGAGTTAATTGTGAGAATATTGAGTTATCTTTTGAAAGATGACATAGTGAAGTATCACTTTGAGTGGAAAAGTGAAAGCTAGCAAGCTATCAATAGAAGGTTGTGCATCAAGTTAGTCAATTGGATTGTGTATTACAGGCATGTGGATCCAATCTTCTCTTATTTTTATTTATTTATGAAAGAATATGATTCAAATGATTTTTTTTTGTATTGCTTGAGAATACTTGCATTAGGAAATCATAGCATTTGCTTTGGAAATGAATAGAAGCTATTTTATGCTTTTCTATGAAAGTGCTTGTATTTACTCCATAATAGGAGGGATTTTTTGTCTTAGTATTATATACTAGGAATGATGAAATGAGAATATCTTAAGGGTTATTAATAATGTGAAATGTTTAAATGTCACGAAGTGACTTGAAACTATTGAATTTGATGTTAGGAAACCTTAGAAATGATAAGGTTTAGTTATACATCGACAGTTTGGAAGAAATGATAGGATGAGTCATTGCTAATATGTACTTGTATGATCACTTGATCATTTCTTTAGTACTGGATGAAACCTTAGGTTGGGAGTGACCTATTTGGGTTGAGAATTATATTGAAACCTAGGTTAATATTTAACTACTAGGTTTGAGTATTACTTGATTACCTATTGGAACTAATAGGTTAAGATTAACTTTCTTGGATGGGATGTATGTTGTTCTTATTAGAAAACATAGGTTTAGGTTAACCTAATTAATTACATTGATTGTTGATTATTGATCATATTCGAGAATATGGTATACCAAGGTTGAGACTCACCTATGTGGTTAAGTAGATAACTCAAGTTTACGAGACACTATATGTTTGGAAACTTAGGTAGGATTACCTATTGAGTTAGAGTTGCTACTTGAGTTAGCTGCTTTACACTCTTGAAATTAAGTCATAATGTTGAAAATATTCTACTCCTTTGAATGAATCTTTTTACTAAGGGAATTACACTCTTGAACGGAATCATATATTGATATGGTTATTATTTGATTGATGTCATTCATTGATGTGGCTATACTCTTGATGAGAGCCACTTATTAATGGGATATATTAATGAATGGAGTTAGTTATTTATGAATATAAAGTGAAGTATCCATTGAAGGGAATAGCTTATTAAGATGTTTATGCAAAGTTAATTTGCAGACTAGATAAGCTCATATATTATTCTTGGGATTGTAATTTCCATTGTAGGGGGTAACTTATGCTTAGGATTTATTTGGTAGAGATACCATAGTGTTTTGGGGAAAAGGGGATAGGTTATTTCTAAGGTTATGGATTACCTATGGATGAAAATTACCTAAACATGATATACGAATGGTCATTATCCAAACCAAGCTATAGAAGTGTATGTGAATAGCAAGAATTTCACTCAAAGTACTGAGTGAGAATACTTTGGTCAAAGTAGTTTAAGTAGCCACTATTTACACCATCAGTTCACTGTGTGACTTTTATATTAAATTCTAGTTCAAAATTTTCATACTTGTACGATAAATGATTGTCTGATTAGTTTTTGGTTTGTAGGACACAACACTAAACTTAGATAGTCAATTTTTTATGAGGTTTACCAACCAATCTCTTCATCAAAGGGAAGGGCCATCTTTTCATATGTGAGAGATGTTTGAGGGACCGCATTTGAGTCCATGGTTGGTGGAAAATTTCTTGAGTGATGCTTCTCCTCATTAGATGATGACTGAGATTTGTAGATGTTTGTGCGAACATTGGGGGAAGTTGTAGTTTATGCACCAAGGAGTGAGGATATCTATAATGTATGCACCATTATGGTTACATCAGGACCAGTTTGTATATCTATTGCCAGATGAAGCTCAGAAGAGCTATGTATGTATCTTGTACCTATTTACATGGAAGGATGTAATCTTGAATAAAATTGAGTTTATTCGATGTGAAATCTATGTTATGGAAATATTTGTGAAATTATAATGGAATGCAATGCAAGTTTGGAAATAGTGTTATTTCAAATGTGCATGTAATATACATTATAGAAAAGAAAAAAATTATTGGTATGTTTTGGCTTCACGAATCATTCACTTAACGTGAAAACTTTGGAATTTTATTGAGTAGAACATTGGGGTTGTTACATTTGGTATCAAGGCTACCACATTCAACTCTAGAGCCTATGGGCTTATTACGTAAAAGTTACATAAAACTTATCAGAAGATAATGGTAGAAAGTTTCTTATGCCAAGATGGAAAGAGGAAAGAACATGGGGAAATGAAAAGGAAGGTAAGATTCTTGGAAACTTTTTTAAGTTTCAGAATAGATAAGGGTCATCCCTAGAATTGAAAACTCCAACTCATTATGATACCCCTTGGATTGGGAAAGATTATGCAATCGAGATATGTAGGAAGGTTATGAAGGATAAATGATATGTACCTTCACCCTAGGAAATAGATAAATGAATCTAAGGGGATAGGAAGAATTGAAATAACCCCCTTATTGGTAGCAACCCATAGTTGCAAAGAGTCAAGGATTTTTGGATTTAGTAAGTATACTACGAATGTATAGATATGCATTATTGGCATAAATTAGAAACTTTAATTGAAGTATATTTTCAATGAAGGAGGTGTCCAAGAGGTTGGATAACCCTTGAAAAAATTAGATTCTAAAAAAAATCAAGATTTTGAGAAAAGAGTCAGTACCTTAGAATAAAGATAGAGACTACAATGGTCAAAAATGAAGTAATCAATGAAGTGGACATATTTCCACCAACAAAAATTGGCAAGATCAATTTGGAGTACTGATTAAGGTAAGAAAAATAAACCAAGAGGCATAAGGTGCTTAAGGTTATGAAGTTACCAAGAATTGGGATAAAGTAACTTGGAAAGGTGATTGTGAGAAAGAAACCTAAAAAGGTAAATGGATTGGACCAATAAAGGTTTGTGTAGTACTAAGTTTGGTAGAAGTGTATATTAAACACACCAACTTTCCAACAAAAAAAAACTTATGTATAGAGGTTCCAAATGGAAATGGGATACAAAGTGACCCTATGTGTCAAATGAAAATAATTAGTAAGAAAAAAATTCTCTAAGTTGAAGCTACATAAAAAAAAGAGGCTTTGTGGATATGGAAATTCCTCCAAAAAAAGGATATTGATATACAAGGAAAAGAGAATTGGAATATTAGAGTGTCTCTTAAATTTTAGAGTTTCTGATTAATCATTAGATCTCTTAGTTGACGAGACAAAATGTTGAATCAATGAGAATAAGTATATTCAAGGCATGCCATGGAGGCAAGAAAAATGAAATAGAAAGACAAAAACAAAGAATGTTAAACCAATTTGAGAAATAATTTTTTTGTTTTGAGTTCAATTTTGTGTTGATCAAATATCATTGAAACACTAAGGGGGGAAGAAAGAGAGTGGATTGAATCAAATAAAGTACCCTACCCAACAAAAATCATAAATATATTTTCGGTTTGGAAGAAATTCAAACTTGTTTGTAAGCCATGATGTCAATTAAGTTATATGTTTCATGAACACAAGAATAAAGTATTAGAATTATTGAAAGATAATGAAAAGGACAAGGATTATGACCAATGAGAAAATAATAATATCACTCAATACTTAATATATGTTTGGAAGATAAAATGACATTATTAGTGATTCATTAGAAAAGGATAAGTAGTATGCTTGATCATAAAAGGCAAGATCATTGTCTAGGGGATAGGCAAGGGAAGATCTAAAAACTTGTGATTTTGAGAAACATTCATGCTTGGTAATTAGGTATTCAATTAAATTTGATATCTTTTGGGAACCAACATGATTTGGATGGAAATTGTTACTTGAAACTGGTACCAATTCTCATTGGGAAAGATAGATTGAGCTGAAAATCCAATCACAATTTTGAAAATGATTTAAGGATGGAAGGAATCCAAGGCAAGGATGTCCTAAAATAAAGAAGATTTATCTCCGCAAAAAAACTAACCATTATTACTTGGGAATTAAATGTGGCATGAGTCAATGAAATAAGTTTTCACTTAGTCAAGAATATACTATTATGGAATGTTAAATAGCCTATGTACCGAAAATTTTGGAAGTTTTAGGAATGAATTGAGGGAATTGATGTCATTCTCAGGACATTGGAATGAAAAAAATATTTTTCAAATGGGGAACCACTATAATATGGAAAAAGATAGAGTAAGATGTTCCAGGGTATGTAGCAAGTTATTATCCAATGTGCTAGGAAATGAAGACATGATGTCATCATCGGCAGGACATGTATACTCTCTTGAGATTCTAGAGGGGGAAGTGGTAGAGCACAAGACAATTTAATCTATCTATGTCAATTGAACTGACATAATATTATGGTGAACAAACTTACTATGGTAACCAACAATGGTTGGAAAAATAATTATAGGATTTCAGTCCTAAGTAATATATTGTGTGAAGTAGTTTCTTAGTGTTCCTAAGAGGGTTATCTCAGATGAGAACAAGAAAATAATGATAAGGTTTTTCAAACCATGATCATATTATGAGAAAATAAATTGAAAAAATGCTCAATATATCAATATAGCCAGATAGGAAAAAGTGATAAACCGAATCTTGAATGATTTATATAATACTTATAAACTTCTATGATTGAGGTTTGATCCATTATATGGAAAGGAAGGTTTAAAATTCTATAGGGCTGAAATAGGCTAAGAAATGGGGTTAACCTTAGACTATAAAGGTTTTCAAAAAGGAATAATAGATTGAAATGATCAAAGAAACCATGTTGACACAAAGCTTCAAATATGAAGTAGTATCATTATATTCGGAATTGACAAATGTCCAAGAGAAATGATAAGGTCAAGGTGGATAGTAGTCAAGAGCATTACTTTTATGATTAAGGAAAATAGATGTGTAAGTGATGGACGAACTTGGATTTTGAGTTATCTAAAGATGTAAATACAAAAGAGAAGGATTGGACCCATGGTGTAGCCCATAATACATTGACATTCATTTTCTACTTGGATTACACTAAGTATAAATTCACTAGCCAATCTAAACATGTCTTCCAGTCATTGTGGTATAGGTGTCATGAAGGATAAAGTTGCTATTATACTTTCGATGTACATACGATGTAATATGATTATAATGAATAAATCTCTTAGAGGTAGAAAGTATGTGTAAGGCACAAATTTTCTTCCCATGTGTTAACAAGGACACTCGATGCAAGGTCCAAGAAGGACAAGATTGCAAGGAGTGATGTTACAATGCAAGATTGTTTTATAATTCATACATGATTTAGAATTGGTAAGTAAAACCTTAATTTGAATTTATCTATATGTAAAGTGTTTTAAATCATTAGGGATGATGATTCACAAGGGGGGAAGTATGTCACACCACATCTTGTTACTAATTTACTTTTACCTTCATGGGTAAATATGATAGTAAATGCAATCATAATTTTGATTTGTTTGTTAAATATTTAGGGAATACTAAAATAGGTATTAAGGTATTATTTCCTTGGAAGAGTAATTATGTTTACATTGATGATAAACATGTATTTCTATATGAATATGATAAATTTTTATGATGCATATGGATTTATTATGAACGTATAACTACCATTGTAAATGTATTTCTAGAAGGGAGGGGAAGTATCACTCAAGAGAATTGATTGGTTGGGTAACCTTTATGAAACCTATCCTATCTTACAAACACACTCATAATAGAATGGTTGAGTCAAGTTATTGTATTGGGAATTTGTAATTCATTCTTAGTATGATGTGTTTGCATTAGTAAGCATCTTGATTATTGTTGAGTGCATTCTTGGATGATTTTTATATGTTTGGATCTTATGAGTTCATCCTTATATGATAGAGGCCTATTAATACACTATTGGAGCTCATCATTCCAAAGGAAGTGCAAAAATTTCTATCAACTCACATCATCTTCCTAGTTAGACATTCAACATGGGTGGCCAATTTGGTTCCAATCCATAAGAAGAATGGTGAGAAAGATTGTGTGTGGACTTTAGGAACCTCAATCGTGCTTCAGAAAAGGATAACTATCTATTCCCTTCACTAGATGAGGTTTTAAAAATTGTGAATGGATCCTAGATGATGTCTTTCCTAGATGGATATTCTAGCTACAATCAGGTCATGGTGCAATACGAGGATAGGCATAAGACAACCTTCACCACCAAATAGGGCAGATTTGCATACAAAAGAATGCCTTTTGGATTGATTAATGCAGGGGCCACTTTCCAGAGGGCCATGGATATCACCTTGAAGGATATTCTTAGTAAATTAATTATTATCTATATGGATGATCTAACTATTTTCTCCAAGAATGTGGGAGAACATATTTCAGACTTATGCAAGGTATTCCAAAGATGCAGAGAATTTGACATCTCCCTCAATCCCACGAAATGCATATTTGGGGTGACAGAAGGTAAACTCTTGGGACATGTGATATTTGAATAGGGTATCTCAATTAATCCTAAAAGAATCTAGGATATCTTGAAGATACAACACCTTGATAGAAAAAAAGAGATGAAATCTTTATTTGGGAAGATTAACTTTGTTCAAAAATTCATCACGAGATTTGTAGAAATAGTAAAACCATTGAATGCCATGTTAAAGAAGGATGAAAAAGTGGAGTGGAATGTTGAAGCCAAGCAAGAATTTGATGAAATTAAGAGGGCCATAACTGTTGCACTAGTACTATTAAGTCCTAATTATCTGAATCCATTATATATATATATATATTTTAAAATCAAATCATTCCTGTGCCAGCATGCTAACACAAAAGTTAGATGAAGGGAATGAGAACCCAATAGCCTTCACGAGTATTCCTCTTAGGGATGTTGAACTAAAATATCCAAATTTGGAGAAACATGCATATGCATTGGTTAGGGGAGTTAAAAAAATAAAGCATTATATCTGGAGGAACAAAGTCTTTGTGATAGTCCCTGCTCCAGTGGTGACACTCTTATTGATGCAAAGTGAAATGTGTGAAAGGAGAGCCAAGTGGATTACCATGTTACAAGAGTATGAAATTGATAAAAGGACAATATTTAACAAGGATGATGCTAGAAATTGGCCCAAAAGTTATAGCACAATAGTACCACCTCCAAGATGGCTCACCTCATAAATGGTATGATGACTTGGTTTACTATTTTTTGAATAAAAAATGTCTTGATCACCTAAATCTAGTGTAGCAGAGAGTATTACATTTGAAGAGCACTAGTTACATGTTGAAAGGGGGCATCCTCTATTTAGAGAAATCATGAAGGGATATATCTCAGGTGCCTAGGAAAAGAAGAGGCAAACAGGGTTATGACTAAAATTCACAATAGGTATGGAACAGGTCACATATCAGATATGGCCACTACAACTCAAATCATGCGTGATGGTTAATATTGGCCCACAATATTTAAGGATGCATATAATCATGTAAGGGCTTGTCTTGTTTGTCAGAACTCTACCACTAGGGAGAGGAATGTTGCTTTTCCATTACAATTGATGATCGAGGTAAGACCGTTTTCTTAGTGGGGACTGGACTTTATTGGTTTGATCAACCCACCATCTTCAGCTAGACACATGTATTTCTTGACTACCACTGATTACTGCACTAGGTGGATTAAGGCAATTCCTTATAAACAATGCACAACAAAGGTAGTAACTAACTTTCTTGAAGCTTGGATTATCAATCCTTTTGGCTTTCCTTTTGTTGTTGTGTGTGATAATGGACCTACTTTTTCATCATTAAATTTCTTTGGGTGGGAATTTGATCATGGAATCATCATTAATTTTGCATCCAACTACTACCCTCAGGGAAATGCTCTAGCAGAGTCCACAAACAAGAATTTTCTCACTAGAATTCGTAAACTAATTGACAAAAACCCAAGAGAATGGTACACATAATTAATATTTTCTTTATGGGCTGACCGTACTTGACAAAAATCTTCATTAAGGACTTCCTCTTATCACCTAGTTTATGGAATTGATCCTTTTTATCCTGTACAATTGAGAATCCCTAGTCTCTAGTTTTTCAATTAGTATTATGAAGGAGAGAGTTTAGAGGCCCACCTAGCTGAACTAATACAACTGGAAGACAAGAGGGATGAAGTGTTAGAGAATTTTTCTAAGCATCAAGGTGTTGCAAGAGATGGTTTGAACATAGGGATAAAGTTAAAGCTTTCAAGATCTCTGACCTATTTTTGTACTAGTTTAAGGCACATGAGAAGAAAGCAAAGCACAATAAACTTGACAAGTTATGGCTTGGTCCCTACCAAATTTTTGAAATTTTGGGGGATAATGTGTTTCACCTCGAGACTCTCACTAGAGAGGATATCCCATTTCTAGTCAATGGGAAATATTTGAAGCATTATTTCCTTGCCTAAGATGTTTTCAGCTCATCCCTATAAATAGTTATTTTAGGTTTTTTTCTTTTCTTTTCTTTGCTTTATTTTTTTTCTAGTTTGGGTTAGTTTAGGTTTCTTTGCTTTCTCTGCTTCAGTTTTGAGGTTTCCCTATTCTTTGGGTAGGGGAAGTGTCTTATTTGCAAAGAAACTATTTTATTATTTGGGACTGATTTAAGTATTTCTAAATTACAAATTCTAACCATTTTTCCGGATGGGATGGTTGAAGTCTTCTATTCAATGTCACATGTGCTAAATGTGTAAAGGGGATGGATCATTGGATTGAGTTGGTTCTTGAGTGTGCTCAAATATTATATCTCACACACATCTTAAGACTCCCAAGGTTGCCAAGTTCCTTGTAAGGTTGGGTTAAATGAAAAATATTATTTCTACTTCATTGCTGCTCTGATTCTCAGCCTTGAGTGTGAGCTTCATTGCTTACAGGTTGAAAAGAAAAAGAAGCGAAAATAAAAATAAAAAAAGAAAAGAAAAGTATATATTGAAAATAATAAGTGAATTCAACTTATCAGGAGGATCCAAATATCTCTACTAGGGCTATGAACGTCTGACTGGCAGTAGATCTATGTTTAGGAGAATCACAATGATAACCTCATTGAGGCTATAAACACCTTACTAGTAGCGAGGCTCTATCCAGGTTTATTTTGAAGTTAGAATCTTTACGTAGCTTAACATGACTCAACAAGGTTTCCGCAGTGACTAAGGGAAGGAAATTAATACATCTGTACACACTTGGATTTCTAGCATAGGAAGGGCTAGCTCATTCATTGATATTGAGACTTTAGTTTTATGGGTGACCCGATGTGAGGATCAAAACCAGAGCTTCTAGGTTCTTGATTCCATTTTTTCATCTAAATTCTCTAGACCATTTCCCTAGAAAACTCACCAATTTTTGTGTAATTTTTGCACACATGCTTCACCATTGGCAAGAACCCTCTTTTTTTCACTTTTTTTTGGGTTTTTATTTATTTTTGAACTTTTCCCCTTCAGGGATAAGTTCCTCCGGTTTTGGGTTTGCTTCACTTGGTTGAATTAATGACCTATTTGCACTTTAGGTGCCTTTTTTACAGCATTTTAATCTCAAGTGATGCCTTGGACTTCAAATCTTTATGAAAATTTGATGGAAGCCTTAAATTATTCAAGTCAAGGAAGTTTTTAGAGAATTCATCCCATGCCATACTTTCCAAAGTATTGGATTCTCGAAGAATCCACCCCTGGGCGGATTTCCTGAAAGTTAGTCCTTTTGAAGTATTTGAACCCTACCAGATTTTCTAAAGTTCGTCACCCCGTCAAATTCCCAAGCTTTTGATGGTAACATCATGGCATTTATGATTTTTCAGTCACTACTTTGGGGCATATTCAATTCTATTGGCATCTTGTGTTGCGACATTGGGGTTTTTTGTATTGATCATTGAATCGACCTTCAAAGTGCATTTGATTTTTTGAATTTTTTTCCTTGTTTGAGAGTTAAGAGCTTTGAATCCCTTGTGATTTCAGTTTGATTTTATGATATCTTTAATGATTTGATGGTGATTTACTTGTTGTTTGTTTTTTCATCATTGGTCGATCTTAGAGGTATCATTGCATTGGTTTTTTGATTGCACTCGGTCTGTTTAAATTTAACGTTAGGAGGTGGATTTTCAAGATTGTTCATGATGTCCCTTGAGATTTTTGAGTGTTCATTTGAAATTTTCTTGAACTAGGGAATCATTAGGATTCCTCTTTTAGGCTCACTATAATGGAAAACTAGGGCACAACAATTTTATGAGAACTAGGGTTTAGGTCTAGAATGTTCAAATGTGACTATGTTAAGCTTGAAATTTATTCACCATGATGGGTAAAATGGGAGGTTTGTAAGCCCTAGTCTTGATAGTATTTCCCTAATCCTAATTTTGGAGGATTCAATAGCATTGAGGACATGTTGTGACAAGGATTAGTTTTGAATTTGTGCTACATTATTTCCTAGGGTTGCATCTAAGTCATGATTGGAATTAAGAAATATGAACTGAGACTTGGGTTTTTTGAAAACTAAGGAAACAAAGTGTAAATGAAGATCTTCAAAAAAATTTCCTACAGGTGGATTCTCTTAAAGTTATTTCCTTTAGAAAATCCACACCCTCATGAATTCTCCAAGTCTATCAACCCTCTAGATTTTTAAGCTTATTCTAAGCAAGAGTGACTTGTAAACGATACTTCAAATCTGGTTTAGGAATGATCTCAGGGCATCAACAATGCATTTCCAATTAGATCCTAGCTAATTTCCATCCTTCATAAATTCGGCTCACAAATTCATCGAGTGTTCTAACATTTAGAAAATATGCCTGCCCCCGAATTCTCTGAAATCCACCAAGACTTTCAATTTGTGAACTTTATGAATGGAGAGAGTGAGTGTGTGAGTATGTTTTGATCATTAGAGTAAAGGTGATTTCATGAGGTTGGCGAGTGAGTGGCAACTTAAGTTTGAAATGAATTGAAATTTTTAGAAAATCTATCCTACTCTAGATTCCCCGAGCATCTAGGCATTTGGAAAATCTACTAGCCCCTCAATTCTCCAAACTCCCTCAAGACCCCAAAAACTTGAGCTTTTGTTGCATGAGGCTAGGTTCTTGAACATGGTCCTTTTGTGTAAGTGAAAGTGACTACGTGCTGAATATAAAGGAATGATGACCTGAATTCGAGCGAGATTGATCATTTTAGAAAATATGTTCCCTTGTGAATTCCTTGATAGTCTAGAATTTTAGAGAATCTGTCTAGGGGCATATTGATAAGTAGGAGGTTTCTTCCATAGCATTTCAAATTATGATATTGCTATCAAGATTCAACCATGTAGTTTTCGAGTCAAACTCATTGGCCCATGATTAATGAGTAGTGGTTCACAAGAACCCATCTCTCATGATAATGAATGGTCCACTTAGCACTCATTGCATCTAGGTGATGCTCACAAACGTGAAGCATTGGTTTGTCCCAAGAGGTCACCCATCCCAGTACTGCTCCAGCTCAAGCGTGCTTAACTACAAAGTTTCCCCCAAGGTCAAGCCCACTTAGCTTGCTACCCCATTTGCAAAACCTTCAGCAAGTGTTGTGCCTTATGAACCATTCATTATAGAGCCCCTTTAGCTCATCAATTGATAAGTAGGAGGTTTCTTCCACAACATGTCAAATTATGATATTTCTATCAGGATTTAACCATGTAGTTTTCGAGTCAAACTCATTGACCCATGATTCATGAGTAGTGGTTCACAAGAACCCATCTCTCATGCCTAAAATCCCCAAAGAGGTGAAAATTTTTAAATCCTCCCATGCCTAAAATCCCCAAAGAGGTGAAAATTTTGAAGTTGTATAATTTTTTATTCAAAAGATTTCTAATGGGATTTTATGGTTTCCATGATGTTTTAAAGTTTAATTATATAATGTCATGGATTTTCATGGTAATATTGATAATGTGATTGAATTTAATACTTGATTAGGCCTAATACCATGGTAATTATTTTTTATTTCTAATAAATGAAAATTGAGACTAGTCTAGCAAAGGATCTAAGTCAAAGACATCTAAAGCTAGTATTGAGGAGCTTCAAAGTAGGGATGAGAGGATGAAGTATGACTTTAAAGGCATTTTCCCTAAATCTAAGATCCTTTCAACATGGAGCAAGATCAGTGATACTAACATGGGTCATGTGGATTATGATGAATTCAAGCAGAGAATGTTTGGGGATGCACCTTCTCAACTAGCACAAATCATTACCCATAGAGGATTGGCCCAAACAATAGGATTTCCACCCACACTGTAATATCTAGAGTTAGTGTTGGAATGTGCTAGGAATTATGAGTCGGACAAGAGAGTAATTTTTGGACCTCAAGGGAGAATGATGGCTAACTTCAATGATGAGTATATTGAAGAAACCTTTAACATTGGCTCACGCCACAAGTTGGTTAGGATTAATGTAAAAGATGCAAAATAATTTTATGCAAAGTATCTTGATAAGGCCTTGGGTATGATGAATAGTAACTAGATTTCCAAACCAAAGTCACACTACTCAAAATTTCCGAAGCAGTTACACAGGAGTGATTTCAAAGTGGAGTACAATGATATGATCACCCTCTTAGATAGGATTATGGGATTAGAATATGCCTTCATATTCAAAAGCTGGATGTTTCATGTTATCTCACAAATTGTGAAGGGAACCCATTACAATTGGGCAAACATCTTGAGTGACAACCTAGATATACAATTGAGAACTGTACAAGAAACAAATAAGTTTACCATGACCTCATACCTTGTATATCTATTTTCTATAAATAATAAGTACAAAGGTCTAGGTTGCAAAGGATTCCTTGGTAGGGATAGGATATGTGATGTTTTCCCTTAGCTCCAGTTCAACACCTCCAATTATAGGAGGGTGAATGATGCATTTTTCATGTATATTATAATATTTTCATAAGATGCATTACATGCCAAGATTTCAGATAAAGCCATGGAATTGATAAGGAAATATGGCCAATGGTTCATTCAATTCCAAAAATTATCTTATGTCAAAATACAAGGGTCACTAGTAGTATCATTTAGGTTACCAAGATACCCAAAAAATAAGCTTATCCTGTTGGAAGTGACTAGGCAATTGGCGGCATTTGATGCAATAATAAAAGATATGCACAAAGAAGGACTTGGAGCTGAATTCCCTTTGAGAATTGAAGTCTTGTAAGTACTCCCATCTATCCAAATTTCTCTTTATTTTGAGAAAGAGATGGTGCACAATTTAATTTATATTTCCACACAAACAAGAATAAATTTGATCCCAATGGAATTGCCCCAAAGCAAGTCAGCAGAGAATATTGGCATAAAATATGCATAGAGGATTATTGTGCCAATTGTAGAGATGAATTTGAAGTGATTAGGAGGAAATTCTCTAGGTTGTATTTGATATTGATAAGGTTGTGCAAGATTTCCAATGTTCCCGATCAAGTGGATGACGAAAATGACCTACTACAATATCATGATTATGAGTAATACAAGGATAAACCACTATTGTTGTCAATTGGTTTGATGAGGAGGTAGTTGACCTAAATGTTATCAATGCCTCTTTATTGAAATACTCCAAGTTGTGGGTAAAGTAGAAAATTTTGGAGCTAGAGGCAATGGGCACCAAATTTACATATGATTTGATGTGGGGTCCTGAGATCCATTAAGAGGAAGAAGAAGAAACAACTAAGGATGATACATTTGAGCTCCCTTTAGAGGAGGATGTGGAGGAAACAAAATTTTGCATTAAAAGAAGAACTAGAAGCCAAGCTAAGGGCAAGGAGAAGAGGAAACCAATTTCCAAAGCCAAAAATTCCTCAACATAGATTACTGAGGAAGGTAAAGGAGAAGCTCAACCCTCTAAAAATAGAAGGATAATCATTGAAGGATAGAGGATAGCTAAAAAGTCCAAGGTTGTAGAAGAGGGAACCACTTAGCCCAAAGTAGTTGGTATTGAAATTTGAGGTAAAAAATAACAGGTATATGTGAGGAGACGTTCTCCTAAGTAGCAGGTAACTGTGATAGAGTATGTGAGAAAAGAACAAAATGTGACCACTGAAGAGGAACCTACTGATGATCTATCAAGAGAAGTGGAGATAAATTATAGGAAATAATTCTCCTCCTACCTCTCCAATGAAAAATGTGCAAATTAATGAGGACACTGTTGATCAGGAGGGTAATGTTGAAGAAGAGAACATTCTTGATAATCCTAAAGAGGAGTTGAAAAATGAAGAGGTTCCCACACCCAAGGGAGGAAAATTGAGTGATTTTGGGAGGCATGGAATAGAAAGAAGTACAAAACAACGAGGAAACTTCAAAATTTATAGTGGAAATACCTTCTTAGCCTATAATGAAGAAAAAAATTGATGTATCACATAGTGACGATGAGAGTGAAGACAAGTATGATGAAGATGAGGAACAAAAAAACCAAGGAGAGGATAATAAATATGTAGAGGATATTGAAGATAGTCCTCTCAATAATCTATTAGAGAAAGATTTTCCTTAGAAGGATATATAAGTGGAACAATCGACTACCCTAGAATGGCGAGAAAATAGATTGAAACAAAAGGCCATCATTGTGGAGGATGAGACTCTAGATTGGGACAATTTCTTAGAAAGTTGGGGACAACCCAAGGAGAGAAAGAGAGCAAGAAAAGTTTCAAAATTCTCTAGAGATAAGTTCAATAACAAGTTTATTCATGTTTGCTAATCTTGTAGAAAATAAATACAAAGATGAGGTAAGACCCTCATATTACAAAGTGAAAACAATTAATTTGGGTCCTACCTCAAAAGATCAGGATAAGGAAGAGTTTCAAGATTCATTCCAAGAAATCTTGAGAAGATTAGACAAGGAGACCAAGGAAAAGGAGGAATTGCAAAAATAGCTGAGAGATGTGCAAAAATATGTTCAACACCAGGTAAAACCCCTGCAGGCTCAAAGGAGTGAAGAATCTGCATTCTCAAAAGTCTTGTTGTCAAAGGAGGTAGTATCAAAGATTGAAAGGTTAAATTCTTCTATAAGGGACACTCAAGAATGGTAAAAAAATATAATTCAAAGAGGTGATGAAATGCTTGAAAAGGTATTGCAAATTCATGAAAAGGCATCATCCCTTTCTTAGGATATGGCTCGATTTTTTAATGAATGTTAAAAGCCTAGATGATACTATTATCAGAGATCTGGAGAAGGTATTTTAGGTACCCATGGATGAATTTATTAAGGAAGGTTTTCTCATAGAATAAATTACTAGTAAAGCTATAGACTGGATATAGGCCTACACTTTCAGAAATGAGCTGAAGATGAAAGCACCAAAGAAAATATCAAAGGTGTGGGGTAAAGTGAAAGAAATTTTTGATAGCTGAATTTCCTTCTTAGAGGTTGTTACTAGAAGAAAGAAGCATGGGAAGAAGAACTTGAATGTGGGGCAGTTGTAGAAATGGTGGCATGAAATCTATTCTCTAGGTGACAATCGGCCTATAGTGAAAGATCAACTTGAAGATGTTGCAGTTTACCTTTCCATCTTGGATAGATATCACTATCTCTATTGTGATTGGAAAAAAACCTTACCTAAATATGGAGGAGAGATAAATTCAATTAAAGAAAGGGTTGATTTGGAATCAATCCCAACTCAGGTCGACCTAGACAATGTAATTTCAAAAAAAAAAAATTCTAGGAGGGAAGAGGATAAAGATAAAGGAGAAAACTAAGCTTGATAACCTTGGATAATGTGTCATTGAAATCAATATTACCTGGATGCAACTCGATCACATTTTGAATTTCATGCCAAGGAAAGTATTTTATTATGGAGTTGACTTTTGAGACTAACCTCATAGTATTTTATTGTAGAATTAAATTAGGGAAATTTAAAAAGTGTTGAGGCCAACCTATCTGGCTGACCTAATTGTAAAACCCTTATTTGGGCTGACCTAACTTGAGGTTTATATAAATGGATGTATCTTCCTCATTTGTAAGGCCAATAGTCAATAGTGAATCAAGAGCTAAGAGATGATAGTGAGTAGTTGCTAAGTTGTTACATTTTGAGATACTAGAATTGTTGCAAATCTTGGTGAAGCTAATACAATTGAAGGAATTGTTCTTTGGTGTCCTGCTTTGGGTTATTCATTTGTGCATGGTTCTTGATAGGCTTTCGTTAGGTATCATTACTTTAGAATATAAAATGTCAATAAGTTGACTGGACAGTGTCTGAGGTAGTTTGCAAAAGAAGATGATTTGGATAACTCATTTTAGATTTGCTGATTTTCTTTAAACTACTGAAATCAATTTTAGTCTAAAGCCATTTTATCTTCTTAGCTAGAAAAAAATTTATTCTAAGAAAACTGGAAATACTAAGCTAGAAAGCATAAGATAACTAATTTCGAAAGCATCACAACTAAACTAGAAAGCATAAGATAACTAATTTAGAAAGCATCACAACTAAACTAGAAAGCATGGAAATGAGTAACCTAAGTAACTGATAAACTATGGAAGTGGAAAAATAAGTAAATAAAATATGAAACATCCTCTTAAACAGTAAAAGATCCTAATAGTTATAACATGTAACCTATGATAATGGAAAAAAAAGAGTGCTCCGGAACTTCAGACTCGACAATTGGCAAACTTTAGTGAGATCCTATTGAACAATTATCTATGTAACAACTAAAACAACATAACAGTAAATACTTATCTATTTAAGCTAACTTCCCTCGAATGGCCAGCTCGTGGGTTAACACTTCATTCTCAAAAGTAGTTATCATCCATAGTTCAACAATTTAGCAATCGACAAAGACAGTTCTTTCATTCATCAGTACTCAAAGATCATGTAAACAACATAATGTTACTATTAAGTCTGATTCATTCTTTTTTTTTGAAATTACTTTCTTATAGAAAAACTTATAACTAAATACTAGATTCCAGATGGCATGGATAGCCATTGAAAATTTCTTTAACAACTTTAACTAATTTCCATGTCTTTAAAACTCACAAACATAAAGAAGGCTCGAGACGAGCCATGAAGTTTTTGGTAACAAAAATTAAATAAACAGTAATTAAATCTTTGATTCACTAGCCTGATATTCAAGAGTAGGTTTACAACATCTATCTTCTATCATATTTAAGGCGCGTGCTGGTTCAAAATTTTGTAGAAGCTACAAGATGATTGATTTATTCCCTACAAAAAAACTCAAGAAAACCCATTAAACCTGTATTGGCAAATTTCCTCAATTGATCATAAGAAATAAAGTTTGAATAATTTTCCTTAAAGATAAGCAATTATTCCTCCTAAAGTTTAATAAATTGGTACAGACTTAGGATTGAGCTTGTAAAAATAAGCTTTTTTGATTTCATTATGATGAGGCTATTTTTACCTCATCATTTCCTTCCCCTCCTAGTTCCTGGAAGGTCCTCCTACTCCATAATTATAACCTTGAGTTTTATTCCATTCCTCATATCTGGCACTAAGGTCATATTCTTCTCTTGTTGTTGCATAAAAAGCTACAGGGTCATGGATGAACCCTCTATGAAATATAACACCCTCCCTCCATTCATTAAAAAGTCTATCATTTTGATCAGTTGAAATATTGAATGCAGGATGTGGATTAAGCAGCAAGGGAGGTTTGTATCTCATCCCCATCTAGTTTTTCCTAAGGTTTATTAGGATTTTAACTAAAACATCAGCTCTTCTAAAAGACCGTCTGATATTAAGAGGGTAAATGACCTCTCTTTTCTTGAGATAAGTAGGTAATGGATTAAATCTCTCTTCACAAGTGTGCCATGCCTTTCCAATCATGTTTTTCCCATGTTCCATGAAATTATCATAACAGAGTCTGAGACTGTTATCATACCTTTCTTTTATATTATCATTAATTAGAAGAGACGAAAAGGTGTCTTTGAAATCTTCAGCCCTAGAATTTGGTGATCTTATTTGAAGTCCCACAGTCTTTTCTACCTGTGCATATTCTTTTGTGTGTTCTTGCCAACGAATCTAGTTTCTCATAGTAGACAACATGGCTCTCAATTATACTTCACCAACAAATAGATTGATAAAGAAATCAATGTGATTCTTTAATAAAAGATCATGCAAAAAGAACTCACAAATTAAATCTTTGTCCTCAAGGTTTGATTCCACAAATATTTTAATAAATTATTTGTCATTGGGCTCATAAGGTTGATCATTATAGATCCTGAATAATTTCCATCTTATCCATTGTTCATTTAAAAACATGGAGTACAATCTGGATGGCCTTCTACAGGATAATAGACAATCAACTAGTTGACATGCATCTTGTTTTCCTATATGCCCCGTGAAATGATTCTTTTAGGAGTACCAGCTCCTTTTTTAGCCTGTAGTTCTCAGTTTGAACATTTCTTAAGAAATAACATTTTTCCATCCATTTTATGAGTAATGGGGGAATGTGAACCTGGAACCAATCAATTATAACCAGCTCAGTTTGAATTTCTTTTGATTCCATCTTTGGTCTCATAGTGCGTTCCTCCAAGTCCTGTTCTAGCTCTACAACTTTGTTAATGGAAGCGTTTAATTCTTCAGTTCTTGTTTTCTCGTCTTCTTCAAAAGCTGAGAACATAAGAATGAATTTTTCCTTTATCATTTCAATTTATTTATTCTTTTCTGCAATGTCATCATTATAAGTCTTATCTTCTTGACTTAATTCTTGAATTTTCTCTTTTAACTTATAGATTAATGTATCCTTTTCCTATAGTTGCAGTTGAAAACCCTGTATTTCCTCATCTTTTTTATTTATTATAGAAACATGCACTATCAATTCTTATTTTTGCAATTCAATTTGTTCATTATTTCTATACAATTATTTATTTAAATCATCAATTTCTATTCTAAATTTATCTATCTCTGTAGTGGTATCCCTCATTTCAATTGTCTCAACAATTCTATCAACAATGGGAGACAAATTACTTGGAATACTATTATCCCCCTCCTATTCTCTTCCTTGAATTTCTTCGGTGATGATCTCCACCACATATGCAGAGTGGGAAGGAATTTCCTCAACCAAACTTTCTCTTTCTAGAGGCATTTCCTCTTCATTGTCAGGCTCCGAAATCTCAATGGGTTTTGATGGCTATTTGGGCTTCTTCTTTCTTGAACTTCCTTCCATACCCTGCATTGGGGTTTTAGTGAATTCTGAGGCTAGGCGCTTACTTCTCCTTAATGGAGGAAGACCTTGGAAGGTGATAGGTGTCCTTTTTTTCCCTTTCCTTTTTCTTCTGGGATTACTCATATCAGAATAAATGAGCTCAACATGCTCTGGAAAATCAGGGGTTTTGAATTCATTATTCAAAGAGTTTGGTACTTCCTCACCAGGGGTGGTGGGATTCAGAGCTTCCAGAGCTTGAGAGCCCTTAGGGGAAACTGCTCTGGAAGGTGAAGAAATTTGGTGAGATGTTTCCCTCAGTTCTAATTTTTGTTTGACAAAATGCTTTTCAATTTTCTCAAAAAACTTTATCATGGTGTTTTAGTGGCCCTTACCCTGTTTTATATCTTTCTATTTGGGAATTTAGAGAGTGACATAAAAATTCAAACAAATTAACCCTACAAGCAGGGTTCTCTTTCCCATGACGTAAATGGATCAACATACGGAAAGCAGGTCCTACCACAATAGTTAGTTGACCTTCACAAGTGAAATATTTTATGATCCAAGCTACAATAGTTCCCCAAGGTTCTAGTATAGAGGTCCTCTGAAATATTTTATGTTGTCCTCTAGTACTAACTACTACCATGGCGTGAGGGTCTCCCTCTCTAGCAAATAATTCAGACAATTTTTGGTATCTTATCTGAGAGGTTTCTTTTAACTTTATCCCTGAATTTTCTAACCCTAATAAACGAGAGATGATTTTCAGACTCACCTTAAAATGCTTTCCATGGAGTACCACTTCACCATTTGAGTAGTTTTCAGCAAATGTGCCCATCAACTTTTCATTATAACCTTTGAACTTTCTAATAAAGTCCAACCACCTTGTCTCTTCAAACAAACTAGAGATATTGCTTAACACCAACAATTTTTCTGCGGAATCTAGCTCTGACTTCTTTTTACCACCCCCCATTCTCTTGTTTTCCACTCTATGAAATATTTCAACCATGGCAAGAACTTGTACACAACTAACTTTGAAAATACAATTACTAAAATTATTTATTTGTCTTGATCGAAGCTTATATATGATGAGAAATTAAAAAAAAAAAAATAGATGGGAAGGAATGTGTACAAGGATGTGGTAATGATGGAAGCATATTGATATTTTGAAATTATGAAAAAGGTGGTGGAATGCGAATAAGTTCTAGAGCACGCAATTGACATCGCGCTCGAAACTAGTGCAAAAGTTTTGGAGCACGTGTGAGGTATGCATTTGCGACGAAGAAGGTGGAAAAGTTTTGGAGCATTGCTAAAGGGTGCAACCAAGACAACAATGAAATGAAGGTTTCAGAGCATTGCTAAAAGATGCAACTAGAGCAGGAACGAAATGAAAGTTTTGGAGCATCATCGAAAGATGCAACTAAAGCAGCAACATAATGACAGTTCTGAAGCATCGTCGAAAGATGCAGCCAAAGCAACAACGAAATGAAAGTCTTGGAGCATCGTCGAAAGATGCAGCCAGAGCAGGAATGAAATGAAGGCTCTGAAGCATTGTTGAAAGATGTAGCCAGAGTAGCAGCAGAATGAAGGTGGAGTGGCAAGAATTATGAATTTTGAACTTCGGGAGCTTTGAACCTTTGTACATGAATGTATTTTTGACATAACGATTTTTTGTACAAGTTCTAGAGCATTGGGCATAAGGACCGCTAGGTTTTGGAGCATTTTGCATCAGGACCATAACATTCCGGAGTTTCTTCGGAGGTTGCTCCAGAAGTTATTTTCCTCTTTAAGAAGTCTTGCAAAATGGAGCAAAAATTAGCTAAGTCTAAAAGAAGAAAAACTAATGAAAGGAAAATATTTTGGTATACATGTATTTTTATTACACATTTTTGAAATATATATATATATAATTTTTATTTTTTATGTTTTGTGTTTTATATTTTTATATTTTATTTTTTTAGCATTTTTATCAAATAGACTCTGCCTTGGCAGAGTCAATACATTGGACCTCGCCCTGCATTTCCACCATTCTTGAGAATTCTTCTTTATTGACCTACTTATGGTAGACATGCAAGCGGTGACCATTGAATAAGAGGTTTTGTGAGTCACCATCAATTGGTTTCAATTGAACTGTTCCATTCAAAAAGACCTCAAAAATATTATAAGGTCCCAACCAATGAGTCCCGATCTTTCCTCTATGATCTTTGTACCTTGAATCAAATAGCAGGGCCCAGTCTCCATTATGGAACTCCCTCTCCTTAATATGATTGTCATGCCACACTTTCTATTGATGTTGAATTAGTTTTGTTTGATGGACAGTATCTAAGAGAAAATCATCCAATTCACTTAATTGTAGAACTCGTTCAACTTGGGCTCATTTCAAAACCAAACCTAGTTCCATAGCTGTTTGTAGAGTTTTTAGTTCAAATTCAATGGAAGAAGAGGTTTCTTTCCAAAAATGAGTTCATAGGGGCTGAATCCAGTTGTGGATTTCCAAGTTGTGTTGTATGCCCAAATAGCTTTGAGGAGTTTCTTGGCCCAATATTTTCTTCCTGTAGAAACTTTTTTTGTTAATATGTTTTCAAGCTCTCTATTAGTTACTTCCACCTGGCCATTTGCTTGAGGGTGGTAAGGGGATGACTTTCTATGGCTTACTTGAAAATGGTTGGTGAATGCCAAGAGCACCTTGGACATAAATTGGAGTCCCTGGTCAGTAACGATAGTTCAAGGGGATCCAAATCTAAGTAAGATTTTATTATAAAGGAAGTATGTGACTTGCTCTTCCCTAGCTACTTTTAAGGCTTGAAATTTTTCCCATTTCGTTAGGTAATCGGTGCAAACTAGTATGCATTCTTTCCCTTGAGAGGAAAGATCTATGTGTCTGATAAAATCTAAAACCAATTTCTTGAATGGTTCAAGCACTACCTATGGCAATAAAGGCATCTCCAAAGAAGCAGATGGTCTTCCTACTCTTTGGCATTCATCACAATGATGAACATAGTTCTTAATATCCTTATGCATTCAGAGCCAATAGTATCCAGCGCCTAAAATTTTATGGGAATTTCTCTTCACAGAGTAGTGCCCTCCCAAAGGATCATCATGACAGGCCCTTAGAATGTTGTAGGTTTCGTCCTCTCTCACACATCTTCTCAAGACCATATCAGGTCCACAATGAAATAACATTCCATTAATCCATTTGAATGGGGCACTTTCCTTGATAAGTCACTTCATTTGTGTAGTCATGAACCCTGGGGGTACCTGAGAGGAAGCTAAATAGTTAGCAATGTCTACGAACTAGGGTGATTTTAAAGAAACAACAAACAAATTTTCATTTGGAAACTCATCTTGTACAGGCGTACTATCACCCTTTTCTTGTTTCCTTCGAGACACAAAATCTACTACTATGTTATATTTCCCTCGATTATCAAGGATTATAGCATTCAAATCTTGAAGGAGTAATAGCCACCTCATAATACAACCATTAACTACAAGTTTGTTCATTAGGTATTTTACAATTGAATGGTCTATATAAACTGTAACCTTATATCCTATAATATAGTGGCAAAATTTTTTAATGGCATGAACAACAGCCAGGAATTATTTTTTTGTTGTTGTATAGTTTCTCTCTAAAGATTTAAGATTCTTAATGATAAAATATATGGCATATTTATCACCATTCTCATCTTCTTGTCCCAATATTGGCACCAATAGCATCGTTAGAATCATCTACATAAATATGGAAGGGAAGACTCCAATTTGGCCCTCACAGTATGGGAGTAGAGACAAGCTTTTCCTTAATTGTTTCAAATGATAGCTGACACTTAGGTGTCAAAACAAAATCTACTTCTTTCTATAAAATAAAGAACATACAAGCCGCAATTTTACTGAAGCCTTCTATGAACCTTTTGTAGTAGCCAGCATGTCCAAGAAAACTTCGAACATCTATTTGTGTTTGAGGGATAGTCAACTGTTGGATGACTTTTATTTTCTTGTGATCAACTTTTATTCCTTCAAAGGAAATAGATGACCCAAGACTATTCCTTGTTCTACCATTATTAAACATTTTTTGCAAGAGTTGAGAAAATACAACTTCACAAACCCCAAAGATCACCTGCATGCAAATAACCTGTCACAAAAGAAGAGATGGAGACAAACAAGCAAGGGTTCTCTGAAAATTGAAAATGTATATATCAGAGAGAATGAGAGAATGAATTGATATGAAATACAATGGCATCAATCCTTATAAAAAGGAGATCATGCAAACCCTAATAAAACCCTAATAGAAGCCCTAATAGGAAAACATTTAATAATTAATATAATTATTAAATGTCACTTTATGCAAACTAACGTGAAATCTTAAGAAGGGAATAAAGGCAACTTAATCAACATAATTAAGTTAAAACCTTTACTCTAACACCCCCCCTTAAGATGAGAAACAGTGCATCTACAAAAAAATGCAAGAAAGCAAAGGTAACTACAATGCAAGAAGGCAAACATGGGTCCTGACAACTAGGCCAGATCAGGTACCCAAATACAACCAAATCTCTGTAAAATGGAGAAATAGAGAAAAACTCATGGGAAAAAGCTCTACTCCAAAAAGAGATGCAAAAATCCAAAAAGAAGAACATCACTGAAGCAGAAGAAGCTGCAAACAACTATTGAAAGATGACTACTATGGTGCTGAAGAATCTTCGCTGAAGATAAGATGATCAGGAACAAGAAGACAACAATCTGCATAAGTGCCCATACAACTCTACTCGAATCAGATGGAAAACAAAGGCAAACACCTAGAACGAATATACAAATGGCACAAGAACCAATAGTCTGAAACACTGATCAACTAAGAATGAAAGATCCCTTCCAAGGCAAAATAAAGGAAGCATAAGAATGAGAAGTATAATATGCCCCCCATTATACTGAACTAGGAGAGCCTGACAGATCCACTGAAATGATGTGAAATGCCCTATAGTGCATGAAGGAGAAGAAACATCTAAAAGTGCGCAAGATAGCACCTACAACTAAAAAAGTGGTGTGCAAAACAAAACACACATGCATGAGGCTAGAATCATATGGATCCATTGTCATTGTGGAGGGACACTCATCGGACAAAGGTGTGATGGGAAACAAAGGAAAACTATACAACCCCCCATGGTATGGATTCACTATCATCGTGGAGGGATACTCACCAGACAAAGATGTGATGACAAAACAAAGGAAAACTACACAACCCCTCATGGCACTTTATAATAACAGTGCAAGTACAAAATATGGCACAACCTTATGTGCAAAATCCCCAAAAAAGTATGTACAATAGTGTGACACTTTATCTCAGTGCGTTTACATAAAAGATAGCTTACAAATGATGCTCAAAATGCCCTCAAAGGACAAAATATTGGAAATACATGAAGAACAACCAAAAAACAAAGCATCCCATGTAAACAAAAAGTTTCCAAGAGCAAATATGTCCAGGTAATCCACCAGAGTGTGAAAACACAAATAATGGAATATAATATACCTAAAGTGAAATCTAGAAAAATTACATTGATGAAATAGAAGAGCTCTAAAATATGATTCCAACGCCACTGAGATTGCAAAAAATAGAGAAACGGATCAAAAGTTATGAGCTTGGGACTGAAAATAGCCCCTTTATTTTCAACTGGCTGTAGAATGCACCAATAGAAGAATGAAGTAATGAAACCCACACCAATGGAAATATGAGAAAACCAGCTTTCGGATGATATCTTGTTTGCCAAAAAATGATATCGTATGCCCAAGTTATGACCTCTGGAAGAAAACAACTCCAAAGAGGGAAAAAAACCAGCGCTGGGTTAAATTTGATGGTCATACGGCCATTGCAATAAAAAGAGTGGGTTAAATTTGATTGTCATACGGCCATTGACCGTCACTCTCAAAGTGCGATAGGGCATATTCCAGAAAAAAAAAAAATTTAATAATAAAAAAAAAATAAAAAAAACCTTTTTAATTTTAAAAAAAAAAAGTCATAAAAAATACATGTTTTTTTTATTGTAAAAAAAACTAAAAAAAATTTAGAGGGTCGGTGGTTGTACCACCGCGGCTAGTGTACCACCGTCGACAATACTGTCAACTTCCGGTCGACATTAAAGCTGCCTACGGTTGGCAGTACGCCGACCAGCAAGATAGGGCCCGCAGGCCTGCGGTCGCAGGGACCTACAGGTACCCTGTACCAGGGCCGGTAAGCCCTAAAACTGCGAATTTTTTTTCTTTTTTTTTAGACTTTTTTTTTTAATAAAAATAAAAAAATTTTACAATGAAAAATTTTTGCAGGAAAATAAATATTTTTTTGATGAAAAAAATTTCCGAAAATTTTTTACCAGGCAGGTGACGGCTGTACTGCAAAAAAAATTTGCCCCAAAATTCAACTTTGTCCAAAATAGACAAATGAACAGTCGATTTAGGGGTTTTGGACCACTATGGATGAAATGGAAAGGTCCGTTGAAGCTGAAAATGCTTCAAACTTGCAGGTATGCCTTGGATCAAAAAAACAAACCCCAAACCCTTGAAGCTCCAAAAATCTTCAAAACAAGAATAGGAAGCAACAGGTGTGGAGCTATGATACCATGTAGGAGTTGAGAAAATACAACTTCACAAACCCCGAAGATTGCCTGCATGCAAATAACCTGTCACAAAAGAAGAGATGGAGACAAACAAGCAAGGGTTCTCTGAAAACTGAAAATGTATATATCAGAGAGAATGAGAATGAATTGATATGAAATACAATGGGATCAATCCTTATAAAAAAGAGATCATGCAAACCCTAATAAAACCCTAATAGGAAAAACCCTAATAGAAGCCTTAATAGGAAAACATTTAATAATTAATATAATTATTAAATGTCACTTTATGCAAACTAACGTGAAATCTTAAGAAAGGAATAAAGGTAACTTAATCAACATAATTAAGTTAAAACCTTTACTCTAACATTTTTCATGGCAAAGGGATAGTCTATTTTCCTCATAAAATTGTAAAAATCAGTCTAGGTTATGAAGAGCTTCATCATATGTTGACCCATAGACTATAAAGTCATCCATATAGACCTCTACACATTGATTAATGAGTGCATAATATATAGCAAGAATGACTCTCTGAAAAGTCACTGGAGCGTTACAAAGTCCAAAGGGAAGCATTCTATATGAAAATGTGCCCCAAGGGCAGGTAAATGTAGTCTTGGTCTTGGTCTTCAGGAGCAAACTAAATCTGGTTGTAACCACTAAATCCATCTAGAAAGGAGAAATATTTCTTTCCAGCCAAGCTGTCCAGAACTTGATCAACAAATGGTAGGGGAAAATAATCTCGAGGAGTGGCTTTGTTGAGTTCTCTATAGTCTACATAGATTCTCCACTTCCCATTTTTATTTGGCACCACCACCATTGGTGACACCCACTTACTATCAGAGATAGGATAAATAAATTCTGCACTGAGGAGTTTCTCAATTTCAATTTTGACTAGATCCTTTAATGCAGGATTGAGTCTCCTCTGAGGGTGGTGAACAGGCCTTATAATAGGATCAGTATAAATGTGATGAGTACAAATACTTGGGTGAATTCTCCTCATGTCTATGTAATCCCAAGAAAAAACTCTAGACCTTTTTACCAAAACATTGAATAATTTATCCTCTTGCATTTTTGTTAGCCAACTATTGATGTTTAAAGTTTTTCCTTGTAATAGCATAATCGATTTTGTTTCGGGATGGGCCAAAGTGATAGTATAAATTGGTCACAACAAAGTATTGAGAGGATAAATATGAGGTATAAGTCGATGAAACCTTGTGATATCTTCAAAGAAATGACTACATCTAGGGATCATGTTATCTAAGGGACAAGGCATTCCCACTGTAGCATAAATTTGCTCCATCCCACTTATATCAATTGGTTGCCCAAAAATTCTTGGAGCATCCATCATTTCTTCCTCATTGGGGCTTATAGAAAGGCATGCCACATCATTTGCTAACTCATAGTCCATTTCTTCTCCATGTTTCTTAATTACTACCATGGCTAGAGAGGCCAAACTGCCAGGACCATTAGATTCTTCTGGTTCATCAACCCAAAATTTTTCATGTTCAGTAGGTTTAGTAGGGGGATATAAGAACAAATTTTTACTATCTTGACCATGAGAAATTTTCATTCCCCCTTCTCTGCAATCAATATTAGCAGCAACAGTGGCCAACCATGGTCTTCCAAGAATTATTGGATAGCTATCTTTGGGTGTGAGGGAATGGATTACCTGAAAGTTGACTAGGTATTCCCAGCCATCAACTTTAATGAGAATGTTTTTAACGATGCCCTTTGGGATGGCTATAGACTAATTTTCCATTTGTAAGACTGTGGTTGTAAGACATAGATCAGTAAGACCTAGTTTTTCCATTACATCCAAAGTCATTACGTTAATAGCTGCTCCTAGATCCACTAGTGCATTTGGTATTTCTACCTCGTTAATTGTAACGATTATAAGTGGACTCCCAGGATCATCGTATTTTAGAGAAAAATTCTTCCCAGACAAAAAATCAGCTAAATAGCCATCAATATGAATGGTATTTATCTTTTTTGGCTTCCTACCTAGCGTTTTAATACATAGTTGTTTGATTAACTGGTTTAACTTAGGAATTTCCTTTATTGCCTGCAATAGAGGAACCTCAATTTGTAGTTGCTTAATTTCCTGAATTAATGTAGTTTAAGAAGCCATAGGTATTTCTGGAGTTTCTTCTGGAGTCATTGACTTTAGATGTTCTTGATATGGTGCCATCATTTTCTCTTTTGGAGCAAAATCCTCCCTATGTTGACTCAAGGACTGACCTTCCTCCCCCTGATACAAATCAGCAGCTCCTGCTGCTGAAAAAGGTTCTTTGTCTTTGGTGGAAGTATCCTAAGTAGGTGACATGTCTTTTATTGGACTTTTAGGCTTAGGTGCCTCCACTATTTATTCAATAGCTGGGGGTTGAAAATTTCTACTAGAGAGCAACTGTACATTTCCGTAATGTATCACATTAAGTCCTGTAACATTTTCATGTTCAGTAGAGTAGACTGGCATGTTCTGGTGATTATTCTTAGGGTTAGGAAGCGGTTGCACTGGAAGTTGAGGTTGGTTTACCTGCTTATTCTAAGGAGGCTTTTGAGCTAGAGGTAACAAATTATGTTGTTGATTCCTCCTAGGTCCAGTATAAAATTCATTATGTCCCTGATTCCATTGGGGGCAGCATGTTGTTGGTACCATTGTTTTTGTGGTTGGTTCGACCACTGCTGATTTCTTCATGTTTGGTTTTCCCATTTGTGGGATCCCCAATAAGGAGTTCCCTAGTTAGGTTGCGGTGGAGGTGACTAATTCCAAGATGGAGTCCATTGATTATGAACCCAATTATTTTGTGGTCTCACTATAGGATTGGAATTCTATCCATAAGAGAAGTTACCTCCTTGATGTTGGTTTAACGCATTTATCTCTTCTTCAACCTGAATAGTTTTTTTCTTAGTATTCTTAATATCAGATAGAAGCTCACACTAATTTGTAGGATGGTTTTTCTCACAGAGTTGAAAAACATTGACTGTATCCAAAGGAAACTCGCACAACAGTTGTTTGTTTTGACACCTGGGACAATAGACTGACAAGGTCTCTGGGTTGCAAGTTTTAGCTTGTATTCCATCTAATGTAGTGTTTAACTGAACTAGAATGTTTATTTTCATATTTTCTATTTCTTCATGGAGCTTACCTATCTTATTAGACCCTTTAAAAATATTAGTTTTACGAATTCCTCCCCAAGTATGGGGGAAATTCTGACATAACTCACACATTTCCTCTAAGTTTAGTTGAGACACGTCACCTTTTCCCATCAGATCAAGATTTTTTCTAGCATCATCATCAAGTCCTTTAAGAAAAAATGTTTTGATAATCTCAACGCTAATGGCCTCTTCTCCACATCATTTAGATAGGAAAAGGAACCTATCAAGATATTCCTCTAAACTTTCCTCCTCGTTTTGTCTTAGTTTAAACAACTCTTCCTTACAATCACTCACCTTGCAGTAGCTTTGGTATTTTTGCAAGAAAACATTCTCCGTTTCTCCCCAAGATGTAATACTCCCATAACCTAATCCCATGAACCAGCACATTCCTAAATCCTTCAAAGTAGAAGGAAAGAGCTTCAGTTTCTGGTTATCATTTTTATAGTCATAGGTTTGACATAGGACCTTAAATTTAAAGAGAAATTTGTCTAGGTCTTCTGAGGACAAGCCACGCAAAGTTGGAAGGAAAGCTATGGAAATATTTTTCATCACAGTATCATCATCTGCATCCAAAGTAATAGGATAAGTAAACATTTGAGGAGGCTGAGGTTCATTATGGTTGGCATTATTCCATTTAGGTTCATCCCTATGATCTTCCATGATGTTCAGAGGAATCTGATCCTCAACAACAATCTCCTCTATAACTGGTTGTTCAACCACTTGATCTTTAGGTAAATAGTGGAAAGCCTCTACTAGATTAGGCTCAAATAATTCTTCTATAGTATAGTCATCTAAGCCTTGGGCCTCCCTATGTATGATTGGTATGTATTTTGGTGGGGTCTTTGGTATCATTTGTGGGGGCCTCTTTTTCTGACCATGTAGAAAAGGAAACTAAAGGTGGAATTTTGGCCTAAAATGAGGTATTCAAACCTTCTCCTAGTAACACTTAAGCAAGAAGGCTATTTTAGAACCCAACAATGGTGCCAAAAAGTGATAGGTTGTCATTAGGTCCCATTACTTTAGAATATTAAATTTCAATAAGTCAACCGAGCAGTGTCCAAGGCAGTTTGCAAAAGAAGATGATTTGGATAACTCATTTTAGATTTTCTTATTTTCTTTAAACTACTGAAATCAATTTTAGTCTAAAGCCATTTTATCTTCTTAGCTAGAAAACAATTTATTCTAAGAAAACTGGAAATACTAAACTAGAAAGCATAGGATAACTAATTTAGAAAGAATCACAACTAAACTAGAAAGCATAATAAGATAACTAATTTAGAAAGCATGGAAATGAGTAAACTGAATAACTGATAAACTACGAAAGTGGAAAAATAAGTAAACAAACTATGAAACATCCTCTTAAATAGTAAAAGATCCTAATAGTTATAGCATGTAACTTGTGATAATGGAGAACAAAGAGTTCTTCGGAACTTCAGACTCGACAACTGACAAACTATAGCGAGTTCCTACTGAACAGTTATCTATATAACGACTAAAACAACATAACAGTAAATACTTATCTATTTAAGCTAATTTCCCTCGAGTGGCCAACTCATGGGTTAACACTTCGTTCTCAAATAAAAAAAACTATAGGTTTTGGATTCCTTCAATTAAAAGCAGTTATCATCCATATTTCAATAACTTAGCTATCGACAGAAGAAGGTTCTTTCATTCATCAGTATTCAAAAATCATTTAAACAACATAATGTTACTATTAAGTCTTATTCATTCTTTTTTTTTTTGAAATTACATTCTTATAGAAAATATTATAACTAAATCCTAGATTCTAGATGGCATGGATAGCCATTGAAAAAGTCTTTAACAAATCTAACTGACTTCCATGTCTTTAAAAATCATAAACATAAAGAAGGCTCGAGACGAGCCATGAAGTTTTTGGTAACATAAATTAAATAAACAATAATTAATCTTTGATTCATCAGCCTAATATTCAGGAGCAGGTTTGCAACATCTATCTTCAACCATATTTAAGGTACGTGTCGGTTCAATGTTTTGTAACAGTTGGAAGATGATCGATTTATTCCGTACAAAAATGCTAAACTCAATATCCTAAACCCTAATCTCTATACTTGACACACTTAATATTATACACTCAACAGGATGAATATTATCCCTCAACTATAAACCCTCTACCCTCTACCCTCTACCCTATACCCTTAAACTATTCCTTAAGCCCTAATCCCTCAACCCTCAACCCTTTACCTTAAGCCATAGAACCAGAAACCTCTACCCCGAGCCTTATATACATACATACAAGCATACATACATACATACATACATACATATATACAAGCATACATACATACACATACATACATACATAAATGCATCCAAGTATACACACATACATACAAGAATACATACATACATACATACATACATATATAAAGGCATACATGCATACATACATACATACAAATATATATACAAATATACATACATAAAACATATGTTTATCAAAATTATACATAACCAACCTTAAGTGAGACATAATGCAAGCACACTAAAAAATGCTTAAGTTATGTCATGCTTGATAAACATACAAAAAAAATTACAAAATAAAGCAACATACAAAACAAGACATAATGCGCATGCTCGCATTATATCTTGCTTTGGGATTCCCCAAGCCTTAGGCTTGTGATTTTCTTTGGATTTCCAACCCAAAGGCTTTGAGTACCTTCCAAACTATAACATGCCCATTGTTCTACCTGGTAATTTTTTTATGTCTTACCCACAAGTGAATAGTTAATACATCTAACATTATAAGCAATAATCTTTTTCTTTTCTTTTCAATAATAAATGCACCATTTGAAACATAACCTTTACAATATTTTCCATTGCATAATAAAATAATCATTTCACCAATATAAGTATGATTTCACTTTACATATATTCAAGATAAAATTTCACATTTATAATTTCCATATAGATGGATACATTATTACATACATAGCTTCAACAAGCTTACATGAACTAGAAATACAAATGGTCTAGACCGTCCTTCTCCCAAATCTTGGTCATGAACTGCATGAGGAGAAGCATGACTGAAGTGCTTTTCCACCAACCATGGACTTAATACTATCTAAGTTAGAGAAAGGTGGAGTTTATCAATTCAATCTCAAATGAGAAAACTTCACAACTTTGAAAGCCTAACTTGGTGTCTTTCTCACAAAACCTTCATTCCTTCTTGTAGTACTCCAAATAGGTGTTATCCATCATGAATTTCAAATAATTCTTCAAAAATAAAATTGAAACACCTTTGAAGATACCCTTTATGCCCCTTAAAAACATATCAAAATTGTAGATATGCTTGTTTTGTAACAACACCCTCCAATTTAGGTTGCTACATTGCAACTAGGCCTAATTTAGCTTGTTTCACAAAGCAACTTTGGGGTTTGCAATTGCCAAACTTCTACTCTTTACTCTAGAGCCTTTAAAATATTATATGGGGTTTTTAAATACAATTCCCATCAACTAGAACCATCTCCAATTAGCTATCTTTGAAAACCCTAAGTCTACCTATCCTCCTAAGCTTAATACATAGAGATATTAGGCTAGGGAAACATCTATCTTTCCCTAAAATCCATCCTCTACTCCTGAAACACCCTATCTACTTCCATTCCACTAACTTTCAAAATTTTCCACCAATGGAATGGGCTCTAACTCATGTTTTTCCTATCAAACCCTCAAGAACTAGGGTTTCAAAAACGTTTTTAGTAAAAATCCTCTAACTCTTCAAACTTAAGGAAAATGATTAAAACCATTTGGAACAAAGAGCTAATTCACTCCTTCATCAATACCAATGCAATTTAGATCATTAATAGGTTGTATAGAGCCATACAACCTTCTATAGTAGCAGAAACAAAAAGAAAAGTGCATAAAATAGAGTATTTTAATATTTTCTTATCTCCAAAATGTCTCCAAAATATTTCCTTGAACATCCCAAGGAATTTTAAATAATTTCCAACTTCCCAATTGACTTTTGAAAATTAGGCTCTTCAACTTCCCATATACACCAAAAATGCAAAGTTTCTCATACAACTTTTGTAACATTTGAAAAACTTGACATCATGACTCAAAACCGACCCCACATGAATTGAAACATCACACATGGTCTAAATAGACCTTATTAAAAGCATAATTGACTCACCACAATAAAAGACTCACATTTGAAGCTTATTTTCAAAAACACCCAAGTGCCCCTACACCATACTCCTGGGGAAAACAAATCTCAAGTTCCACTTGAGATCAGATCTTGAACTGTTGTACCATGCTTCTTGATGTCTTCCTCTATAATCCAGGTGGCATCCTCCATAGGAAGGCCTTGTCACTTCACCAAGTACTCATTGTACACCTTGTGCCTTGTTATTTTAGCTTCTTTGGTATCCAAGATGCACTCTAGATTCAATGGTTAACTTGGTGGAAAATCCTTGACCCAATCTTCATCTAGAACCTCTGATGTACCTGTATCTTCACCTGCAATCATAGCCCCTTTATAAGGGTATAGGTTAGAAACATTAAAAAATGGAGAGATAGCAACTCCAGGAGGGAGTTCTATCTCATAAGCATTTGCTCCAAATTTTTGGACCACCCTACATGGCCCTATCTTCTTCATATACAACTTTGAATACTTCCCTTTAGGCAGCCTTTCCTTCCTCAAAGTCGCCCACTTTGAAACGAACCTCTCTCCTTTTCAAATCTGCATGTTTATATTTATCAACACTCTTTTCAAGGTTCTCCCTAACTTGTTGATGTATGTCCTTCATGGCCACTACAAAATCTTCTCCTTTAGCACTCCTTCTCTCCATGCCACTCAAATATCTGAGCTCAAACACTCCCCTAGGCTGCAATCCATTTACAATCTCAAATGGTCTTTTACCAACACTTCAGCTCATAGAGTCATTTTAGGAAAACTCATCTTGGGGAAGGATCATATCCCAATGTGTTGATTGTTATTTTGTTAAGCATCTAAGGATATTTCCAAGGCTTCTATTGACTACTTCAGTCTGCCCATTTGTTTGGGGATTATAGGCAGAGCTAAAGGTCAAATTTGTTCCCAATTTCTTCCAAAGGGTTCTCCAAAAGTGACCCACAAACTTATTGTCCCTATTTGAAACAATAGTTAATGGTAACCCATGAATCCTAGCCACTTCCTTGAAAAACAACCTTGCAATGTATGAGGAATCATTTGTACTTTTACATGGTATAAAATGTGTCATTTTGCTAAACTGGTCTACTACAACAAACACACTATCAAAGCCTCTTTGAGCTTTGGGCAACCCAAAAACAAAATCCATGCTGATGGACTCCCATTGACTATTTGGGATTAGAAATGGTCTTTGTACTACAACCCTTGGCCCTTTGACAAACAACACACTTTTCAATAAAATTTCTAATATCACTTTGTATCTTTGGCCAATAATAATACCTTATTACCTATTCTGAGGTCTTGTCCACACCAAAGTGACTTGCCAAGCTACCATTGTGCTTCTCCTTAATCAATTTGTCCCTCATACAACATTTAGGAATACAAAGTTGAGCACCCTTAAATAGTAACCCTTCTTGAATCAAGAAATTAGAGTTGTCTTAATGAAAAGTGCCATTGAACTATTTGTAAGAAGCATAAATATCTTTGAAATCATCATCCACTCCATGCATACCTTTCAAAACATCAATCCCTACACTTTGGAGTTGAACTTCTTGAACCAACAATGTCCTTCTACTCAAAGCATCTGCCACCTTGTTTGACTACCCCTTTTTGTGTTTAATGGTGAAGGTGAAGCTTTGTAGGTACTCCACCCACTTCACATGTCTATGGATTATTTTTTCTTGGTTTTTTAAGAACTACAAAGCATCATTTTTAGTAAAAACAATGAACTCTTTATGAAGGATATAGTGTCTCCACTTCTTCAATTATTGCACCATGGCATAGAACTCTAAATCATAGGATGAATACTTCTTCTTTTCCTCATTAATTTTCTCACTGAAGAAAGAAATAGGTTTTCTCTCTTGGCTCAATACTACCCCAATTACATACTCACTTACATCACATTCTATGGCAAAAATTTTGTTAAAGTTTTTCAATGCTAGAATAGGTTATTGTGCTACCCTTTGTTTCAGATATTAAAAAAAAAATTATGCCTCATCAGACCACAAAAATGTTTTCATTTTATCCCCTTTTATTGTGTGAATGATTGGAGAGCATATATGAATAAAATTCTTCACAATTTTTTTGTAAAAGCTAGCTAGGCCATGGAAAATTCTTAACTCACTTACTGATGTAGGAGTAGGCCAACTGAGAATTGCTTCCACCTTGCTGGGATCCATCTTCAAAGAGCCTTTTGAGATTACAAACCAAGATAAACCAACTCTTCCCTTATGAATTCACACTTCTTCAAATTTATCATCAACTTTTCTTTATTCAACTTTTTCAAAACCAAGTCTAGATGTTGCAAGTGTTCCTCTTTAGTCTTACTAAAAATAGGAATATCGTCCAAGTAGACAACCAAAAAATTACCTATGAAAGGCTTGATGACTTCATTCATTAATCTTATAAAAGTTCTTGGTACAACTTGAAAGCCCAAATGGCATGACAAGCCATTCATACAACCCCTCGTTTGTTTTCAAGGCAATTTTCCACTCATCTCCCTCTCTAATTCTAATTTGGTGGTAGCCACTTTTTAATTCTATCCTAGAAAAATAAAAAGCCCCACCTAAACAATCCATCAAATCTTCCATTCTTGGTATGGCGAACCTATACCTTATGGTAATCTTGTTAATTTCCCTTGAGTCGGTGCACATTCTCCAATATCCTCCTTTTTGGTGCCAAAATGATGGGAACAACACATGGGCTAAGACTCTCCCTTATGAGACCTTTGTCAATCAACTCTTAGATCTACCTTCTAAATTCTTCATTCTAATTTGGAGTCATTTTATATGCAGCTTTTTTGGGTAAGTTTGCCCCTACTATGAGTTCTATGTGGTGGCTCACATCTCTTATTGGTGGAAAAGAATCAAGAAGTTCATCTACCACAATATATTTATACTTTTTCAACAAGAATTGGACCCATTTAGGCACATCATCAACCTTTGCTACTGTCATGAGAGATTTTGGTCTGATTATAATGGCATAACCTTGTCCACCCTCTTCTTTCATGGTTTTCAAAAACTCCTTTTCTCCTACCAAAATTATATTAGACCCTACTTGTTTGTCTAGGCCTTCATCTTGCAATGGTGTGAGTGTGAATAAGATCCCATCCTAGAGTTTATTTTTTCCATCATGTTTAGCCTTCCTATAATACTGTCAGGGTCTCCCTAAAAGAAGATGAAAAAAATCCATTGGGATGACGTCACACAAGATTTTATCTTTATACCCTCATATATTAAATTCTACCCATGTTTTCTCATTAACTAGGACCTGTTGTCCCTTGTTCAAATAGGAGACCTTGTAAGGAGTGGGATGTGGGATTCTTTTCATTTTCAACTTTTCAACCATCTCTAAAGAAACCAAATTATCCATGGAATCTAAATCAACAACTTTACACACCTTACCTTGAGGTTTTCAGGTGGTTCTAAATATATATTTTCTTTGTGGAGGATCTTTCACTATAGGAACTTTGATGAGTGTTCTCCTTACCATTAGAGATTCTCCAATTTCTAGAGCAACATGCTGAGATGGAGATTTTATACTCTCATTATCTTTATCTTACACCAATTGTGTCTTCCTTTCTCCACCATGTGAAGAAGAAGGTTGTTTATCCAGAAATTTCCATGTTGGATGGCCAAACTAATTGCATTAATCACATCTTCCTAAGAATGTATTTGATCCTCTTCCTTGACCTCAAAATCTGCCTCTACTATTTGATCTCCTACCTCTAAAACTACCTCTTGATTTTGAGCTTTGTTCTTGATGACCACTTGTCTCTCGTTGTGGGTTTTGAGATTGTCCTCTTCCTCCAAAGGTTCCTCTACCTCTACTTTATTTCTCCAACCTTCTCTTCATCCTTTCTTCTTCCCTGACTACAATTTGAAAGCACTCTTCCACCATTCTAGGGGTGGTAAGACTTAAATCTTCTTGTATGTTGAACCTTAACCCATTTAGGTACCTTGCTACTTGCTCCACCTCATCCTCATTATTACCTTACCTTATAATTAGCTTGTGAAACTCCTTTGTATGTGCCATTACATCCATCTCCTTTTGTTTGAGGTTTTGTAGCTTCCTAAATGTTTGTATTGCATAATCACTAGGTAGAAATTGACTCTTGATTTTGGACACAATTCATTACCATGAGTTGATTTTAGTCTTTCTCTTCTTCACCCTCTCTTCCCACACATAGTTCCACCAAGTTAAGGTAGGGTCTTTCAATTTTGTTTTGGAAAATTTCACCTTTTGTTCATCTGCTACCTCCTCATACTAAAAATAGTTATCAAGTGCATGAATCCAACCTAGCAGCTCCTCACTATCCATCTTCCCACCATACATGGGTAATTCCATATTCACCTTAGGAGTGTCTCCTTTGATAGCCTTCAACATATTAACCATTCTCAATTCATTAGGGTCCAACTCTTCCTCATCTTGGACTCTTCTTTAAGGGTTTTAATCCTCACCCTCTTCCTCTTCCTCTTTATCACTTTGATCTCCAATGACCATACCTCTCCTTTGATTTAATTCAAGAATTTCAAGTCTGGCTAGGATAGATTCTTGAGATTCCTTTACCTATCTCAACTCCTTGGCATGATTTTCTTTCAACTCTCTCACTTCTCTGGTCATTGCATTACTTTTAGGAGGCATCTTTGCTTCTTTCAAACTTCAACGTTTTTCCACCTACAAACCTACCTATTCTCTGATACCAATTGATGTAGAGTAGGATGTAGTTTATCAATTAAATCTCAAATGAGAAAACTTCACAAATTTGAAACCCTAACTTGGTGTCTTTCTCACAAAACCTTGATTCCTTCTTGTAGTACTCCAAATAGGTGTTTTCCATCATAACTTTCAAAGAAGTATTCAAACCAAAAATTGGAACACCATTCAAGATACCTTGTATTCCCCTTAAAAACATATGAAATTTTCAGATGTTCTTGTTTTGTAACAAAATCCTCCAATTTAGGTTGCTACATTGCAACTAGGCCTAATTTGTCTTGTTTCACAAAGCAACTTTGGGGTTCACAATCTCTAAACTTATACTCTTCAATCAAAAGCCTTTAGCATGTCATATGGGGTCTGTAAATACAATTCCCATCAACTAGAACCATCTCCAATTAGCTATCTTTCAAAACCCTAAGTTTACCTATCCTCCTAAGCCTAATACACAGAGATATTAGGCTAGGGCAGTGCCAGGGTGATCCCACAATACTGGTTTACAATTTTTGGGCAAACTAGACACTAAAATAATTTTTTTTAACTAAATCTAACTTTCAGGCTCCTATAGTGGTTAAATCGTGAGGAATTTGAAGATGATGCAAACTAGTGATTTGTGAAGTTTTGTCTATAGATTATAAATATATTTTTTTCAAAAAAATTCGAATCAAATTGTATTTTTTTTTTCATCTGCTTCAAAAATTAGTTTTTATCAGTAAATAACATTTTTAAGGAGTGATGCTCACCGTATACAACATAAAAAAATTTGTATGAAGGACAAAATTCTATTTTTTTCAAATTTAGATTTGTAACTATGATATCTAACCAGTTCATATGATATCTAACCAGTTCATTTGGTTTCCTAGTGATTTATTAAATATTTTTTCCTTAATAAAGTTTCGAAGTCAAACCAATTACAATTTAGACATAGACAGACTGTATACAACATAAATTTTCTGTATGTATCGAAATTCAATTTTTTTTTAATGGATCAAGGACATCAATACCTAGCCTTAACATATTTTTCAGAATTTGATCAAAAACAAAGAGCTTGATTTTTGGTGGAAAACCTATATTCACAAGAAATAATAAATAAATATAATAATCAAATTTAATTTAATTAAAATTATACTTTTTTGTAATCTTCAAATAAGGACTACATAATTACAAAAAATAAATTTTAAATGAACTCATTTGATCCCCCAAAATATAAATCAAAAGTGGTTTTTTATCAGCATTTGCATAGGTGTAAAGGATACTCCGTTATAGGTATGGTTTAAAACTAGTGGGGTTCTATCCAAGGGGGCTTGGTCTAAGGTGGTTTGATCAAACCCTTTTCAATTGGAATCCTTTAAATATAACTTTTCAAGGATTAAATCATTATATTTTCTAAAAATATGTGAATTCAACAAAAATCAAGATCTCGCTGAAAGTGTAAACCACTATTGTGGTAGCACCCCAACATCTATCTTACCCCAAAATCTATCCCCTACTTCTAAAAATTCCCTATACATAAAAAACACCCTATCTACTTCCATTCCACTGACTTTCAGAATTTTCCACTAGTGGAATGGGCTCTAACTCATGTTTTTCCTATCAAACCCTCAAGAACTAGGGTTTCAAACTGTTTTCAGTAAAAATCCTCTCTCTCTTCAAACTTAATGAAAATGATTGAAACTAATTTCAATAGAGAGATAATTCACTCCATCAATTTCAATACAATTTAGATGATTAACAGATTGTATGGATCCATACAACCTTCTGTAGTAGAAAAAACATAAAGAAAAGTGCAGAAAATAGAGTAATATTGTCTTATCTCCAAAATGTCTCCAGAAACTTGCTTCAAACATGCCTAGGAATTTAAAAAAAAATCCAACTAGAACCAATGGTTCCCAACTAACTTTCGAATATCTGACCCTTCAACTTCCCATATACACCAAAAATGCAAAGTTGTTCATGCAACTTTTGCAACATTTCCAAAAGTTGACATCATGACTCAAAACCGACCCCACATGACTTAAAACATCACACATGGTCTAAATAGACCTTATTACAAGCAAAATTCACTCAACATCATAAAAGACTCACAGTTGACCCTTATTTTCCAAAAACACCCACGTGCCCCTACACCACTATCCCCCGCACATTTACCAAACTTGGGAGATGGCCCTCCCTTCGACAAAGAGATTGGTTTGGTAACATCATCCTTCATTTAGGCTTTCATGAGCATAGTGATGAGTCATACATATCTAGAGCTACCACAATGTGGCTACAACTACATCTATTATATACCCAACTTATTATGTAAATCATATCATAGTGAACTGATAGTGTAAATAGTGGCTACTTACACTACTTTGGCCAAAGATTGTCACCCAACACTTCAAGTGAGGGTCATCTATTTCACCACCTTAATTTATTCATTTTATTTTGACCATTAGTATTCTATTCAAATTTTATCCCCTTTCTTATGGATTATCCTAACCATAGGAATAACCTTCTCATTAGCTCATATCTAAAATACATTAAAACAAGTATCTCAAAAAAACTCTATCTTATGCTACATTCATATAGTATTGACATACTACGTATAGTACTGGCAATCTATTCATAGTACAAATAGAATACATATTTATAAATCCAATATAGTATAAATATCTATATAAGTATAAACCAAAAAGAAAGGTTTCACAAATTCAAGAATCAATCAGGAAACATGCATGCACATCCAAACATCATAGTACACATAAAAGATATTCTTTGCAAACATGGCAACATGAATAAACAATCTTTCCAACATGATAACAAAGGAGTAGAAATCAGAATGCTTGTATAAAAGCTCCAACTAATTATTCTTCCTTCCTAGCTTAATTGCTCAATCTCACTTGCAACTTCCTCTGAGAACAACCCAATTCCCACTTCTAGCCTCTTACCAAATCTCTCAACAATAGTAATGCAAAACAATAGAAAAACTCACTAACTCTCAAGCTCTCAACTCACTTTGCACAAAAAATACAATAGAATAATCAGATTGAAGTGTAGAAAATGGTAGAGGGTTAGTGTAGGATCATGGGGTTCCAAACTAGGCACTTAAGTGGAAATGAAAATTTAGAAAAAAAGAGTTAGGCAAACCGACATAAAAATTTGAATAAGTTATTAAAATAATTTTAAAAATATGTAACAACAAAATTTGTAGAAAATTGAATGTAGTTTCTATGATACTATTACTTTTTTGAAAAAAAGTAAATCTATTTGGTGAAAAATTTAAATTTAAATGTCGTAGTACTAAATTTTTCAAGAAAAAATAAAAAAGTAGGTGTATATCTAACCAACCTAAATACAAGAAAAAATAATATTTTTGTTTGAAACTTTAAATATAAATATCTAGGATACATGCCTAGATGTGTTGCATTTGTTTTATAATTTTTTTGTAAGTAAATAATTAGTTATGAATTTTTTATTAAAATTTTTATAAATATTAAAATGTGTTTGTCTGACCACCATAAATTGGTAAAAAAACTATGAAATTCAATTATTTTTTATCATTTATCCTATAGTATGGGAAGAATAAAATGTGACACATCTTTTGGATTCAAAAAATGTGAAATCATTTAAGAATTACAGATGTTTTTCAATCAACCTATCAATAAGGACTTTAGTCAGAATGTATGTAGAAAATTAATAATAATTATATATTTAATTCCAAATGAGTTACATATATTATATTTTTGGAAAGATAACAATTTTCTTAATAAACCCTTTTCATTTCATCAAATTTGGATAAAAAAAGTCATTAGCCACTTTTTGGACCCCCATGATCCCACACTCACCCTAGAATGAGAACCTCTATATATACTAAAATGTGAGCAACCAAAGGCTACAAAAAAGATAATACATCTACACCCTTTCTATCCCCATGCAATGACTCATCAAACTAAATTAAAGATTTGCAACACATAATAGTCCTCACCTTTCAAATGGTTGCATCAACTTGTTTCAAGAGACAACAAGACTCTTTTATTGAGTCAAATGAACAACAAGATTTTTAGTAGTTTTCCTACTTGGTTTAAAATTTGACTACCCCTATACATTGCTGCCAACTTATCATTGACTGAGTTTATACACATCTACAGGTTTAAGACTCTATTTTTCTTCCAAAAAGCTATAGGTTTTGGGGCCAGATTTCATGTTTTGGCACCCTTATAGATAGTGTTGTTGAAGAATTTTTCTAGCATTTCAAATAGTTTATATTTCCTTGCCAATTTTTCCCTTTATGCCAACAAACATGTGTGTCCTTTGACTTGGTCACCTCTTTGTTTTATGTGTAGGTTTAACACTATGCAGCACATTAACAAGGCAGTGCTTGTAAACACATAAAAATGACCTAGGGTTGCAAGCTCTATTTTACCACTTTCATCCTAGCATAATTATGACATGCAATTATGTCCTTGGTCCACATTCGACTATTAATTAAGTAATTCATTATTATTTAGTTAATTCATGTCTATTGTATTCTTCATGATTATTAAATAAATAAACTGTATTTATTTATTCAATATGTCATTAATTGTCTATTGTCTTCTTACAATTAAATAAATTTGTTAATTTATTTAATTACCTTTATTTATTTATTCTTCCTGATTATTAGATAAATGAATTTTATTTATTTATTTAATATATTACTAATTCTCATAATCAAATGAATTTATTAATTTATTTTTTATTGGTAATAATCCTCTAAATTAAATAATTATCTTTAATTATTTAATTACCTAATTTAACATTCTTCTCATTTTAAATAAATGAAATTATTTAAAATGATTTCATTTTATTAACTGTCACTTCATTTTAGTAAATAATCTGAAAAAAGATTATTTATTGTGACATAAAACCCTTATTTTGAATTAATTTAATTTAAAATGGTAATCTTCTTCCAAAAATCAGGTAATTGAGAAATTTTTTTTTTTTTCAAATCTTGTTTTCAGTTCAACTCTTTATCTTCTTGATTTTCTAAAATCTTTCTCTTTTAGGCTAATTATCACATTTATTCTCGACCACCAATTTGATTTTATCAAATGGCATCTTGGCCACTCATTTAACAATCTTGCCCTAACCCTAATTAGGGATTGTCACATAAAATCTCATCCATTGATTTTAGGATTTGTCAGCTTTTAATCTCGTCCGTACATGCAAAATGGTATTTTTTATAAAATGTCAATTTTGCTCACAATTAGGGCACCACTTCGTTATTATTGCACCACTTTTATTTACTTTGCATTTTAGGCATATTAATTTGTCACAATATTGGTCATTCAAATCCTTCAAAACTTGCATAGGACAATGGCATAATTAATTTTCTCACATAGATCTGAGGGCAACAATCATACGCTGCAAGCTAGGAGGTGTTATGGAGGTGAATCATGGAAGCTTCGATGGATATCAGGTATAATCGTTCTTGTTTTATGCTTTCTTTGTGCTTCATAATATTCTTTGGGTTTTATTTAATCTAATCATGCTAAATCCAAAACTTGAAAATAACCCATTGATACATTGGTGAACCTGACATGCTTTTTTTTTTGGTTGTTTCATACGGTTTTTGGTTTTTTTTCTATTTTTTTTGCAGGTATAGTTACGGAAAACCGCAATTGATTGACCAAATGACACATTTGTTTTGGAAGACCGCATCTACTACATACTACGACGCATCTGACAACACAAACCGCATCCACGAAATTTTGCACCGCATCCAACTTTCAACATTATGCACAACATCCAACTGTCAACATCAAACCGCATGTTCATGTCAAAACCGTGACACATCTGTGGGTTCAAAAGCCACATCTGCCTGGTAATGCGATTTTCTATTTTTTTTATTAACTTTCGTACTTTCACGTTTTGATTTGGCATTTTTCTCTAGGTTTGTTTTCGCTAATTTTTGGTTTGTAGTTGTGTTTAGGGGGATAACTTAGTTTTTGTAGGATGAAGCATAGAAGACCAAAGAGAAAACCAAAAACAAACTTCTTTTCTGCAGGACGAAATCTGAAGACACAAACAAAACTACTAACTATTTTCCTACAGGACCTTATGAAGACATTGATTTGTTTTTTAAAAGTTTTTTGTTTGGTAAATAAAATATTGTCATTTGGGCTTAAAAATTAACTAGTGTTTTTCGTGCCTATTCATGTTAGTTTAGAACCCCACGATTCAGTATATCAAAGTATCCTCTCCCCTTGCACATTCATGTGATCCTAGGTGTAAGAAACAATTGATGACTCTAGAACTTGAGCCTATCTTGGTGGGAAAAAGTACTCACCCTAGGATGACTCAAACTGGTAACACAATAAAGCCAAGCGACTTCCAACCGGTATATAAAAGTGGATTTTTTGGGGGAAACCCCAGAAATCACACTCACTGCTCCAACGAGAAGGGAAGAAATGGTCTCTCGCCATATTGGATGGTGCCCCACAAATGGAATGCCCTTACTAAAATCCATGTATTTTTTGCCGAAATCCTTTCTATTTGCTGGTGTAGTAGGTTCTGACGTGTGAAGTCATCTTACATATTTATGGTTCATGTGTGGAGATGAGATGTATGCCATGGGAGTTTCATGCATATAGTATCTTGGCTACCCCATATAAGTGAGTGTGATGGAGGGGAGCCAGTGGGGTCAAGCTACTAGTCATTCACCTTGAATATGTGTAGCTGGATTTATCCAAGTAAGAACTCAGTAAATATTGTCCAACATAGCCTAGGGTGTAATTGTTCTCTGATTTAAATAGATCCATCACGTCAAACTAAAAACACATTGTATTTTGTGATTGTTTTTGATGTATTCATCAAACAACTTGATCATCAAAAATGGAGTCAGTCAAAACACCATCTTCAGAAAACCACAACTATCAAACAGAGTCGCAACTGTTGTTTTAAGAACCGCCTCTATCTTAAAAAGTCACAACTGTTAGGTTAAATGTCGCATGTCTCTGTCAATAGTTTTTAGTCTAGTCTAGTTTATGAGCCACAACTATTATTTTGAGTCGCATGTGTATCTGTGAGCCACAATTGTCAAATGAAAAGCTGCAAGTGTTTTTCAACTATTTTAGATTCACAAAGTCCATATTCCAAGTCACATCTAATAAACTAAGTCGCATCTGCAATATAAATTGACATCTAAAAAGCCGTATTTTAAAAATAGCATTGCATTTGACATTTACAGAGCCACAACACATTTTTTGCTTGTAACGACGCATTCGCCTGACAAAAAACCAAACACTATCTCAGACTAGAATTCAAGTCCATATATCTTAGCCTACTATCAAACATCTTTTTCAAAAAGTCTCTGTCAGAAACCAAAAATTGAAACTTCTTAAAATATCCATCATTTACATTCATTATCTTGCATTTTAACCATAGGTTTAAAATCTCTAGATTTTAGTTGCATTCCCTAGGCATCATAATCATCAATTTTAGCATAAATTTGTCCTTAGGTTTCATCTTGGCAAACTTTGGATTAGGCCAAATCTCCACACTTTGCAAAAAACTACTGTTTTCAACATTAGGTTATCTTGGGACTTGGTCATTATTCCTCTTTCCAATCATTGTCCTTTTCGTGAGAACCTCCAACTCAATAGTCTAGTTAGGCAGGTGCACTCATCATTTCGACCTTGTCATTTAGTCCCTTTAGCAAGTCCCTTTTGATAACCAAAATTGAGATAGAAGTTAAGCTTAGATTGGTTAGGAAAACTTTTCTCCAAATATTGTCCAAACTTAGTCCTCATTTCAAATTTAAATCCTTTATAAAAAATCCAAAAACATAGTCTTCCATTGTCATCCTTTATCCAAAATAACAAAAACATAGGCTAGTGTCATCCTTGCATTTATTAGTCATTTTCATCACTCTCATTTGAGAAATTCCCTTTTATGGTGGAAATTAGACTCCAAAGAAAGAAAAGATAAATGGAAAACTTTGGACAAGATTCTCATTCCAATGTCACCAATCCCACTTATGACTCAAATTGGACTTTTGAAGACCCATTTAGTAACACAACTACTCAATCTCTTATGGCCATACCATCCTCATCAAACAACACTTTTGAATCATTCTTATGTAAGGATGAATATGGAAAACTACTTGAGGAAAACCTAGAGGAAGCAACACAAGATCCAAAGGCAACCTACTTCATAGAACAAATGGTTTTATATGACTGAGACATATATTTAGCCATACTTTTAAGTCAAGGAGCTAAATTACCTCATGGGTTCGACATTAGTACTTTGAGACGGCCATCTCCTGACCCTAATGTCAACAATACAAATAACATGTCCAATAGTGGTTAACCTCGAAACAACACAAACAATACCTTTTTTGATGCTTCCTCGAAAACTATCACAATGACCATGAGTGCTACCCCCAACGTCCTAAACAATTCCAATTTAATCAATGCTACATCCATTGGAGGAACACAATCTGCCACATTGCCTAAACTGTCCACAACATTGTCACAATCGGTTGGAGCCACCTTTGGGTCCTCTGCAATGTGGGAAAGTTATTCAAATCCTCTATTTACCACTTTGGTAAATTCCTTGGGGCAACATCAAGCCATACAAATCCTCCATTGGCGACTACATCTAGTACCATGAGTGCATCCTCATCATATCCTCTCATTGGTACCTCACTAAATCCTTTGGGTGGAGGTAAACGACATCTCCTTCTTCAAGGACCACAACCAAATGTTAACACGTCAACACAATTTAATACAAACCCCTCCCAAGGACAAAACATGAATATCCCTCTAGGATAGTTCCAAAAACCCCGACAATGCAATCAAAACTCAAAACCTATGGCATCTATCAAACACCAAAATATTTCCGGTCACCATATTCCCCAAGTATCAACCCAAATGGCTAGGGGACACTTTCCGATATATTCACCCCATATTCATACCCATCAACATGTCCCAAATCCAAACTTTTAGTACCAACACACAAACCAAAACACATCATACATGTCACAACAACATATACCTCAACAACGCACCAACATCCACTCACAACAAATGGGGAACCATAGTGTACCAATCAATCCACTGTATGGTGCCACAAATGACCCTATATTCGATGGCTTCCAAGTTAAGCTCATGGGTATGAAAATATCTAGCAAGAAATCAGAAGTGTCATATGATTTATTCGTATATCCCTTTGACATAAACTTATACATGCCACCATTTCCTCTGGGATATGTGTCACCTAATTTTACCAAATACAAAGGAAAGACAAACCCTATTGAACATGTCTAAGAATTTGTGACCAACTATATGGACATCGCCTATGAAAAAAAATACTTGATGAGAATCTTTTCTAAAATTCTTGTAGGTCCTGCCCTCGAATGGATCTCCACTCAAAAGGATATCCAAACATGGGATGAACTTAGATGCAAATTCATAAAAAATTACACCTACAACATTGACATGGACACCTCTATTACACGTGCATACATGTCAATACGAACACTTCTAGGTCCCCTAAAATATGTAGTCCACGTGCATTGTTACACAAATTTCATAGATCTAGTTGAAAAAGGTGTCTAGATTGAGAAAGCCCTTATTGCAAAGGGAGAGCTAAAATATAGTCCTAAAAACAGAAACAAAAATCCTCCCATTGACAAAAATAAGTACTGGGTCAAGAACAAACACATCACTAATGACGTTGTGGTTGATGCCAAAACCATTAATGCAATAGGTCATGTACTCACCATCAAAAGAGTTCAAAATAAAAATGCACATATGACCACACCCACACAAACTGCCAATGCTATCCAAAATAATCCTGATCAATTTAATCAAAGGCAGCCGCGTCAACCATGACAATTTTCAAAATGCACATACACTCCCTTGGGTGAGCCTATCGAAATTATCTTAATGAAACCTATGCAAAATGGTGTCATAAATTTGGAAGACCCTAAACCATCTGACCCTGGTGAGTTCAAGCCATCATGGTGGGATGATAGGCATTTTGTGATTACCACCATGTCAAGGGGCACAAAACTTCTTCTTGCCGTCAGTTATGAAATCTTGTGCAAGACCTTATTGAAAACCATACCATTGAGTTAGGAGGTCAACTATTTGCATCTAATGTAGATCATTCAATCCACAAGAAACCACTATAGGATCATGGTTCTTGTAATCCCTCCTCATCTGGCACAAAGAATAACAATAATTAAGGCAATCACATCCATCCTGCCTATAATTATTCCGGTAGCCCCATCATTAACAATATTCGCACTGTTGATGAAGATAAGTGTGTCAATACTATTACCATTAAAAAGGCCTCAGAATGAAATGTCACCACACATAAAGGCAAGGTCACTATCCCAAGTCCCTCTTCTCATCAGCCTAAAATTACCATACCTAGTTCGTCTTCCAAGAAATCAAACCCTAAACCAGAGTTTAACCTTATTGAGCAATTGAATAGAACACCTTCTCAAATATCCATTCTTGAATTACTTTGCATCTCACCAGCACATAATGCCATCTTGGATAGAGTTCTGTAAGATTCTTCCATCCCAAACAACATTGATGTCAATAATTTTGAAACCATGGTCGGCTATTTGACTTCACCTCACCACATTTCATTTTTGGACATTGACTATTCCTCCCCTAAACCATCTCATAATGACGCCCTTTATATCAAGGTTTTTTTCAATAAACATAAGGTTAGATGAGCCATAGTAGATGGCAGAGCTGGATTGAACATCTGCTCTTTAAAATTAGTTAAAGCTCTTGGCTTCTCTGATGCATGTGTGGATGCTACCAAGATCATTGTCATCAAGGCCTATGATGATGAAGAATGTGCTTCTAAAGGCATCATTACAATTCCAATTCATGTGGGACCTATTATTATCGATACAACATGCCAGGTCTTGGATCATGACATACATTACAATATCTTACTTGGTCGCCCATGGACTCATCCCTTGAAGGCCATTCCTTCCACATACCACCAATGCCTCAAGTTCCCTTTTGATGGTACTGAATGTTCTATCCTAGAAGATCCTAATCCATTCCAATACTGTACCAATCTGAGAGCCACTACTGAGCTCCAAGTACCCATTAATTAGGAGGCCTCAACATCCACCTCTTCCAAATATGTTGACCCATCTGCACTCACCAAATCATCCATATCCATTCCATCAACTTCCGCCACACCGTCCTCCTCGGCCTCAATACCAAGTAATGACCTAAAGATCCAGGATCTTGGTTGTGGAGAATTCAAACTGAATACGGCTTATTGTATCACCACAATACCTAAGTCACCTAAGGTCTATGGTAGACCATGTTTTGCAGTCGATCCTAGAACAACTTTCAATGTTCCACCAAAAATAGTATTCACCCTATGGGGAGATTTGGGTAATGAAGTCATTATCAACATAGCTAATTGGATCTACACAGACCTAGAAGGATTACCTCCACTACCAGTGCATCTCTATGGAAAAGGCTATGATGTATACAAGGCACTAGGTTTTGATGACACAAGTGGCCTTGGAAAAGCCAACAATGGAAGGCGAGCACCTATTATTATTTTTGCATGACCAAGATACATCAGGCTAGGGTTTGACCAACTCGAAACTTAAAATCAACGTACCTATGAACTTTCAAGTGAGGACGTAATGAATACAAAAAGTGGCGAGACACACAAAGACACCCTTACTGAAACTAACTCTAATGAATGGGAATGGGGATCTGAGAAAACCCTTAGCAACTATGATATTGATGAACTATTCCTAGCACCTGGGCAACCCTCCTTTGAAGAAATATTCTGACAAGAATATAACATTGATCCTATTGACCGTCATTCTAATGATAAGGAATGGGTAAGTATTCCTTGGGATCGAAAAGAACATAAATTATCGCTGGCAACATTTGAATCATCCTGCCCCATTTTCAAGCCCACCCAAGAACCTAGCATGTCTAAACCTACTGTGCATGCCTCTAAAATGCTAGCCACTAGTCATGATGCTGATAATTTTATCCCTTATTATGACTTTGAATTTGACTCATCTGAATTTGAATATGGTCCATCCATTGCATCTGACATAGAAGTTGAAATTGACAACTTTTCCTTCACACTTGAGGCTTCAATTTGAACACTTCCCATATCTTCCCCATCTTTTAGCAGCACTGACGATGGGATTTCCCTTGTTTACCCGCAACTGATTAACTGGGACCAACAAGGACCACTAGTGATGGATACCTTTCAAAATGATGAGGCAATAGAAGAATTCATGGGGCTCCGAGAAGGAATACCATGGGGTGATCACAAAGCCAAATTCTCCATTGACCTAGATTGTGCAGCTTAGTTCAGGGAGACTGTGCAATCCTCTAGTCACAAAAGTACAAAGAATAAAATACAAAAAGAAATGTCTTTAGGTGAAAACCGCAAGGCACCTTCTAACAACAAAATAGTAAAAACAAAGGACGTATCCAAAGGTGAAAACCTCCTTGAGGTGCCTAAGGATGGAGGATTGGACTTTCTTCCTGTCACATAGGAAAAATAATCTATGCTTATCGAAGACACAATGGAAGTTAACATAGCTACGCCAGAGAATCCTAAAATGGTTCTCTTGGCCGCATCAATATCAGAGGAAGAAAAACCTGAATTTCAACAATTTTTCATAGACAAGAAAGTTAACTTTGCATGGTCATATGCTGACATGTTGGGCCTTGATCCAGAATTGGTATTGCATCATCTTCCTCTCATCTCGAGAATCAAGCCAGTCAAGCAAAAAATTATGGAAAATGCATCCACAGATTGTACTACTTGTAAAGATTGAATTAAAGAAGTTACTAGATGTTGGAATCATAAGATCAATAGACTATGCCAACTGGATATCCAACATTGTCCTTGTCATAAAGCCAAATGGACAAATTCGTATCTGTACGGATTTCAAAGATTTAAATAAGGCTTGTGGGTGGGTGCATGGAAATGGGTAGCAATTCCGTGGACACCCTAAAAAAAAAAACTTGAAATCCATAACGTGACCACGTTATAACGCACTTGCGTTATGGCTTTCATTAAACCTAGCCAAGTTCCCTTTGGCCACAAATACAAAGACATAACATGAGTGCGTTATATTCTGTTAAAAGCAAAAAAACAAATGCAAATCTCTCATTTGCATTTCCACTGGTTTTTTTGCTCCACCCGTAGCCAAAAACCCCAAATATCACACTTGCATTCTAGGAGAAGAATTTATTCACGAAGAATTCTAATTTCTTCACAGCGATGGCACCACGATGATGAGGAGCTGTAAGAGCTAAGGATTCTATGCTTTTTATTTTGAATTTGTTAGTTTTAGGTTGAATTTGATATCTATTTGTTTTAATTTTTAGGAGATGCCAATCAACCTGCAAACCCTCAAAATCCTCAACAGGAGGACCAACCAAATCCTCAAGATCAAAATCAACCACAACATCAACCTCCTCCACCAATCACTCAATCCCCTCCTGGCACTCAACAAAATTTAATGAGTGAAATTGAGAAGAACAAAAAAAAAATTGAGGATTTGATCAATAGGTTGAGTGATCCAAATGGTTCAACCATAGAAAGAATGACCCTAGCCAATTCATTGAAAGATATGTTAAAAAATGTAGATTCAATTAGCAAACAAATAACTGGATGGGAAGATAGGAGGCAAACAACTAGGGAGTATTATGCAAACAAACTATCATATAAGGATGTGAAAGATTTAAAAATAACAAAAGGTGATTTGTGCTCATTATTCACCGACCCACGCACAAATCAAAATCTTACCCTCAATGCAAAGAGGTTTCCTCTCCATTGGTGCCACCACCAACAAATGAAGGAGCAGTTTTATGATAGGTGGTACATGGTCTTCGATTACCCACTGTGCAACAATTGCGAGGTCCCACAATATTTCCTTAGGAAACTATATAGTGAGTTCATATTGAACAAAATCCCAAATTAATTTTGATATGAGGGATTTCCAGGGGAGAGGTGGGGGGTCAGCTCAGGATAGACGTGGTGCATAGCTAGATCCTATGCGGCAAGGTAGATGAGCTCTCGCTAGGCCACCTCATGAGCACATTGTTATGCCTTCCGTCGTGAAGGAAAGTGTTGATGTAGAGACATTGCAAGCAATCAACACTTTGACCTAGAGTGTCATCCATCATACTAGCCCTATTCTACAGCGCCATCCAGGGGAGTCTTCTAGTGGTGGTCTTCGAACACATGTGTGTCAATCTTGCGGGCCTACTTGTTCACATGACCCCACCAACCCTCAGGAGACTGGTACGCAGGATCCGTCTGCAGCTATGGAGATGGAGAGGGTAGCTGACATTTTGCATGAGGCATATGACATTGATAGATAAGTAAAATTTAATGCATGTGTTCATTGAATTTAATTTATTAAATTTCAATTTTGAAGTGCAAGATTAACTAAAAAAAATTTATGATTTTAATAAAATTGCAGGGTCAGAGTGTTGAGACTAGATACACCGCCCCCCCACCAACCTATTTTTGTAGTACACCTATTGCTAGGGTATGTAACTAGTAAACAATTATAATTTTATTGCATATTAATGGCATTGTTTTATGAATGGTAATTTAATATGCAATTTTGGATGTTGAACAAACTAATATTGGAGGTTTTGATGGAACACTTCCTAGTGGTAGTGGATTTACTCAAACCTTCATGCAGGTAATAGAATAAAGAATTTAACTAATGAATCAAGTACTTAATAGATTTGTGTAGTTTATGCATGCACATCGTTGATTACGTTGAAGAATTTGTTGTTTTATTTTCAGTTGTTGCGAGACAATACACCTTCGAATGTGACGAGGGCAATGGATATTGGTGTGAAATCTGCTATACAATCCTTGATGGCTCTAACAGAAGAGGTATGAGGAAAGTTAGTAAATTTTAATTTATATTTGTTGTTATAGATGTTAGTTAGTGAGAAATCAAACCATTATTGATTCATGTAGTTTTTGTCTATTTGCATGGTTTATATAGGGCTTGAGCATGCCTGAGCATGGGCATGAGAATATTCCCCTCATGGAAAGGGATTGTGAGATGGCTGTAAGTGATTATTTTGTCAAATATATCATTTTTTATAATGTAATTTCTATATATTCATGTCTTTACTTCTTATTGTAATAGTTAAAACTTCACCATGAACTAAACCCTAGGAGGAGTAGCAGGAGCACTCCATGAGCACAGCAAAAATGAGTGATAGACCTATCACCATCCGAGTGAAAAGGAAAGGGAAAGATTTAATTTCCTGGGCATGGAGAGCAATGACTTTTGATTCCAGAGTCCTTTATTGTATGCCTACATGGCAGTTTTGTACATATTTTTTATTGGACATATTTGACATTGTATGCCTAGATGGCATTCTCGTAAGCCTACATGGCTATTTTGTACATATATTTCATACTTATATTGACATATATTTATGTATGCCTACATGGCTATTTGGTTAATACAAATATCTTTTTTCGATGCTTGTCCATATTTGTATTCTAAATTGATGGTTCAATAGATATGAGTTATGTATATTCAAGTGTATACTTTACAACTTACGTGTATACTTTGTGACTTATGTGCATTCGAGTGTGTACTTTGTGGCTTACATGTTTTCATGCATATACCTTGTATTTGTGCATATACTTTGTTTTAATTTGTGTATACTATGTATTCGTGTGTATACTTTTTAAGGCTTACGTGTTTATGAGTACTTGTAGTTCCCTTATTGACATGTACATGTTTGACTTATTCACGTGTATAATTATTAATTGCTTATCCCTAGCATTGATCTATGTCATCCTCACTACATGATCCTTTAGATGGAGTAAGTACACCCTCAAGGTCAAAATGAGTCTCACATGCATTCTTCGTAGGCTCATTTTGGTAGTGAAACCAAAAACCTCCTGCATCATTGAAATGAATTTTTTTTCCTTTATAGCAGGTGTGAAGCCATTATCATTCTCCATCAGTTCTTCATGTATCCACTCCCCATTAATGGTTGTCTTATGACCTTCCTGAAACCAAGCACTTATCTCATTTGTGATAGAAGAAATGTATGAAGATTTATCTTCCTCCTTATGAACCATTCATTATCATGAGAGATGGGTTCTTGTGAACCACTACTGATGAATCATGGGTCAATGAGTTTGACTTGTAAAACTACACGATTGAATCCTGATAGCAATATCACAATATTTATATATCTAAATGTGTTATTTCCTTCAGCTAAAATTTGTGCTTATACTTATGTGATTGATGTATGTTTGTGTATGGGATCATAGTAATTTCTATTTGATGATGCTATTGTGTCTTTAAGGTTTATTTATTAAAGGGTGCATGAAACAAGTTTTAAATCCTTACAAATATTTGAATTTATTAGGTTTTTCTATTTGTCAAGTCTGGGCTCCGAGCCTGAGTCCAAGTCAAAAAATGGCTTTTCAAGTCCGAGGCGAGTCCTAGTCTTGTAACACTTGTGTGAACACATCGAGGAATAATGTATATGTCGATGAAGAGAGAACCCATCCTTGTTTCCAAACAAACCATTTATCCCTCAAGAGCACTCTTGCTCTTCCCAAGACCTATTATCTAGTCTTCCTAGGGTATTTCTCTCTACCCTACTAAGGGATCACTCCTAAACCCCTCTCACCATGTAAGAGTCTCCACCAATTTCAAATTCTTCTCCATCACTCCCAATCCACCACTAAGCTTCCTTGGGCTCCACACTAACCCAAAGTGTCCTAACCACTCCAGGGGCTAGGAAAGGGTATTCTCACTATCCCCTTGTTTATTTGACTCCTCACTGATCCATCTCATAGGATTCTTTCACTTTTTACCCATCGCTTTCTTGAAAAATTCAATTTTAGGCCTTGTAGCCTTCTGCCCCAATTTGGCCTCGTAGAACCATTTTCTTGACTTTTCTCAGAAACAGTCTTAACAACCCCCAAATTTTTTTGTAGATTATTTTTTTGACCATCAAGGCTCCAAGATTTACCAGGCCTTAGGTCCTACAAGTTTGCATACATATGATTGTCTTCAAACCCCCTATTTTCAAGGGTTCCTAGGATTTTTTGGCTCTTTTTCCTTCTTTGACAGCTTCAACAACCTCATCAAATCTCCTCCTAGCACACACATGATTGAGATACATGTGCCTACACTCCCATACTCTTTATTGGCACAAACCAATCCATTTAGCAACTCTCCTTGCTGTTGTCCTCTCCAAGCTACTAGCCAGGATGCACTTGCACTCGCTTAGTGCTTGATGATTTCATCACCTTCCTTGCAAAAAAAGAAAGAAAAACCTATATGTACAATATTTACATAGTCCCCAACTTGATTCCAAGTGGCCATGAGAGGAAATCCATGGGAAGTCAAGTGGGACTCACTATTCAAAAAACTGGCCTGAACTGGCAATGAGACCAAGAACACCAAAAACTTGCAAAAAGATAACTAGTCAGTCTAGATGAATAATCTAATGTTACACAAGGTAAGTAAGTTACACAAATGGAAGAATCAAAGCATTAGATAAGTCCTTTCAATCCATTCTTGACTGGATGAAGGCACAAAAACAAAAATTCAATGAAATTTGCACTCTTTCAATCACAAAAATGTACTCTCCAAGTCTCAATTCATGAAAACAATCCTCCAACCCAGGTATTAGGGTTTTTCTAACCTTATATACCTTTCTCCCATGTGCAAGGACCCTTGGGTTGGGCTTAGAGCATCATTAATGCCATTTTCCAACTTTTAAGACAAATAGCCAAGGCAACATTGCTCAAAATGCTCACAGTGTCCAAGACTTACCCAAACCGCAAGCCCCTAACAAACCTATTTCCAATTCAATCATCAAAAAAGCTCTTGGGAATTTACATCATAGTCCTTATTCCCTTGGTGGTTGGCTAGAACCACCTACAAGCCAAAATTGCAAAGATCTCTCCAAAAGACCTTAAGGTGTTCCTGCACCATTCTCCCCCCTGCAACAAAGAAGTTAAGGAACCTGAGGTGTCAAGAGCTCCTCACTAATTCCATGCTTCTTAAAGTCACTTTCTGCTATCCAAGTAGCCTCTGACTCTGGTTGATGTCTCCACTTCACTAGGTGCTCCATGTATGTCTTGTGCCTAGTCTTCTTCTTCACCCTTGAGTCTAAAATCTTGTCCACTTGTGGTTTGATCTGATCAGGTACCTTGAGTTCATCCACATCCTTACTCACCTTAGCACTATGTTGTTCCTCATCCGTTTTTGTTCCTTTATACTTCACCAAGTCCTTCACATTGAAGATAGGCGAAATGGACATTTGCTTGGGTAACTCCACCTTGTATGCATTGGATCCATAGTTAGCGAACACTTTGCATGGCCCTATCCTTTTCATTTGCAGCATTACTAACTAGTCATATAACCCCTCTATGGTTTTAAAACCTGACTTCAATTCATCTCCCTCTTTCATCCTAATCTAATAGTAGCCACTTTTCAAATCAATCTTGGAGTAGTACCTAGCACCCCCTAAACAGTCCATTAAGTCTTCTATCAGTACACATTCTCCACTTATCTCCCTTCTTAGGTGCCAACACCACTAGAACAACACATGGGCTTATGGTTTTCCTGATCAACCCTTGGTCCAAAAGTTCTTGATCTTTCCTTGCTATCTCCTTATTCTGCTTTGGTGTTATTTTGTATGTAGCCTTGTTAGGCAATGTTTCTCCTAGTGCAAAGTCAATTTGATGGCTAATTGCCTTCTTATGTGGTAGTGTAGTTGGTGTGCCTTCACAAATGATATCTCTGAACTGATCTAACATTTACTTCACCTTTGCTGTCATAGGTAGCCTACTAGGTGTCTCCTCCTCCTTTGGCTTGAACATGATTGCATAGACAACTCCTTCTTCCTCCTTCATGTCTCTTAGGAATTCCTTTACACTCATCAAAAGTACAGTGGATTCTGCCTTTTCCACTGTGCCTTCTTGGGGAAAAAACTTCGTGGTTAAGCGCTTGAGCTAGAGTATACTGGAATGGGTGACCTCCAAGGAAGGCCTAGTGCCTCACCTCTATGAGCATCACTTAGATGCAATGAGTGCTAAGTGGGCCATTCCATATCATTTCAAATTTGTTGCATTAAGCAACTTACAAATTTGCAACTTAAGACTCCTCCAACCTAAGGGATCGATCCGGTGGAACATAGCTCAAAGTGATTCCACGTGTTTCGGTGCAAAAGATGACCATGCATAGCATAAAAATACCTATTTGGATGTGTTGGAACAGTCCGTTTGGTCACACAAGTTGCAGAATGAAAGTTGCACCATTCTGCAACTTTCCACTGCTTGCATTTGATGCTTTTTCCATCAAGTGAAAATCTGCCACCACTAGAAAACCACTCTGAGATAGCCAAAACCGAGAGAGGCTTTTGTAGACAAGCTCAATGCGATCCTATAGGATTGGACAAGAAGTTTCTAAGTATCACGGTATTCAAGTACTAGCATGCTGAAGTTTGCAGCCATTTTGCACTTTGGACCCTTAAGGGATCGATCCGATGGAACATAGCTCAGAGCGATTCCACGTGTTTCGGTGTGAAAGAGGATCGTACCTAGTGTAAAAATACCTATTTAGATGTGTTGGAACAGTCTGCTTGGTCAAAAGAGTTGCAGAGTGAAAGTTACACCACATTGCAACTTTGCACTGCTTGAATTTGACACCTTTTCCATCAAGTTAAAATCCACTAGCATGAGAAAACCACTCTAAGATAGCCAAAATCGATAGAGGTTTTGCTAGAGGGGCCCAATGCCTTTCTTTAGGATTAGATGGGAAGTTTCTAAGTGTTAGGGGAATATGCAAACTGTGGGCCTTCAAATCACGGGTATATAGATTTTTGTACCGTTTTAGTGGACTACAAAACGTGCTTGTGTTATGTGAAAATTCATTTTGTTAGTGTATTTTTTAGAGTATAGGAGTTTTTGAGAGAGTGGGAGTGAGACAGGGGGAGAGTGGAAGATAGAAAGGGAGGGAGAAGGAGAGAGTGGAAGAAAGAGAGAGGGAGAGAGTGGGAGATAGAGTGGAGGGAGAGAGGGGGAGAGTGAGGAGAGATAGAGTGGGAGGGAGAGAGGGGAGAGTGGGAGAGTGGAAGATAGAAAGGGAGGGAGAAGGAGAGAGTGGAAGAAAGAGAGAGGGAGAGAGTGGGAGATAGAGTGGAGGGAGAGAGGGGGAGAGTGGGAGAAAGAGAGATGGAGAGAGTGGGAGATAGAGTGGGAGGGAGAGAGGGGAGAGTGGGAGATAGAGAGAGAGGGATAGAGGGGGAGAGTGGGAGATAGAGTGGACGGGAGAGAGGGGAGAGTGGGAGATACAGAAAGAGGGATAGAGGGGGAGAGTGGGAGAAAGAGAGATGGAGAGAGTGGGAGATAGAGTGGGAGGGAGAGAGGGAAGAGTGGGACACTTAAACCCTAATCCCTCAACCCTTAAACCCTAAACCCTCAACCCTTAAACCCTAATCCCTCAATCCCTATACCCTCTTAATCCCTCAACCCTCAACCCTCAACCCTTAAACCCTAATCCCTCAACCCATATAACCTCTTAATCCCTCAATCCCTATACCCTCTTTATCCCTCAACCCTCAACCCTCAACCCTTAAACCCTAATCCCTCAACCCCTATAGCCTCTTAATCCCTCAACCATCAATCCACAACCCTTAAACCCTAATCCCTCAACCCCTATACCCTCTTAATCCCTCAACCCTTAAACCCTAATCCCTTAATCCCTATACCTTCTTTATACCTCAACCCTCAACCCCTATAGCCTCTTAATCCCTCAACAATCAATCCTCAACCCTTAAATCCTAATCCCTCAACCCTTAAACCCTAATCCCTCAACCCCTATACCCTCTTAATCCCTCAACCTCAACCCTCAACCCTTAAACCCTAATTCATCAACAATCAATCCTCAACCCCTAAACCCTAATCCCTCAACCCTTAAACCCTAATCCCTCAACCCCTATACCCTCTTAATCCCTCAACCTCAACCCTCAACCCTTAAACCCTAATCCCAACCCTAACCCTTCTTAACTCTCAACCTTAAAACCATAATCCCTCAATCACTATACCCTCTTAATCCCTCAACCCTAAACCTTTAATCCCCAACCCTAATCCTATTAATCCCTAAACCCTCAATCATCCACCCTAAACCCTAATCCCCAACCCTCAACCCCTATACCCTTTTAATCCCTCAACCCTTTAAACCCTAATCCCTCAACCCCTATACCCTTTTAATCCCTCAACCCTTTAAACCCTAATCCCTCAACCCCTATACCCTTTTAATCCCTCAACCCTTAAACCCTAATCCCTCAACCCCTATACCCTCTTAATCCCTCAACCCTTAAACCCTAATCCCTCAACCCCTATACCCTCTTAATCCCTCAACCCTTAAACCCTAATCCCTCAACCCCTATACCCTCTTACTCCCTCAACCCTCAACCCTCAACCCTTAAACCCTAATCCCTCAACCCCTATACCCTCTTAATCCCTCAACCCTCAACCCTCAACCCTTAAACCCTAATCCCTCAACTCCTATAACCTCTACTTATAACCTATTAAACCCTCATCCCTAAACCCTAAACCCTTAAACCCTAACCCATAAACCCTCTACCCTCTACTGCCAATCCTATACCCTCTACCCTCAACCCTAGTTCCCCAACCCTGAAACCCACTTAGTAAACTCTCTACCCTAATCCCTCAACCCTCTTGACCCTTAAACCCTTAAACACTCAACCCTAAACCCTCGACCCTCAACCCTAACCCCTTAAACCCTAAATTGTTAAACCCTTTACCCTCTACCGTCTAACCTCTACCATCAACCCAATACTCTCTACCCTAAACCCTAATCCCTCAACCCTTAATATCTCAAACCTTATAACATCTACCCTATTTATTGGACCCTCAACCCTAATCCCTCGACCCTATACCTTAAACCCTCAATCTTGAACCCTCTACCCTTAAACCCTCTACCCTTTACCCTATACATTAAACACTCAACCCTCAATTCTCAACCCTCAACCCTTAATCACTCAACCCTCAATCCTTAAACCCTAAACCCTCTACCCCTTACATTGGACCCTGAACCTAATCCTTCAACCATATACCCTCAAAACTATACCCTAAACCCTCTACCCTCAACCAAGTAAACCCTAAACCCTAAACCCTTAACCCCAAACCCTTCAACCCTAAATGCTTAAACCTTAAACCTTCTACCCTATACCCTCAACCAAATACCCTCTACCATCAAACCTATTTCATCAACCCTCAAACCTTAAACCCTAATACCCTAGAAACCATCAACCCTATAGGTACTCCATCCTAATCCCTCAACCCTATACCCTCAACCCCTATCACTTTCTCTCTATCTATACATCCCACCTCTCCCTCCTTCCCTCCCTCCCACCCTCTCTAATTGTCTCTATGTACCATCTCCCTCTTTCTGCATACCTCTTGTTCAATCAATCCCTACCACCCTCTCTCACTCCCTCTCTCTCACACTCCCTCTCACTACCTATCTCTCAAGTCTCTCCCTCTAACCCCCCTCACACTCTCAAGTCTCTCCCTTTCCCACCCTACCTACATAACCCTCTCTTTCTCTTTCTCTCTCTCTCTCTCTCTCCCTCTCCCTCAATTCTCTCTCTCCCACCCACCTCTCTCTCTCTTCCTCTCCATAAATTCTCTCTCTCTCCCTCCCTCTATCCCTCCCACTCCCCCTCTCTCTCTCCCTCCCTTTGTCTCTCCCACCCTACCTAGCTAAGTCCCCCTCAATCCAACCCCTTCTCTCCCACTCCCTCTCTCTTAAAATCTCACTCGACCCCCTCTCCATCTCTCTAGACTCTCTCTAAATTCTCCCTTCATCTAAAGACATACATAAATGCATACATACAAGCATAATACATCTGCACATATAATCTTACATCCATACAAGCATACATACATACATGTACATAAAACTATATCAGCATACATTAATATATTATCATTTTACATAAAGTAAGACATAACGCGAGCGCGTTATAACATGCTCATGTTATGTTCTAGTAGACATGTTCCCCACAGAAGCAAGAACCATGTCAAAAGTGAGATATAACGCAAGCGCATTATAACATGCTCTCGTTATAGTGCGCTCGCGTTTTATCTTACTTTGAGAATTACTGAACTTTAAGCTTGGTATTGCCTTGGAATTCCAACCCAAAGGTTTGAAGGGCATTCCCAATGACCAGAGATGTGTTTTTCAAAAATCCACCATATTCCCATAATCGAGCTCATGCTCACCATCAGGATTGCACGTGGTTCAATATCGAAAAAATCGAGCACATGGGTAATGTTGGGTTATCTCTTAGCTATCCAATGATATAATTTTTTTCACTTTCTGAAAATGTTAAGTCTTTCATCCATAATTTATTTTATCTATATGTATATTTTTTGCCAAAAAGCAGCGTTTTGTATTCTTTTCGTTATAAATTAACCGTTCATCAATTTTTCAAATAAAATACATTTTTAGAAACTAGACTCCATTCTACAAGTTTAAAAAATTAAAAGAAAAACAAATCAATTAGTTTCCAAAATTTGTAGGGGTAGCACGGCCAAAATTCTATTTTCAGGATATGTCCACTTCGCAAATTAGTAAAAAATCAAATATTCATTAAAAAATTATCAGAAAAATCGTGCATCAACTACATACTGTTAGTTAACTTCTGACCATTTCGATTTTAAAAATACTAAAAAAAGGTTCATCGTACGAGGGTCGTATAAGAGTTGCTATGCTATCTTTTTCTAACAAAAACAACACCAATTTGTGTACATCCCTCATTTGAACCGCTTAATCTAAATCATTTTCAAAATAAATTAGTAGTTTAGAAAGTAGACTCGGAGCACTTGAATCCTTCTTTTCGTTCCATCTCAAAATTTTGAGTCTAAGTATCCTCAATTTCACATCCAAGGTCTATATTTCCTGATTTCAGAAAAAAGTTGTCCACTTAAGTCCCCTTTTTGGGAACCATCTTGGTGCACTTACCCTTGTCAAGAAGATGATTTACTATTGCCGAACATAGACATGATTGTTGATCTCACAGTCGGGTACAAGATGTTGTCTCTCATGGATGGTTTCTCAGGCTATAACCAGATCTACATTGCAACTGAAGATCAACACAAAATGAAATTCACATGGCCATGGGGAACATACTGTCGGAGTGTCATGCCTTTTCGCTTAAATAATGCAGGTGCCACATACTAGAAGCTATGATAGCAATATTTCATGACATGATGCATATCCTCATGGAAGATTATGTGGATGAAATTTTGGCCAAATATTTGACACAGAAAGACCATTTAGGGTCTTGGACAATTTTTTTAGATAGCTAGAATATTACAAGGTTCGTTTGAACCCAAAAAAATGTGTCTTTGGGGTCACTTCGGGAAAATTGTTGGGCGACATAGTTTCATGAAGATGCATAGAAGTTGATCCTACTAAAGTAAAATAGATTCTAGACATGCCACCACAAAAAGGAATCAGCGAGTTGAGAACACTTTAGGTCAGACTGCATTCCATCCGATGCTTCATCACACAGTTGGTAGACAAGTGTCAACCATTTCAATATCTGTTACGCAAAATTATTCCCTTTGTATGCATAGACAAATGCCACACAACTTTCAAAAAAATTAAAGAATATCTATTGACACCACCAGTCTCGATGCCGCCCATTGAAGGAAAGCCATTGATCTTATTTGTCTTCGCGACTACAAATGCATTGGGGGCATTATTAGCACAAAATGACTATGAGGAAAAAGAAAGAGCCATATACTAGATCAATCGTACAATGATAGGATATGAATTTAACTATACAACCATTGAATGTGCATGCTTGGCAGTTGTCTTTGTAGCACAGAAAGTCCGACATTACATGTTGAATCACCAAACATGCCTAGTAGATAAGATTGATCCATTAAAGTATCTTCTAAGTCGGGCAACATTGATAGGCCATGATATTGAGTGAATATGGCATACAATATGTTGAGCGCAAAGCAATAAAAGGGTAGGTAATAGTAGATCAGCTTGCAGATGCACCCATCTAGGATACTCATCCAATGATAACTGATTTTCTCGATGATTTCATTTTTATGCAGAATCTATATTACCTTGGAAGCTGTATTTTCATGGGTCTCATACTAGTCACGGCTTAGGGGTTGGAATTTTTTTCATCACACCACAAGGGGATTCCATTCCTAAAGCATTCAGGATCACCTTCCCTTGTACTAATAACATTACAAAATATGAAGCTCTACTCACAGGACTCAAAATTGCAATTAAATAGAAAATTAGGACATTCCTAGTATTTGGGGATTCTCAGTTGGTTATCAACCAAGTGAATGATGATTATGACATGAAAGATGAAAAGTTTCTTCCTTATAAGAGAATGGTGGATAGCTTCATGAAATATTTCAAAATGATTTCTTTTGAACAAATCCCAAGGACACAAAATAAGGCAGCCAATGCAATGGCTACTATTGGATTTCTCTTAGAAATCCCCAAAAATGTGTCACAATTTGAGTTCTTAGTGGAACAGTTGTTGATGCCTGCATATGAAATCCCAGAGTTAGAAATAGTTTATGAAATTGTTGGTCCTAGTTCACCTTGGTACTAGGTCATCTATGATTATCTTAAGTCCCAAACCCTACCACCCAACCTTTCCAATAACCAGAGAAAGTCCTTTATCTAAAAATCTGCTCGACACACCATCGTCAGTGACACCCTATACCGTTGTGGCTTTGATAACACCCTTATTCACTGTTGCGACACTGATGAAGCCCAAAAAAATTTATGAGAAGTACATGAGGGTATATGCGGATCTCATTCAAGTGGTCCAACTTTAGCTAGGAAAGTCACCAGACTTGGATACTATTGGCCGACACTAGAAAAAGATGCTCTTCAGTTTGTCAAAACATGTCAGAAATGCCAAGTGCACAGTGACTTGATCCACACACCTACACATAAGCTGAGACCGATCACTTCTCCATGGCCCTTTGCATAATGGGGACTTGAACTCATGGGAAAAATCCATCCATCCTCCTCTAACAGCCATAAATTCATAATCACCGCCACTGAGTACTTTACTAAGTTGATTGAAGTCATCCCCCTCACTTACATCACCGAAAAGCAAATATCAAATTTTATCCTTAGTTACATCATCTGCTGGTATGGTGTTCCGAAGTCCATCCTCATAGATAACGGGAGTCCATTAAAAAATCAGGACGCTCATGAACTCTTTGAGTGATTCCACATCCAACATCACTTCTCCACCCCATATTATCCACAAGGAAATGGTCAAGCTGAGGGGTCAAATAAAAAAATTCTTCGTATTCTTAAAAAGACCGTCAATGATGTTGGATGAGATTAACATCTACAACTCAATCCTGCCTTATGGGCCTACCATACCAACATTCATACACCCATTGGAGCTACTCCATTTTCCCTTGTCTATGGATCTGAGGCCATATTGCCCATCGAGGTTGAAATTCATTCTCTCCAAGTATCCTTGAAAGGAATGATTGATGATGAAGAGTATAAATAGTCTTGCCTACATGAGTTAGAAATGTTACAAGAAAGATGACAAAATGAGTTGAATCACTTACAGGCATATCAAAATCGTCTATGCCAGAGCTATAACTAAAGAGTGATGGTGAGAAAATTTGAAATTGGTGACTTGGTCCTCATGCAAAACCCAAGAAATCAGGTTGACCATGAAAAACCTAAAAATTTTGAGCCTAATTGTCCCGTTCCTTATATTATTACCTGCAACATTCAATTTTGGAGCTTATCAGTTGGCCACACTTGATGGAGAATAGTTGAGAGCACCCATCAATAGCCTACATCTGCAACAATTTTACACATAGCATTAGAGAGCTTGGCTAAAAACCTAAAAATTAAAAAAAAAATTGAAAAATAAAGAAAAAATTGTCCCTTGATGAAAATATGGCAAACAGGCATCTTGGTGACACCAAAAAAATTAAAAAATGGCAAAAACAGTAAAGAGAAATGACTTCGTCCAATAGTGAATACCTGGTAAACAGGAACTTTGGATAAGCCCCATGGTGAAAACCTGGCAAACAGGCGCCATGTGTAGTCAATCATTGCTTCGTCATCTACTGTTACTCTACTCGATCCTTATCCACTTTCCATGATCATGATAGCCTAACACATTCATGACCTTCGTCATAAGTCTTGTCAATTCCGACCATGGTTAACATTTGGTTGACATCACCCCTTGCATATCCTTGTCTTTTGTCCCATGTCTGCCTATGTTTGTATTCCTCGATCTATCTAGGGCAAGACCTTTATCATGTAACTACAATGGGTGTCGCACATGATCTTGCATTCATAAAAAGTCTTGAAAAAAGTCATAAAAATTCGTAAAAAGTCCTTAAAAAAGTCATAAAAATTTGTAAAAATCCTTGAAAAAGGTCATAAAAATTCACAAAAAGTCCTAAAAAATGTCCTAACTTTTTTAAAAAGTGTAGAAAAAAGTCCTAAAAATTTGAAAAAGTCCTGAAAAAAGTCCTAGAAATCTAAAAAACTCCTAAAAAAAGACCTAAAAATTAGAAAATGTCTTGAGAAAACACAAAAACATCCAAATCATGGTCAAAATCCCCAAAACAGAGTCAAAGTTAATATTTGTCTTATCAAGCCTATCAGTCCCATCAATCAATATCTTTTGTCCATGTCTGAACTACCTTGTCTCTACACATTTTCTATGTAGGCAAGATTCATCTTTGAATCCCCGAGACATTAGGTTAGTCTTTCTAGGTTTGATAAAATAAAATCATGATTCAAACTTCTGTCCTTTGGACAAGGTCATTGGTCATGTCGAACTATGAGGTCTCTGAGTGCACAACATAGGCAAGGCCATCTATTGATGAGCCCCTAAGGCCGCACTAGGTCAGTCCCTTAGGGTTCATAGCATTGTACTGGTACACACGTTAAAATTATTCAAGAAAGAACAAGTCATTTCCAAATGAATTACGACAATCACTCATTCAACATGACACTCACACCAGTACGCCAACATCGACATGTAATGAACACAAGTCACCTTCAAACAAACTTAGTCAAAACAAGTCAAATTGTCACAACCGATCAAAACTGTCCATTCTTGGTTATCTTTCATATGTGTCCTTCTGAAGAATAGCCTCTATCATTTATGCCTTAGGATGTGTCCTTCCTAGGCATCGTCACCATCATCTAACATTTTGAGGGATCCTCTCAACATCTAAGGATCATTCCTCTTGACATCAATTTTCTTTTAGATGTGTCCTTCTAAAGAGCAACCTCCATCATTTATGCCTTAGGATGTGTCCTTCCTAGGAATTATCACTGTCACCTAGCATTTTGAGGGATTCCTCTTGGCATTTAGGGATCAATCCTCTTAACATCAACATTATTCAGGATGTGTCCTTCCTAAATTTGGCAATCTTTGACACTCGTCATCTTGGCATCATCAAACAAAACACTTGGCATTCAGACACACTTGAAAAACACTTGGCCCCTGTCTTTGGGATTTTTCATCATGATACTAGTTTTTCAGCGAGATCCCGACAACAAGATTTAGAGAAACAACGACGTCTCATGACGTTTGTCTTGTCTTTTGACACTCATGTTACTAGTTTTTCAGCAAGATCTCGACAACAGGATTTAGAGAAACAACGATGTCCCATGACGCTTGTCTTCGGCCTTTTCACTCATGCTACTAGTTTTTTAGTGAGATCCCGACAATAGGATTTAGAGGAACAACGATGTCCCATGGAGTTTGTCTTGTAATTTTACACTCATGTTACTAGTTTTTGAGCGAGATGCCCACAACGAGATTTAGAAAAACAATGACATATGATGATAGTGTCTTTTTCATCATGTTACTAGTTTTTTAGCGAGATCCTAACAACGAGATTTAGAAAAATAGTGATGTATCATGATAGTGTATTTTTCATCATGTTACTAGTTTTTTAGCGAGATCCAACAATGAGATTTAGAAAAAAAATGATGTATCATGATAGTGTCTTTTTCATCGTGTTACTAGTTTTTCAGCAAGATCCCGACAACGAGATTTAGAAAAAAAACAACGTATCATGATAATGTCTTTTTCATCATGTTACTAGTTTTTCAGTGAGATCCCAACAACAAGATTTAGAAAAATAGCGATGTATCATGATAATGGTTTTACTTTTTTTCTCTTGGAAATCATGTTGCTAGTTTCTCGAGGATGTCTTGGAAACAGGATTTAGAGAAGCAATGATGTTTAAGGGTTTGTCCTTCTTGTCTTTTTTCTGCTTGTGGTTGGGTATGAAAAAAAGATTGGGGCAATTGCGCTCTTATTATGAGTCATGATCATCCTTGTCTTTAACTGCTTGTCTAATGTAATGGTACGACCTTGCACACCTTGGTTTATGGCATATCATGGTTTTTGTTGGCCATCACAATAATCTACCCAATGATGATTAAGAGCAATAAATATTAAAGTCCTACGGTAAGGTGTTGAAGGATTTGGTCTAGGAACTAACATGCATCTCCTTTTTGTCTTGTTATATTCTCTCGCTCATTCCATGTAGGCATTGCATCCATATCATCATCCATATATTTTTCACTAACATCTCTTTGTTTCTTCATCTTCTAGTCATCTCATCAATTTCAAAAGCACACCCATGTTCTCGGAACCTGTCTGTCCTCTCAAGGGGGCATACTGCTACCCTCCTCGTCATTGTTCATCATCTTATTTTGCACTAGGGCATAGTCTTGAATTTTTTTCTTTGCCATAACGTGATAAACGACATTATGACAAAGGGGGGCAAATGTAGACACATAAAAATGACCTAGGCTTGCAAGCTCTATTTTACCACTTTCATCCTAGCATAATTATGACATTCGATTATGTCCTTGGTCCACATTCGACTATTAATTAAGTAATTCATTATTATTTAATTAATTCATGTCTATTATATTCTTCATTATTATTAAATAAATAAACTATATTTATTTATTCAATACGTCATTAATTGTCTATTGTCTTCTTACAATTAAATAAATTTGTTAATTTATTTAATTACCTTTATTCATTTATCCTTCCTGATTATTAAATAAATGAATTTCATTTATTTATTTAATATATTACTAATTTTCATAATCAAATAAATTTATTAATTTATTTAATTATTGGTCATAATCCTCTAAATTAAATAATTATCTTTAATTATTTAATTACCTAATTTAACATTCCTCTCATTTTAAATAAGTGAAATTATTTAAAATGATTTTGTTTTATTAGCTCTGTCACTTCATTAGTAAATAATCTGAAAAAGATTATTTATTGTGACATAAAACCCTTATTTTGAATTAATTTAATTCAAAATGGTAATCTTCTTCCAAAAATCAAGTAATTGAGCAAATTCTTGATTTTTCAAATTTTCTTTTCACTTCAACTCTTTATCTTCTTGATTTTCTAAAATATTTATCTTTTTGGCTAATTATCACATTTATTCTCGATCGCCGATTTGATTTTATCAAATGGCATCTTGGCCACTCATTTAACAATACTTCCCTAACCCTAATTAGGGATTGTCAAATAAAATCTCGTCCATTGATTTTAGGCTTTGTCAGCTTTTAATCTCGTATGTCCGTGCAAAGTGGTATTTTTTATAAAATGTCAATTTTGCTCACAATTAGGGCACCACTTCGTTATTATTGCACCACTTTTATTATTATAGAACCACTTCAATTTAGAAATCACTTTTATTTACTTTGCAGTTTAGGCATATTCATTTGTCATAATCTTGGTCATTCAAATCCTTCAAAACTTTCATAGGATAATGGCATAGTTAATTTGCTCACAAAAATATGAGGGAAACAATCATACGCTGCAAGCTAGGAGGTGTTATGGAGGTGAATCATGGAAGCTTCGATGAATATCAGGTATAATCGTTCTTGTTTTATTCTTTCTTTGTGCTTCATAATATTCTTTGGGTTTTATTTAATCTAATCATGCTAAATCCAAAACCTGAAAATAACCCATTGATACAGTGCTATATGCACATAAGATTCATTTAAAGCTCTTCACTATTATCAACTTTAGCACTATATAATTCACTTCAATGTATCTCAAATAACTATCATTTATATATTATATAAAATATATATATGTATATATATCCATCTTAATATATATAGATATATATTAATATATACTCATTACTCATGATTATCAAAAGAATTAATTGTCAATTAACAAATATATAAAAATATATATCAAATAACATTACATATATATACACACAATTATATATAAATATATAGTAATACATGTATCTATATTATTTTATACATATATTAATATATATTATATATATAATATTATTTTAATACCTTTATAAAAACACTTATACTCTCATATCCATTGATCAACATATATACATATATATATATATATATACATATATGTATATATATATATATATGTATATATATATATATATATGTGTATATATGTATATATATATATATATGTGTATATATATATATATATATATATATACATATATATATATATATACATATATATATATATATATATATATATGTCATCTTAGTCCAATTGGTATTCCCATGTATATGGGTAATGTATCCATGAGCATGCATAGATAATCTACCTATGTATATGCATTTACGTATTCACTGATATGTATGAGTTTATCATAGACATATACATATATACATATATATGCATTTATGTATTTATCTCATCGATATAAAAATAAACACATAAGGAAGGACTTCGACTCAACATCAAGAATTAATCACATTCCTCAATCCAAACATCCATAAAACAAGATCGTAAACCAAAATAAACATTCACAACCAAAATCAAAGATCACTTACAATTTACCTAAATTGACTTGACTTAACTAAGACAAACTAGGGCATGAGTGTGTGTATGATCACTTAGTCTAAATTAAGGGTTTCTAGACCAAGTTCTTCTCTTGAGTGATCCTTCCTCTCTCTTTTGGAGGTTTGAACATGTTCCTACATTTAGCTTAGTACATCATAATAGTAGTTAGTTGATAACGATAAATTCATATGAATCAGATATATTTCATATATAAAATATTTATAAAGCATTAAATTGAATGAAGCATCCATTCATCATATTTCAATCAAGATTCATATACAAAACATATTTTGATATATTAATGAAATTTTACCAAAAAAGGTAATAGTAAATAGGTAATAGAAAATGGGGTGTAACATACTCCCCCCTTGTGAATCATCATGCCTAATGATTTTTAAGTATCAAATAAGATCATAACATAAAGTACAACATCACAAAATATCATTTTTTTAAGGAATTCTCAAAATCGATCAAAACTTCTGGAAACTTTTTCTTCATTTCAGCATAGTCTTCCCATGTGAGAAAATCTTCTTCATACTAATCCCACTAGACCTTGCATTGTAGAACCTATTTGTTACATAAGTGGATCTTACATGTTTTGAGAACCTTGAGAGACTTAATTGTTACCACTCATGGGTTATTTACCTATAAAAATTTCCAATCAATAACATGGTTACCAATTGATATATACTTCTTAAGATAAAAGACATGAAAGATGTTATGCATCCTTGAAAGAGCTGGCAGTAAGGCAATTCTATACACAATAGGGTTGATTTCTTCAAGAACCTCAAAAGTACCTTCATAGCACGAAGCTAGTTTGGATGGATTTCCAAACTTGATAGAACTCTTGTGGGGTTTAACTCAAAAAAATATTATCCCCTACTCAAAATTTTTTGGGTATCCATTTAGAATCGAGATAAATTTTTTGCCTATTTTTAGCTTCTATTAGCCTTTGCTTGATAATTCTAACTTGTACGCCCATTTTTGATAACATCCTAGCTTCCAGCTTATCCCAACTTATAGGATTTTGACACTTCTTGCCATATAATGGTTCAAACATAGCCATCTTGATTATAGAATGATAGGAGTTGCTATATGAAAACTCAATCAAAGGTAGGTAATCCTCCCATTTATATTGTTGATCCATCCAATACATCCTCAGTCGGTCTTCTAGTACTTGGTTTACCCTTTTAGTTTGTCCATCCATTTCTGGATGATATACATAACTTACAATGTTGAATTGAGTCCCAAGTGAAGAAAAAAAGGTTTACCAAAATCTAGATGTCACACAAGCATCCCTATTAGAAATAATATTTTCAAGAATCCCATGCAATATTAATATATCTTGAATAAAATTTCATGCTATTATAGGAGTTCCACAAGTCATATTCCTTGGTATGAACTGAGCTACCTTTATAAGCTTGTTAACCACTACTAGAATGACATTATGCTTATTCCTTGACATTAGAACACCTTGCACAAAATCCATGGTAATAACTTTGTGTGGATACAGAAGAGTTGCAAGATGATGATACTCTACCTTCACTCTTTCGTAGACTAAGCAACTTGCTACAAATCTCACTGTATCCCCTTTCATTCCCTTCCAAAGATATAATTTTTTTATATCGACCAACAACTTAGTTACACCAGGATGTCCTGAATATGGTGCACTATGAACTTCTTTCCATACCATGCTCCTTAATTCCCTAGTATTAGGTACATAAATCCTTCCCTTAAAAACAAACCATTAGGTTCAAAGTGATATCCTTTGTACCTTAGATCTTGCATATTTTCCAAGAGTTCTTGTTTAATTATTCATAAAACTCATCACCCTTATATTCTCACAATACTTGACCTTTGAAGTTAGATTGAATTGATATCATCGAGGGGATATACCTCCTATGACTTAGGGAATTGGCAATCTGATTCTCCTTTCCCTTGATATAATTGATGTTGAAATCATAATTAGATATCAATTCCAACCATCTCCTTTGTTGTGCATTCAAATTAGGTTGAGTAAAAAAATACTTTAGACCATGATGATCACTCTTTAGTTCAAATGGTTTCCCCAATAGATAATGTCTCCACATCTGTAATGCATAGATAACTTCTGCTAGCTCCAAATCATGTGAAGCATAATTTTGTTCACAAGGCTTCAGTTTCCCTGACTCATAAGCTATGACTCACCCTTCTTTCATCAATACTCCATATAATCCTTCTCCTAAAGCATCTATAATAACTACAAAGTTAGCATCTACATCTGGTACCTTTAGTATCATTGTTGTCGTCAACCTTTCCTTGAGTTGGTCAAATTTTTCTTGACATTTCTCAGACCACTCAAACTTCTTCCCCTTCCTTTGCATTGACATGATGGGAAAATCTATTCTTGAAAATTTTGCAAAAAACTTATATAGTAATACCCAACCAAACCCATAAAACTTCTAACTTTCAACACATTCTTAGGCATTGACCACTTTAGCATTGCTTTGATCTTTGTTGGATCAACCAAAACCCCATCAACCAAAATAATGTGAACTAAATATTGTACTTCCTTCTAGAACAAGATACACTTTGAGAGACTTTTGTATAGCTTATTCTCTCTCAATCATTGAAGAACAATCTCTAGATGCTTGAGATGTTCCTCTTCATTCTTGGAGTAGATTAAATTTAATCTATAATGCCCCGCCATGCAAACCTAGAGAAAGTTGAAACAACTACTTAAACAGTCTATTTTTTTGTTTGTTTAAGTACAATTAATAAGAAAGTTCACTAAATAATGCCAACAACCTCTAAGGTTACGAGAAAAAGGTTATATAGAACCTCAACAAAAAACATGAATATAAACCATGCCCATATTTTAATTAATAAAATAACACATACATTCCAAGTAAGATGATTTACATCGAGCATAAAGATAAGTTCCCATCTCATTAATCCATTCACTAAACAATAATATTACAACTCTCATTCCCCGAATGAGGTAAGTTCAATAAACATAATTACAATTACAACTTCCACCTCGATAACAACTGAGGGGTAAAATAATACAAGATCAACTGAAATAAAATAAAGCAAGAACTTATACTGAATCCAATGAGATCTCCAATTGAAAGTATCATCCACACGAACATGAAGAAAGCCCAACGGATTTAGGTGTACGCCACCCAACCAAGTGGAACCCAAAGGCCCACCCACCATACTAGGAGATAGTAGCAACGAATCCTAGCCAAGGCCATCTACCTCTAGACACAAGCTAAAACATAACTGAACCAAACTGACACAACCAAACACATGTTCCACACAAGTACAACACAAGCACATCACAAGTACAACTCAAGTACAACTCTAGTACTACATAAGTACAACTCTAACATGGTCACATTACTTCCAGATATAAAGCAAATAAAGTATGTTCAGAGAACCATACACACAGAATCAAATACCAACTGTGGTCACATCAGGTATGTTAAGGAAACCATACCCATAAAAAAAAACCGACTATTCTCCTAGACAGAGTGTCATCACACAATTCATCATAGGTTGTCCTCTTGGAATCTTCATAGGCTCTGACCCCCACTATGGGTTATCCTGGTGGCGTCAACCGAATCCCCGCCCCCATACTCACTCATGGGGAATCAAATAACTTTCATACAAACAAGATAAATGACCTTGCCATTCCATGCCTTCCCACTCATCCCAAGTCTAAATGATCCCTTGTGTCTATGAGTGAGGAAAATTTATCTTGATTAGTGAGAAGTACCACCTAATCTTCTAAGTTTTGTTTTAGTTATCACTTGTTTAAACCACCTCCGAAGGTTTCCCAGTTTACCTCTTTGGGCTCTGGCCCCTATGGAAGCCACTCTTCTACTTGACAACACACATACCATCCAAAGTTCAAGGGTAACAAAGTGCAAACAAACACGATACCACGACCACTCCTTTCCTAAGAGGCAACATAAGTTCAAACCCTCTCCAAAAACTAGAGGTAACAAGGCAACAAAATCACTCCTGAAAAGGAGGCACTAATCACATAAACCACTCCTAAACCAAGGAGGCACAAAACATCTTCGTTCGTGAAAATCGGGTTATTAACTGAATACGTACCATGCAATACCCAAGGAATACAAAATAGGTTGACATAACAGAATGACAACCCCCATATTGTAAGATCCTCAGGAAGACTTATGAATTACACACTCATTTGACCCATTTCCCAAACAAGAACACGGAGGGAATATTCACTGAAGGCACATGAAATAAACTACCTTTGGATATTCTAAATCCATTCCTCACTTCATTCAGTAATCTATGGCATCAATAACACTTAATTTGACAATGTCTCTTTCACACAAGGTATGAAATTTAAACCAACATTTCCTTCTCTAATTGTGTTTAAAGTAATGTTAAATGGATATTTACTTCTAAGATTCAGAAAATAGCGTAAACAAATAAATAGTTGTTTCCCTTGTTCAACATAATTATTTCAAAATAATTTACTCATCTACTTAACATATCCCTTACTATCTCCAATACTGATCTAACAAATTTAAACTTTTAAAATAATCTAATATTTTGTCTATTTAATTTAACACAAAATATCACGATTCCACTTAATTTTTGCCATCCTTTAAAACATTATTATTGATTAAATCAATATTTTTTTATTTTTTTTTAACAATAAGTTAAGTGAAATATTTAAAAATTATCTAACCCAAAATAATTCTTCCAAATAAATGTATATCCAAAAAAATACACATATTTAATTTCTTAATTACAATATATTTTAATACTTAATAACATATAATAAAATATTAAATATTAATATATAAATATTAACATTTAATATTATAAAGATATACTATTCAAGTAATAAAATATATTTTATTTATAAAAAGGAGGGCAAAAGGGACTTGGGGGTACGTGCCATCCTCGAGCCTCGCGCCATTTAGGACCGGCCACGTTTTCCTTCTCGTGGCCGCGTGGACCTCCACAGGCGGTGACGGTAATAAAATGGGTGGTGGAAATGCTGCCAAGGGTGGTGCTGGTGGAGGGAGGGAGCTGGCGTGGGCGACGCTAGCAGCACCAACCACCAATAGTGGTGGCATGGGCTGCACAGTCCGTGAGGGCCACACAGTGGGGTTAATGGGCGTGCTCCCCCACGTCGCTTCCCATGGGTCGGCGGTGGGGTGATCCCCAGCCCCCAACACATTTTTTTATTTTTTATTTATTTTTTAATATTTTTTTTTAAATATTAGGACTGTCATTTTTTTTCTTTTTCAAGAAAAACCAAAACCTAGAAAAAAATACAGACCTCTTTAAAAATTTTGCCAGCACAACCTTATAAAATAGAATTTATAATATAAATATATGTAAAGAAGTAGATACACACACACACACACGATATATATATATATATATATATATATATATATATATAAGGATATATATATGTAACTACTAATAATCCCCATTCATCCAAGCTTGAAACTTCAAACAATTTGAATATCAAATTGAAACAAAATAGTATTGAAATAATACTTTGCAACCAAGAATTCATTTCCAACTTTGAGCAATCTTTCCAAATCATGAAAGCAAGGTTTCCACAAGTTTTTCCCTCCACACAAATGCCATTAAATTCAGAAACATTAACTATATACAAAATGAGAACCTGATTTTTTTGAAGTATGTTGAAGATCATGATGGTCCCTTGAATCCCTTTTAAGCTCCACAGATTCTTTGAGCTTTTTATCCAAACCCACAAAATTGAACAGTGCTTCCTCTTCTCTTTTTTTTTTTAATTTTTCTCCAAAAACTCCATGTTTTAGACTTGTGAAGAAAATTCATAATAATGCAATTTTTTCCAAAAATCCTACAACCACCCTCATCAATTCCAGAAAATAGAATAGGAAATATCTCATTTTTAAATTTTTTTGAATTTTCAAATTTCTAAATTGACTTTTTAATCATTTTCTTAATTTTCAATTCCAACTCAAATATGCATGCATTTCCAAAATGAATAATGTAATTCATTTCAACACAATTAAATTAATCAATTAATAAAATAAATCTACTACAAGATTAAATTATTTATTAATTAAATTAAATTACTCACTAATTTAAATCACATTTCTAACATTATTCTAACTTCCTATATAAACTGAAACAAGGAAAATTGAACAAAATAGAACAACTAGACCACACTAGGACCAGGGTGACGACTTGGCACATAAATCCTAGCTACTATCTCCCAATTGAATGTCATTGGGCCTTGGACACGCTCGAACCTGTGAGCCAAGTGGAGTCAATGTCCTATACCTGTCAACCTACGAACAAAGAGTATACCCACATACATAAACATGTCATAATTAAAACACATCATGAAGGGGAAATCACGAGATCATGGGGTGCTCACAAGCGAGTGATGCGATACTGTCCCCTTCACCAATACAGTATTACTAACTGATGAATCAAACATACTAATATAATCCAAAGCATAAAACATCATTGATTCAAACAACCATAGTGCTAATCCAAAACATGTCATAAAATAACATCATATTAAAAATACCATCACATCAAAAGATAACATTAATGTCGCTTTATAGATAGAAAACAAATAACAATCGAGTACCACAGTCAAGGTGCTAACAGAAAGTACAACATAACAGAGCATAACACTGTTCGATCAAAAGGACAAAACAAAGGGGTATTACATCCTCCCCCCTAGGGTTACGCTTACTCCTGGAAGCCTGCAAAACAGTGGGGATATAACTCCCTCATATAAATTGCATGCAAATCAAAACCTCAACCCCTGAGGCCGAGCATCATGCACTAGATGACCAACCCAAAAAGTCTTAATGAAAGCTCCATGATACCCAGGTTGACGGTCATCAACCGCAATATAAGCTCGATGAGATATACTTGGATCACCAACTGTCGGCTCTGATGCCGCTGGTCCTTGAGAAAGCCCAGATGTGCCCCTATTGGGACACATTCTAGCTATGTGACCCTGTTGGCCACAAGAAAAACACCCTGTACCTCTGCCATAACCTCTACCTCCAGGTGGTGCACTAGACTATTGAGCACTATCCCTGAAGGTAGACTACGAACCCTGAGCTGACTGATCAAAGCTGAAATGTTTTGCATGCCTCAAGTTCTTGTTCCTCCTAGGTGAAGAACCTCCATCATACTAACAAGGCTGAGAGTCCTTACACTTCTCAAGTGCACTCTCTTGCTACTGACCACTCTGAGATGGTCCCTGTTGAGATCGAGAAGGTGCACCTCCCTAAGGCTGCCCTCCTAGAGCACTAGATCCTACTACTGGACTACTACCAATCTGCACTCCTATGTGACATCCAAGTGCCATACTTAGATTATTCCCAATAAGGCATGATTTCTCCACTGCCATATCCATGGTCTTGGGTTCGAAAACCCTCACACCACCGCTGAGACGAGCATTTAAGCCCCTGACAAAATGGTGTACCAACATGCTCTCGTCGTCACCAACTCCTGCATACTATTTGAGCTCATAAAAGCGTTGATCATATTGCTCAACAGGTAATGCCATCTGATGCAAGGCATGAAACTCATCACCTTGACGCTGATGCTAATGCTCAGAAAAATCGAGCTCTGAATCTCTCTAAGAAGATCTCCCATGATGCTATGTGGATGTCGATATGGAGCTTCTGCTCCTCTAATCTCCACCAAGTGGATGCAAACCCTGTCAACTACATGATGGCATAATGAGCTTTGGTGTTACTGCCATAAAGATGCATGGAAAAACACCTATCCAGGTCTATCAACCAAGTCTCAGTCTCTAAACCAGTACCTGATCCATCATATAATGGAGGGTGCCCCCTAAGTAGGTCCCTCATGTGTGACTCTGATTGAGGTGGGGCTTCCCTCACCACAAGGTTAACTTGACCGTCTACCTACCTCGGACCAAGGAGTGTCAAAGCATCCTCAAGCGCTCTATGCATAGCCTCAATCCCTACTGAATCCTGCTGATGATCCTTGACCCCTGGGGCATTCTGAGATGCCTAAGGTTCTTCCTAATTAGGAACAACTGATACACAAGGAGGAGAGTCATTCTAACTCTCACCACGATCACCTATATGGCCACAACCATGCCCTCTACCTCTTTCACATCTGGGAGGTATAATCCTACACAGACACTTCAAGGTATTAGGCAAGGTACACAACTTAAGAACCTACACAACTAAAAGCTTAATGGCTCCATCATAATCCCAGAGTACCCAGAGTTTAAACCTAGGCTTGGATACCATGTGATACCATGTGTAATTCCCGGCCACACAACCCTAGAAAAATTTGCAACAACTACTTAAACAGGCTAATTTTTTTTTTGTTTAAGTACAATTAATAACCAAGTTCACTAACTAATGCCAACAATCTCCAAGGTTACGAGATAGAGGTTATATAGAACCTCAACCAAAAACATGAATATAAACCATGCCCATATTTTAATTAATAAAATAACACATAAATTCCAAGTAAGATGATTTACATCAAGCATAAAGATAACTTCCCATCTCATTAATTCATTCATTAAACAATAAGATTACAACTCTCATTCCTTGAATGAGGTAATTTCAATAAACATAATTAGAATTACAACTTCCACCTCAATAACAACTGAGGGGTCAAATAATACAAGATCAACTGAAATTAAATAAAGCAAGAACTGATACTGAATCCAATGAGCTCTCCAACTGGAAGTCTTGTCCACACGAACATGAAGAAAGCCCAACGGATTTAGGTGCACACCACCCAACCAAGCAGAACCCAAAGGACCACCCCCCATGCTAGGAGATAGTAGCAAGGAATCCTAGCCAAGGCCATCTACCTCTAGACATAGGCTAAAACATAACTTAACCAGACTGACACAACCAAACACATGTGCCACACAAGTACAACACAAGCACATCACAAGTACAACTCAAGTAAAAATCTAGTACCACTTAAGTACAAATCTAACATGGTCACATTACTTCAAGATATAAAGCAAATCAAGTATGTTAAGAGAACCATACACACAAAATAAAATACCAGCTGTGGTCACATCAGGTATGTTAAGGAAACCATACCCGTAAAACAAAACCGACTATTGTCCTAGACAAAGTGTCATCACACAGTTCGTCATAGGTTGTCCTCTAGGAATCTTCATAGGCTCCGGTCCCCACTATGGGTTATCTTGGTGGCCTCAACTGAATCCTGGCTCCCATACTCAATCATGCGGAATCAAATACCTTTCATACATACAAGATAGATGACTTTGCCATTCTAGGCCTTCCCACTCATCCCAAGTCTAAACGAGCCCTTGTTTCTAAGTAGGGAAAAATTATCTTGATTAGTGAGAAGTACCACCTAATCTTCTAAGTTTTGTTTTAGTTATCACTTGTTTAAACAACCCCTGAAGGTTTCCCAGTTTACCTCTTTGGGCTCTGGCCGCTCCGGAAGCCACTCTTCTACTTGACAACACACATATCATCCAAAGTTCAAGGGTAACAAAGTGAAAACAAACATGATACATGGCCACTCCTTTCCCAAGAGGCAACATAAGTTCAAACCCTCTCCAAACACTAGAGGAAACAAGGTAACAAAGTCACTCCTGACAAGGAGGCACTAATCACATAAACCACTCCTAAACCAAGGAGGTACAAAACATCCCCGTTCGTGAAAACCGAGTTATTAACTGAATGCATACCATGCACTACCCAAGGAATACAAAATAGGTTGACGTAACAGAACAACAACCTCCATCTCCTAAGATCCTCAGGAAGACTTACGAATTACACACTCATTTGACCCATTTCCCAAACAAGAACAGGAATGGAATATTCACTAAAGGCACATGAAATAAACTACCCTTGGATATTCTAAATCCATTCCTCACTTCATTTAGTAATCTATGGCATCAATAAAACTTAATTTGACAACGTCTCTTTCAGACAAGGTATGAAATTTAAACCAACATTTCCTTCTCTAATTGCTTTTAAAGTAATGTTAAATGGATATTTACTTCTAAGATTCAAAAAATAACATAAACAAATAAATAGTTGTTTCCCTTGTTCAACATAATTATTTCAAAATAATTTACTCATCTACTTAACATATCCCTTATTATCTCCAATACTGATCTAACAAATTTAAACTTTTAAAACAATCTAATATTTTGTCTATTTAATTTAATACAAAATATCATGATTCCACTTAACTTTTGCCATCCTTTAAAACATTATTATTGATTAAATCAATATTATTTTATTTTATTTTTTACAATAAGTTAAGTGAAATATTTAAAAATTATCTAACCCAAAATAATTCTTCCAAATAAATGTATATCCAAAAAAAATACACATATTTAATTGCTTAATTATAATATATTTTAATACTTAATAACATATAATAAAATATTAAATATTAATATTTAATATTATAAAGATATAATATTCAAGTAATAAAGTATATTTTATTTATAAAAAGGAGGCCAAAAGGGACTTTGGGGCACGTGTTGTCCTCGGGCTGTGCACCATTTAGGGTAGGCCGCGTTTTCCTTTACGTGGTTGCGCGGACCTCCACAGGTGGCGGCGATTATACAGTGGGCGGTGGAAATGCTGCCAAGGGCGGCGTTGCTGGAGGGAGGGTGCTAGCGTGGGCGACACTGGCAGCGTCGGCCACCAACAGTGGTGGTGCAGGTTGCGCAATGTGCAGACGACCACCACCGATGGTGGTCATAGGCTGCATAGTCCACATGGGCCGTGCAGTGGGGTTGTTGGGCGTGCTCCCCCACACCACTTCTGATGGGGTGGTGGTGGGGTGAGCCCTAGCCCCCAACACATTTTTTTTATTTTTATTTTTTTTTAATATTTTTTTTAAACATTAGGATTGTCATTTTTTTTCTTTTACAAGAAAAACCAGAACCTAGAAAAAAATACAGACCTCTTTAAAATTTCGAACCTAGCAAAATTTACAAAATTTTTGCCAGCACAACCTTATAAAATAGAATTTATAAAAATATAAATATATGTAAAGAAGTATACACGCACACACACACACACACACACACACACATATATATATATATATATATAATATATATATATGTAAATTTCATCCAAGCTTGAAACTTCAAATAATTTGAAGAAAAATTGAAACAAAACAGTATTGAAATAATACTTTGCAACCAAGAATTCATTTCCAACTTTGAGCAATCTTTCCAAATCATGAAAGCAAGGTTTCCACAAGTTTTTCCCTCCACACAAATGCCATTAAATTCAAAAACATTAACTAAATACAAAATGAGAACATGATTTTTTTGAAGTATGGTGAAGATCTTGATGGTGCCTTGAATCCCTTTTAAGCTCCACAAATTCTTTGAGCTTTTTATCCAAACCCACAAAATTGAACAATGCTTCCTCTTCTCTTTTTTTTTTAAATTTTTCTCCAAAAACTCCATGTTTTAGACTTGTGAAGAAAATTCATAATAATGCATTTTTAAAAAAAAATCCTACAACCACCCTCATCAATTCCAGAAAACAGAATAGGAAATATCGCATTTTTTAAAATTTTAAAATTTTAAAATTGACTTTTTAATCATTTTCTTAATTTTCAATTCCAACTCAAATATGCATGCATTTCCAAAATGAATAATGTAATTCATTTCAACACAATTAACTTAATCAATTAATAAAATAAATCTACTACAAGATTAAATTATTTATTAATTAAATTTTAATACTCCCTAATTTTAATCACATTTCTAACATTATTCTAACTTCCTAAATAAACTGAAACAACGCAAATTGAACAAAATAGAACAACTGGACCACACTAGGACCAAGGTGACGACTTGGCACAAAAATCCTAGCTACTATCTCCTAATCGAATGTCATTGGGCCTTGGACACGCTCGAACCTATGAACCAGGTGGAGTCGATGTCCTGTACCTATCAACTTGCGAACAAAGAGTATACCCACATACATAAACATGTCATAATTAAAACACACCGTGAAGGGGAAATCACGGGATCATAGGGCGCTCGCAAGCGAGTGATCCGATACCGTCCCCTTCACCAATACAGTATTACTAATTGATGAATCTAACATACTAATATAATCCAAAGCATAAAACATCATTGATTCAAACAACCATAGTGCTAATCCAAAAGATGTCATAAAATAACATCATATTAAAAATACCATCAAATCAAAAGATAACATTAACGTCACTTTATAGATAGCAAAAAAATAACAACTGAGTACCACAGTCAAGGTACTAACATAAAGTACAACATAACAGAGCATAACATTGTTCGATCAAAAGGAAAAAATGGAGGGGTATTACATCATCCAAGAACACCAACACAAACCTATCCAAAAAATACATGAATACATGAATACATTATTCATTAGGTTCATGAATGGTGGTGGTTCATTCGTTACACCAAATGGTAGGATTATGAACTCATAATGATCGTATCTAGTCCTAAAAGTTGTCTTGAAAATGTCTTCATCCTTGATTCTTAGTTAGTGATAACCTGAACATGGATCAATCTTCAAAAATATTGTCACTCCTCGGATCTGATTAAAGAGATCATAAATATGTGGCAACAAATAATTATTCTTTATCATTGCTTTCTTAAGCAACCGATAGTCAATACATAACCATATTGTACCATCTTTCTTCTTCACGAAGATTACTGGCACTCCCCAAGGAGAAACACTAGGCCTTATCAATCCCTTAGACAAAACCTCTTCTAATTGTACCTTTAAATCCATTAATTTAGTTATGGTCATCCTATAAGGTACTTTGGATATAGGTTTCAACCTTGAAACCATGTCAATGGGGAAATCAAATATCCTCTTGGGAGGTAATCTAGGTAATTCATCTAGAAATACATCCAATTTTTTTTGTAGGATAGGATATTTCTCCATGTTTTCTTTTCCAGATTCCAACACCTCATCTTCTTTTACATCTTGAGAGTCTTGAGGTCCATAATATACTACATCATCTTGATAAATGAACTTGCATTCCTTAAGTTTCTCCATTTTTACTGCAAAGAGTTGACTGCAACCTTTCTTCTTTTCTCTATACATCTATACAATGGATATCTATCATAACTTAACCTCTCTAGGCATTCCTTGTAATGACACCAAGTTACCTAGATCATTTAAGAATTCAACCATTTTGCATGACAATCTACTTTAGCCCTATGTTTCCATAGCTAATTAATCCCTATGATAACATCATAAGAACCTAAGGGAACTACGTAAAAATTCACTTTCATAGAGAAACTTGAAAGTTCAACCCTTGCTTCAAATAGAAATTGACTTACTTCAACTCTTGTCTGGTTTGCATATTCAACAACCAAAGAATTTTCCATGTAGAAAAATTTTCTATACATTTGACTAGCTATTCTACGAGAAATACAAAATTTCATGGCACCAATATCTATTAAAATTAAAATAGGAATTCCAAACAAAGTACCTGAAAAGTTCTTCTACAAGAGTAATCTAGTACTCTACTTACCGATTATCCAATGTAGCATGAATCCTTTGTTGAAACACAAATTTTTGAGGTGGAAGAGATTTACCATGCAGATATGACCCTAATGGTTTGCTTGGAAAATGACTTGCATTGTGATCTCCACCACATGTATAACATCCTTTCATTGGTCCCATCCTTTTCATAGATCTTCCAAAATTACTTTCATTTCCAATAGGATTTCTATTAAAGTTTTTAAAATTATTTTGGTTTCCCCTTCGATCTCTCCTTGGTTCATTCCAATTATTTTGTGGTCCCTTATCCCCTTGCTTTTGAAATATTTTCCCTTCACTAGGCTTCTTTAGAGCTTGATTGGTCTGCAAAAAAACTAAAATTCCTTCTATTTTTCCCCAGGTAGTTTGAGATAGACTTAAGCCTTTGTTCCTGCTTAATTGATTTCTTGTACACTAAGTCCATGGTAGCTGGACAATGCATGTCTACCTCACCACCTATTTGAACATTAAGACCCATGATAATACTCCCTATACAAAATTATTCATCCTTTTGGTAGATAGGTAGGTATTTCAAGAATCAAGTGAACTTCTCCCAATACGCATTCACTGAGGAGTCACCTTGCCTTAGGTTCTACAAGTCAGTGAAATTTTGGTCATAGAAGAGTTGAGGCAACCATCACTTTTGGAAAATATCCAAAAATTCGCTCCAAGTGATACTTAAGGAACTAAGACCAAGCTCTATATTCTTATTCATCCATTAGTTGGATGCTTCACTAGCCAATTGAAATGCTCCCCAGATGGATTTAGTGACCTCAGAGTAAATTTTGATTTTGAAATACTTCTCCATATCCATAAGCCATACTTTTGTCACATCTCTAGTAGTACTACCTCCAAATTTTGGTGGTGTGATCTTTCTCATGTCATGAGATAACTCACTTTTCAAATACTTCCTTTTGGTTCCCTCAATCAAAGATTGTGACTTATCATTCTCATATTCACTAGATTGAGTGAAATCATGGGAATTATCCCCTTCTTCTTCATTGTTGGGAACTTCTTCATTATTTGGGACTTCTTGTTCATCTCTTTCCTTTCCCCTAACTTCCTGTTTGGGGTTTCCTATTATTTCTAGATTGTTTCATCCATGATTGTAACAACCCTCCATTTTTCTTTATGGACTGGACATTGTGTCCTTGTTTTGCTTTGATTTATTTTGTGGATATTCAGATATTTTATCTTGTGTGTGTATTTGATCGCTATTTATAAAGCAATGACCTATTTTATGTGATGTGATTTGGTTTATCTGATAATTTGTTTTACATTCTTTAATGGTGTAATGATGTTAGTGATATAACATGTTAGTGCATATGAGAATATTTGATGTAAGATGTAAATGTCAGTTTTGATGAATGTATTGGTGCAGAGGACGGGTTCTCATCACTCGCTTGTGAGTGCCCTATGAATCCGTGATTTCTTCTTCACGGTGTGTATTATATGATGGATATAATGTATGATGTTTTTACTTGGTTTCAGGTTGCAGGTACATGACATCGAATCCACCTTGTTTCACAGGTTTGAGCATGTCAATCCAATGGTTAAGTTGAATGGGAGATAGTAGCCAGGTAACTTGTGTCAAGTCTACACCCTAGCCATAGTGTGTCGTCAGTTGTGTTTGAGTCGAGTCGAGTCGTTGATTGCTTTGCTTTAATCTTATTTATTTATGAAGGGATTCTTGATTTGGAAATAGATGTTTAGAATAATTGCATTAAATCATGTTGATGGTTATTTAATTTAAATTATGCAATATGGATAAAAGTGATTATTTAAACTAATTGATTGAATTTAATTTATTTAATTAATTAAATTTAATCCATGGGGGTGAATTTAGTTATTAAATAATTAAATGTGATGCTATGAAAATTAAAAGAAAGAAAAGAATTAAAATTAACTTGGATTTTAATTTCAATTTGAGGGAATTGAATTTTAAAAAAAAAATTAGTTTTCGAAATGTGAGAGTTAATTAATATTTAGATATTTTAGAATTTATATTTTGCATGCAAAAATAGATTTGGTTGTGGAAGATATTTTCAATTATGCCAACATGTGAAAGTTTAATTAATTAGAAGAGTTTGTTGAAATGCATTCAAGGGAGAATTTTGGGGAGGAAAAACTTCTTCTAGTATGAGAGGATATTTTTGGAAAAATTGGACAGATGAGGGTTTGAAGAAATTTTTGGTTGTAGAATTGATTTTGGAAAAGCTTGTTGAAGTTGGTTGGGTTTTTGGATTGTTTTCTTGCTTGGATTCACTATACGGTTGAAGAGAAATTGGGAGATCTTTGGAAGAGGCTTTGCATCAAAAATCTTATTTTCCTGTAGCTTTTTGAATCAAGTTTTCTTCTATGTTTTTATTGTTCTTGGTTGCTTTTAAAATGGTAGTGATTAAAGATTTGATTGTTAAATTTGTTTTAGAAAATAATTTGTGTTTAGAAGAAAGAAAATAAATAAATAAGTTTAAAGCTTTTGTTGTTTCTGTGAAATTTCTTCAGGAAAATTGTGAAAACCTTTGTAGAATTTAATTTATCTGAGGAAATTGTAGTTTTGATTGTTAGATCAAACCTAGAGGTTGAACAACACATTTGGATCTGTTTTAGAAAATTTAAACCTCTGTAGAAAATCAATTTATTTATAAAACCGTTGTAGAAATTGGGTGGAGAAAACTTGAGGATTTGAAAGCTTCTAGGAGTAACTTAGTTTTCTTTTTAGTTTTATGGTTCTTTTATTGTTTACGAATTCAAGAAAATGTTTTTAAATAATTAGTTATTAAACCTCTATGAATTTTGGATTGTTCTCTGGAAAATTTCATATTTTCACCTGTAGGTGAATGTTTCTAAATAATTTTTTCAATTTGTCTTTAAGTTGAAATTCTGGTTAAATATATATATTATATATACATACATAAGTATATATGTATATTTTGTTGTATATATATATATATATACACACACACAAATGTATATACATATGATATACATACTTTTTATTTTTGAAAATTTATTTTAAATTATAGAAGTTGCCATCCATATGACATCCATGGTTGAGGGTTTGATACAACTGAAATTTTTAAATGAATGTTTTCGCCCAAATTTTATTTTGTTGGGCTCCAAGCTTTGGTTGGGGGAGGCATGGGAGGTGCTGCCTCCACAGCCACCCCCATGAGGGGACGACTGTGGAAGGAGAACTCCATAGCCCCTCCCCTCTCCTTACACAATCCGCGCCCTAATGTTCGGGTTTGGTTGTGCTTAGCACAATGGCCCCAAACATAGGGCTTCCCTTGCCTTTCCTGCTATGTGGTAGACTTAAAACTGCGAACCTTGATTGCCGCCGTACTTTGGTTAAAATTATTTTTGATTAATAGTTTTAATTTAATAAAATACATGATATTTATATCTCATGTAAATCTAATAATATTTAATATTGTATTAAATTTATTAGATAAGGAAATGATTAATAAATATAGTGTGTAATTTGAATAATTAGAAAGAATGTTTTAAAACATTGTAGTTGTATTTAAATATTCAGATAACATAAGCAATTGGAAAATTATGGAATACTAATTTATTTTATTAAATAATGTATTTGTTTAGTGAAGTATATTAATATATGTTTGATATATATAGTACATGAGTAATTTCAAATAGGTGAATAATTAATATTCATTTTATTTTTACAAATTGCATGTAACTTAGTTTTGTGTGGAAATTTTAAAAGATAAGATTTGAGTGCATGGTCAAATAGATAGGAAAAAAAAGATATTTTTTTTATACATTGATGAAATTGCATGTTTTAAATGGATAGTTGAAGAGACATAGACTCTGGATGGAAAATTGAAAAGATTATTTGCAATAGTTTTATGTTGTATTATATGTAAATTGAGGAATTGATTATATTGATGAGGCAATACATTATTTTAAATTTATTTATTGTCTATTAGAGCAATTTAATTATTGTGATTGGAATATGGAATAGTTATGGATTTAGTATATCCAAAAATAGTAATATCCTAGTGATTGTCTTTTAGATTTATTTTTCCTCGTATTTCGCAAAGGGAAGTGAGTTTAATTGTTCAAGATTCCCAATTATGAAAGAGGAAATAGGGTATATGATTATTTCAGATGATCCAATTATCATGTCTTTGACTTTGTCAACGTTACCTATTGGATGAGTATGGATTTAGGAAATCCAAATTATTAGATTTGATTAATGACTTGAATGCTTTTGTAGCTATGTCATCAAGTTGTATTTTGGGATATGGGATTAAGTATTAGTCCAAAATTTGTAAGTCTTTCAGAAGACCTTAGAGGATGAGGGTTGTCGATTCATTATGTCAACCAATTGTTTTTTCCCTTGGGTAGTGCATGGTGTCCTTTCAATATTTACCCAGTTTCCACGAATAGGGATGTTTTGTGCCTCATTTGAAAGGAGTGGACTGTGTGTTTGTTGCCTCCAAGATGTTTGGAGTGACTTCTATTATTTGTTTCTTCCTTGAGATGAAGTGGTTATGATGCCTAGTTTGTATGCACTTGTGATTCCCTTGGTGGATTGTTTGGGTGTGTGTTATCCATTAGAAGAGTGGCTTCTGTTAGGCGTCAGAGCTCAAAGAGGTAAACAGGGTAACCTTCAGAAGTGAGTAATTGAGTGATAATTAAATTAATGTACTTAGATGATTAAGATGACTTTCACACTAATCAAGATAATTTATCCTCACTCATAAACACAAGGGCTCGTTTAGACTTGGGATGAGTGAGAAGGCCTGAAATGGCATGGTCATGTATCTTGTCCTTACAAGAGGTATTTGATGCTGCATGAGTGAGCATGAGGGCCAGGGTTCGGTTGAGGTCACCAGGGTTACCGGAGCCTATGAAGAATGCCTAGAGGAGATATCATGACTAACTATGCGATGACACTCTGTCTAGGACAACAGTTGGTATATGTTTTATGTGTATGGTTCTCTGAACATACTTGATCTATTTTATGTCTGGAAGCAATGTGACCTATGTCAATGATGTGAGAGTTGTACTTGTGTTTGGTTGAGTCAATATGAGTTTCCCTATGGTTAGTGGTTGTAGATATTTGTCCATGTTACATTGTTACTATCTCCTAGCATGGGGGGTGGGCCTTCAGGTACCACTTGGTTGGGTGGAACATGCACCATACACCGTTGGGTCCCCATATATCTTCAGTACTTGGTGGCAAGACATCTAGTTGGATAGCTCGCGGATTCTTGTGTTTAATTCTTGGAATTGTAATATTTCAATTTGTATAAGTTATTTTATCCCTCGTATGTTTATGAGGTGGAATTTTGTAATTGTAACACTTTTGTATTATTGCCTCATTCTGGGAATGAGTGATATAACTATTGGATTAAGTTACTGATTATGAAATTGTATCTTGGATGTTTATCTTATTATGTTATGTTGTATGATGTTTATTTCATAAAGTATATAATGCTATGGTTATATGTGTAAGTGTGAAATAAGTGAATAAGCACAAAGGACAATTCTTAATACGACATTATATCAATAGACAAGTTAAATGAATCAATTCAAAGGAATTATCTATCAAAAGCATCATATTATTCTCAGATTTTTTAAGCAAATGATTATTAAAATGACTATCTGAAGAACGAGATGAATACTAATGCAAAACTAGATGATAAATCAATTAAACTAGCATGTATTGACATGAAATAGATAATTGCAGCTACAAGAGGTAGCCATGATTGTGAAAACCTGATTGTTGGATGCTTGATGTCTGGATTCTTGCAGAGTACGAGTGCATAGAATAGATTATCTGGATCTCTTCTTGGTTGAATGAGGCTTGTATTTATAGATTTCTTGGCTGTAGAAATGCACAAGGAAGACATTGAAAGGCTTGGATTCAATCTTGAGGATTGAATGGTGAGAGATGAGATTGAGAGAAAGATGGAGATTGTCTCTACACATGAAAACACCAGGCAAGAAAAGAGGAAAGATTGATGGAAGAGGATTGAGAGATCAAATTCCAAATTTGTCTCCAAAACTTCCCATGAAGTTTCAATCAATTAATTTAGACATGATTTTGACATAAATTAGACATAGGATATCTAATTCATTTTTGAGGAAATATAGATTGAAATATTCCTTATGCCTTAATTCAAATATTTTTGATTTATTTAAATTAGGAAAAGGGGAGATAAATAATTTAATAAAACAAACTATAGGACAATTAATCAATAAAGCATTTGATCTTTATTTAATTAATTTGAGATCGATGTGATAGAATAAAATAGGGATTTGATAATTAAATCGAACAAATTATTTATTTTTGTTTATTTAATTAAGAGGAGATTAGAAGAAATTATGAAGATTGTGAATGTGAACTATATAAATAAATATTTCTATTTATTTAAATAGTAGATGAAGTTAAGATAATTAATCAAATAATTAGTATTTAATTAATCAGATGCTCCAGACCATTTTTAGGTGTATACAATATGTATTATGTATGTGTGGGTTTATGTAATCTCGATTACATAGCCTTAGGGGATGTTATCAATTTTAGATGAACATGTATGTTTAGTTCACTATTGAAAAATAAAAATAAAATTGGTTCGCTTAAGTCGTTAATTACAACTTCCTTTAGGGTTAGTTGGCAGGGCATTACAATGATAGCTAGAATGTGATCCAACTTAGCTTTGACATTCTCAACACCTTGACCTACTTCTTGGCTTCCCCAAAAGCTAGTTCTTATCCCAACCACTTTTCCCAAGAATAGTTATACCTAGAGGTTTCATTTTAATTAGATCTATGAAATTTTTCTCAATGTTAACAACATTCCAAAAGATCTAGATCATTCACATAAGAAATTCCATAAAAGCGCTCATACATAAGTTTAGATTGATAGGCTGATTGATTTTTGATTTATTATAGGAGGAATTTAGAATTTTTCCCTAAGATGTGGGACATGATTCCACATCTAGCGTAGGCTAATATAGATATCATTAATCAATGTGAAAATTCTATAATGCAGATGCAAAACTAATATAAATGCAGTCTAATTTTATCATGCAACTATATGCAAACTATTGTCATTTTAACAGTCTTTTTGTGCTTGGTATCATCATAGAGCTTTTATTGGATGTTGAAAGTTAGTACAAGTGTCGATGGTTGTGTTAATCCAATGATGACCTGAGTATGACTTTCATGATTTTTGATATTGCAATCGAACAAAAGCATCTAGGTATAATTGAACCAAGATGACCTGAGCATTCATTGCGTAAACAGGCAGAGATAATCATTTGTGTGTGAATTTTGAATGTCATCGGTGATACATTTGCATAGCACATCCCTCGACAATTCACACATTTATATGATTAACGTACAGACAGCAGACAATAAAAATATCCTTCTTTTTCATTGTTTCTCTAGTGCAATACATCATCGAGTAACTCCAAAGAAATGATAATAAAAAAAAATGCAATTTATCCATCTTTGACTTAAAGTGTTTCATTCATTTAGTCATATTTTTTATCATCCATCCTGATTTTGTGATGTTTTTGTGTTTTTCAAGATATTTGACAAAAAGACCTAACCTATTGACCTATCTTAGGGGTCTTGGGGGGTGATCGAAGATTAGCCTTGCCTATGCGACAGACATAGAGACCACATAGTTCGACTGACTCAGACTTATGATTTTGAAATTTTGTTTTTCTAGACTGAATTTTTGACATTGTTTGTGGATTTTCGATATGATACAGATGATTGATGACCTCCTGATGGTGATTGATGTTGCATTTTTATCATAGTTTTTTATTTCCTGTCATACTGTTGTTCTCCCAGATTGGTGAAATTGATGTTTATTGTTGCCCCTAGTGATATCTAGATGTTTCCCCCAAGCTATGGATTGATACTTGACTATGTGATGCTTTTGATAATGGATTCAATGATGGCCAGACTAATGATATGATACAAATTGATATTGGCTTTTTAAATGAAGGATCCTGATATGTTCGAAATACATGAGAAAACTGATCTTAAATCATATATGAGCCTGTTTCCAGGTTTTCACCAATATGTTTTGATTACACTCTGTGTTTTTGTATATTTTTCTATTTTTTCTCTTTTTAAAATTTTTTTTTTTTTTGTATTTTCTGTTTCCAGGACGCTTGTTTGCCAGGTTTTCATCAAGGAAACCATTTTCAACAATTTTTTAAACCATGCATTAGGAGATTTATGTATAGAATTTTTTGAGATGAATACTATTGATAGGTTCATCAAACAGATCCCCTTTTGACGTTGATAGCTGATATGCCCCTAATCCATACACTGATATGACAATAAAAGGACCTAACCAGTTAGCCTCAAATTTTACTTTCTTCTCTTTGTCCTGTTGATTCCTAATGTTCTCTTTTAGAACCAAATCACCAACCTGAAAGACCCTTGGCTTTACTCTATGGTTGTAACTCCTTGACATTCTTTGTTGATAAGCCGTTAGATGATTAAACACTTGTTGACGATGTTCATCTAACAACTCTAGTTCTTACAGCCTAGATACCCTATAATCCTTGTCTGATATGATTCCCCTGAGTGATACACGAAGGGATGGAATTTCTACCTCTATAGGTAATATGGCTTCTGATCCATATATCAAGGCATATGGTGTAGCTCCTATTGGTGTTCTGATACTTGTTCGATAGGCCCATAGTGCAAGATTGAGTTGAACATGCCCATCCCATCCAACATCATTAACCATCTTCTTTAGGATTTTGAGAATTGTTTTGTTTGAGGCCTCTGCTTGGCCATTTCCTTGAGGGTAGTACGGTGTTGAAAACCAATGTTGGATGTGGAACTTTTCACATAGTTCTTGTACATCTTGATTCTTGAAAGGTTGTCCATTATCAGTGATAATGGATTGAGGGATTCCATAACGACAGATGATGTAGTTCAAGATGAAAGAGGAAATCTGCTTCCCAGTGATGGTTGTAAGAGGTACTGCCTCTATCCACTTTGTGAAATACTCTATGGCTGTGATAATGAACTTGTGTCCATTAGATGAAGAGGGATGCATTTTTCCCACTAGATCCAGACCCCATTGATAGAAAGGCCATGTTGTTGTAAACGGATGCAGTTCTTGAGTCGGTGCATGAATCAGATTGTTGTGAACCTGACACTTCTGACATTTCTTGACATATTGATAATATTTTTTTCTATGCATGGCCAATAATACCCCAAGTAGAGGAGTTTCTCAACTAGGGTTATCCCACTCGAATGAGTCACACAAATACCCTCGTGAACTTCTTGTAAGGCCATTTTAGATTCATCGTGTTCTAGACATCGAAGTAAGGTACCATCAAGACCTCGACGATAAAGGATGTCTGTGATTAAGATATGTCAAGCGGATTGGCGGATAAAACTTCATTTTTGATTCCTAGAAAGATTGGGAGGTATGATATTGTCTTTCAGGTAAGCATAGGTTTTTTCATAGATGGAAGTTTCATTGGTTTCTAGATGGCAAATTGGTGCAGGAGCACTTGTTTGATTTCTTGACTCCATGAAGCCATTTGTAAATAGTTGCTCTATTTTATGTATTTGGTCTTATAATAAGGTTTATCAAACTATTTTATAGGTTTTTAATCTTAGGAAGTCATGTTTGAAGTCATTTGTCAAATAATGTTTAAAGTTGTTCCATATTGTAAAAATTGTAAAAGTTGCTCAAGAAAGTTGTCAAGCAACTTGTCAAAAGTGTCATTAAGGTGTTTTGTCAATAAAATAACTAAAAGGTGGTTGAAAATAGTTGGTTTTGGTTGTAAATGTATAAGGACACCCTCCAAAACTCGAATTGGTAGGTTGGAGACATTATTTGTGAAGTTTGATAAATGGCAACCTCAAGTTTGTGTGCATTTTCTGATTTTACATTGTTTCCAGGTTGAAGTTGTGGTTTGTACGGCCTGATATGTACTCAAATAATGGATTATCATATATGGATGGAAATATATCTATTTCTAGTTTCCAATTCTTTTTGTCTCATTCAATTTTATTGAGTTTTGTGGAAGATATGATTATTTTGGTGAGACTGCCTATTTTAACAATATTGTGCAGAATTTACAGTCTGAAAGAATGTGATCATACGGATTTTAAAGTATATATTTTTGGTCTGAAACCAAGTTTATGTTTTTCCTATATGAATCTACTTTAATTTTCTTCAAGTCTCATAAAATTTCATTAATATTTGAATAAGTTATGATCATTTTAGTGAGGGCAGGTTTGAACCCTGTCTAGGGTTTGCAGTTTTGGGAAAAATGAAATAACTTCTTTTGGGCTACCATGGGTATGTTTCCAATGTGACATAGAATGAATAATAGAATGTGTTATACAAAGATTGATTTGGATTAATTTTGAAGGATTGTGAGATATGTTGTTGAATCCTCCTAACTCTGCATCACAAATGGTACTAGATTCTGAATTATTATGGGAAGGACATGGTACTTGTTCTACCATAAACTCATGAAAAACACATTTCTCAGGCAATTATAACAATGAAGCGATTGTTGCCATAACATCAGCAACTTTGTTCTCCGTCCTTGGAATTTGATCAAACCTGATATTGATGAAGAATTGTTTCATATCATCTATGTGTTGCTTGTAGTGCATCAACTTTTCATCTTTTGTTTGATACGCATCATTTACTTGATAAATGACTAGTTGTGAGTCCCCATATACTTGTAAGTCCATGATCTTCCATTGAATTGCTATTTTGACCCCAATGATCAATGCCTCGTACTCTGCTATATTATTTGTACATGGAAACATCAGTCTATATGATTTAGGAATGGTGTGTCCTTGGGGATTGATAAACACAATCCCTGCTCCTGATCCTCGCTGTGTGTACGATCCATCAAAATATAGTACCCATTGGTGTGGCATTATTGTCATAATATATGCATTTGGGAATTCCATTGTCATTGGTCAATCATCGGGTAGAGGAGCTTCAACTAACTATTCAGTGATTGCTTGTCCCTTGATTTCCTTTCTCTCCACATATTGAATGTCAAATTCGTTTAGGAGCATGACCCATTTTGCTAGTCTACCTATTAAGGTAGCTTTACTTAGTAGATACTTCAAAGGATCATTTTTTTCTATTAATCGGATTGTATGAGTTAGCATGTAGTGTCTTAGCTATTGAGTAGCGAACACTACTGCTAAGAAAGAATTCTCTATGAAAGTGTAGTTCACTTCATAACCATTTAATGTTCTACTGATGTAGTAGATTGCATGCTCTTTTCCTTCATAGTCCTCTTGTGCTAATAGTGCCCCCAAAGAGATATTAGTCATTGCAATGTATAATATCAAGGGTCTTCCTTCCATTGGTGGCATGAGAATGGGTGGTGACATGAGATATTCTTTGATTTGATTGAATGTTGTTTCACACTCACTATCCCACTTGAAAACTATATTTTTGTGTAATAGATGGTTGAAAGGATGACTTCTTTCTGCTAGCTGAGAGATAAATCTCCTGATCGATTGGAGCCTTCCCTGTAATGATTGGAGTTGACTGATATTCTTAGGAGGTGGAATCTCCATGATTTCTTTGAATTTAGCTAGATCTACCTCAATGCCTTTTCCCGAGACAATGTATCCTAATAGCTTTGCTGATGTGACCCCAAAGACACACTTTTTGGGGTTTAACCTGACATTGAATTTTTCCAATCGTGTGAAGATTTTGTCCAGGATATGTAGGTATCCTTCCCTTGTACTAGATTTTGCTAGAATGTCATCCACATAGTCCTCCATGAAGGTGTGCATCATATCATGAAATATTGTTGTCATGGCTCTTTGATAGGTAGCTCCTGTGTTCTTTAGACCAAATGGCATAACATTCTAGCATAAGGTTCCCCATGGACATGTAAAAGCTATCTTTTCCTGATCTTCTAGAGCTATTTTTAATTGATTGTAGCCAGAGAAACCATCCATGATTGATAACATGGCATGTCCTGCTGTTAAGTCCACAATGATGTCTATGTTTGGTAGTGGAAAATCATCCTTCGGACATGCTTTATTGAGGTCCCTAAAATCCATGCAGATTCTGATGCTGTTGTCTAGCTTTGAAATAGGTACTATGTTGGATATCCATTTGGCGTAGTCTATTGACCTTATGAACCCAACGTCCAACAATTTCTTTAACTCAGTATTTACCATTAATGCAATGTGAGGATGCATTTTTCTTAATTTTTGCTTGACAGGCCCAATCCTATGGGCAAAGACAAATGGAGCATAAGCAGATTTGGATCTAAGCCTGGCATATTGGAATATGACCAAGCGAATTTGATGCTTCTTTTTTTAAAGAAATTGATGAAGTCTGGTCTTTCCTGATCTGTCATGGATTCTGCCAGATGTAGAATTTTTGCTTTCTCCTTAGTGCCGATGTCCACAGATTGTGTTGGTTCCACCAGAAATGATGATCGCTCATGATAATGTTCTAGAAGGGTGTCAAATCTTCCATCCTTCAGTGCCTCAGAAAGGTTTTCAACATTGGATGCATTCTTTATTTTGTCTTTTTCTAGATCTAGTATTGCCATAGAATGGTTTTCACCATTAGATCTATCTTTCCTATTTTCAATTTTGCAACTTGAAGATTTGACACCCTCCTACCGAGTCGTGTTGTTATGAGTTTGATAGATAGGACTTGTACTAGGTTCTGAATGACATAGGTAATTAACGATGGGCTCATCGTTGGCAAATTGTTGTACAGTTAAAGGTTCGATAGAGTCCCAGTCAATGAGTTCTGGATGAATTAATGGCATGCGGTCATCAGATTGATTTAGGTCAATAGAAGTGAGGGTTAGGATAGTGATATCATCATAGTTAGTATCAGGGATATCAAGGTCAATGATGGTACCTTCTTCAGAATCATCTAAATCACTCAAATTTTGTTCGTCCTCACTAGAGTCATTAATATTTAATGATCCTTCTATGAATGGTCTAGACCTAGAGCCTTGTCCCTCCTCACGCGTGGGGGAATATTTTTGGATTATGTCCACTTGGATATCTGTAAAAGATACTTCGGAACCCACATCCCATCCATATTCATTTGAATTAGTCTTAGAACTATCTCTAAGTTGAAGGATCCATTCCATAACTTTGTTTTTCATATCCTATTTTTTCTCTTCAGAATACCCTAGTCCTGGTTTCTCTTTAGAGTGGAGAGTGAGAGGTGTGATAGGTTCTATGATTCCCTCCTTTCTTAATCCCATAGGTCCTTGTCCTTCATAACCCATATTTTCAAGAATAGCCTTTCCTTTTCCATACTTGTCTGTGTTGATGTTAACATTTTTGATGCTGATCTCCAATGTTGATGGTTCTTCATCCTTGTATAGCCAATCTGAGATTGCTTTGTCATCTGTTTCTTCTGCTATGGTTCCGGATTTTACAAATGTTTCTTGAAGAACTATGCCAGGTAAAGATGTTGGAGGTTTGATCATTGATGGTTGTCCATATGTCTTAGGAGATGGCATCAACTATGTAAGGTTAAGCGATTGCTCCATTGAATATTGTCCCATCCCTTTATCTATCAATTGAACTTTATTTTGAAATTTGTTTGATGGAGAAGTTTGTGGATCCAGATTATTTGTTAATTGAGTTTCAACATGACTTGTTTCTTTTTTTTACCTTTCTTTTCCACCCACTTGGTGTTGATGCTCAGACGTTTTTCTTCGATAGATGATTTTAAACTAGAAGCTTCCCTGTTGTGAGGTACAAAGTTATCTTGAGAGTTCCTCAATGTGTCCCAATGTTGTGGATGATTATAATCAACAGCTATTGTTACCTCCTATCCGTTTACTAGAAACTTTAGGCATTGATGATATGTTGAAGGTACAGCCTGCATTACATGGATCCATGGTTGCCCTAAGAGTATGTTGTATATCAACTCTCTCTCCAACACTTGACATGCTATATGTTTCATCATGGGTCCCACTTGAATGGGAAAGACAATTAAACCTTTGGACAATCTTTCTTCCTCATCATATGCTTTGATGGTCATTTTCCTCTGAGCATCAATAGCATCATTGGAATATCCTAATGCACGGATTAACTTGAGAGTGCAAATGTTTAGACCAACTCCCCCATCTATTAAAACTCTCTTGACATGATGATTATGGATTAATACTTTGATATGTAGTGCATTATTATGAGGATGATTTAATGAGACATCATCCTATTCGGAGAATGATAGACAATGCAGGGTAGTCAGGTGCCCCACCATAGCTTGGAATCGAGAAACATCCAAATTGTTTGGTACCGTGGTGGCAACTAATGCTTATTCTAGAACTTCCTTATGTGATGGCGACAATTTAAGGAGTTCCAGTATCGATATTTGTGTGGGGATGTTTTGTAATTGATCAACAATATTATAATGAGATTGAGGCAGAACCGCACATTGAGATCAAAATCCTTTTAACACTACCTTGGCTTGCCCCCTAGTCATGAAGTTTGCTGGTTGATGTTCTTGATTCTCTTAGGGGATGTTTTGCAATTGATCGATAACATTATAATGAGATGGAGGTGGAACCGCATGTGTGGAGCCAAATCCTTTTAACACTACCTTGGCTTACCCCCTAGTTATCACATTGGTTGGTTGATGTTCTTGATTTTCTCTGATTTTTAAGACATTGATTTGATTTTCAAAGTTTTGCACACTTGGGAGCAAATCCAAAGAGATAATGTTGTTGGTTTCGTTTTCATCAATGTTATGACCAACTGTATGCTCATGTTTGACTTCAGATAAACAAAGGATTGTTTTGTCATAGATATGATTGACGTTCTTTCCTTTGCTGTTTGAGGATGATGCGCCTTTGTCATAATTTGGAAAAGGATCTTTGAAGGCCGAATGATCGTTGTTATTTTGAGGTCCTTCCACATACACTTTGTTGTTGTCAATCAAATCTTGTACCGCGTGTTTCAACTCCATATAGTTGTTGGTTTTGTGACCCTTGTTATTATGAAAGTTGCAATAATCCCTATCATTCCACCATGATGGTTTGACTTTCAGATCCCAATTTATAGCTTCCCGTGCATTGAGAAGGCCTCTGGTAACTAATTCTTTCATTTTTGATTCCATCATTTGGCCCAAAGGTGTGAACCTTTGCCGATTTGATGGTTTTTGATATGACTGTGTCTTTGTGATCTCATTGTTTTGTATGATATTCAATTTGACAATTTGATCATTGCTTTGGTTATTTGATGTAGATGCAATCAAGTTGATGACCGGTTTGACATTTTGAGAATCATTTGTTGTCTCATTTGTAGTTGTGTTTCGATTATTTTGCCAAAATTTTGGCTTCTCACTACTTGAGTATTGATTGGAGGAGTTACTTGTGTTGTTTGTTTTATCGTTGAAATGCTTGATAACTCCTCTTTTGACGTTGTTTGTTTTATCATTGAAATGCTTGATAACTCCTCTTTTGACTAACGCCTCTTCGATTTTAAGACCGTTTTCTATTACTTTTTCAAATATGGGAGGACATTGCAATTCAAGTCTATAACTCATTTCTTCTGTTAAGTTTTCAATGAACAACTCCATCTTTTCTTCTTCAAGAATGGATCTAGGATATTTAGCGAACAAGCGTCGCCATCTTTGGAGAAAGGACAAGAACATTTCTTCTTTGTTTTGTTTTAGATTTTAATAATCCTTGATTGTAACATCATGTTGGATGTTGAAGGAGTATTGAGAGATAAATTTGTTGACTACTTCCTCAAAATTTCTGATACCTGGTTTTAATTTTGAAAAGCACTCCATGCATGATCCTCCCAAACTCCTTGGGAATAGTCTCATTAAGTATGTTTCCTCTTGGGAAAACTCAAGACTCATTGTTTTAAATTCTCTAATATGATCTATGGGATCCGTTCTTCCATTATACTTATCGTATTTTGGGATCTCACAGTGTCTAGGAAAAGGTATCAAGTTGACCGTTGCATCGAAAGGATAAGAACAAATGTCCTATATCGCATATCTCTTGGTAGTCCCTTTCGTCATATCTTGTATCTGTTGCTGTAACATTTGCATTTGTGTTGTTAAAGCGGCAACTGGATCTATTGTTTGCGTAGGTTGTAATATCTTAGTCTCATTCGTTCTAGGTGTTTCCTTCAAATGGTTTACATCAAAATCCTTTGGAAGTTTAGCCCTTGATTCAGCTAACACTAAAAGGTATTTTTCCATGTCTTGTTCCAAAATATTTTCCATAAACTTATGGAATTTGGGATCTTGTTGAGTTGTTTCAATATCCTCTGCAGCTATTTCATTTTTATTGTTTTGCTTCAGATTGTTCCAAGGATTTTCTTCCGCCATTTCTTGTGATTTTTAAAGTTCTTGTTCTAAGAGTCGCTGTTTTTGGTACCTAGTGAAGATTGGCATACAAATTTTTGCCCTTCCTTCTGAAATGTTGATCTTATATGTCGGATAGTGTCAATTTAACTTTTAACAAAGTCGAATAAGATGACTGATCTTATTGATGAGACAATGCTAAATATTTAATTACTTACTTGGTTTCGTGATGAAGGATGATGGTATCCTGATAAATGAAACTTCAGTGTAGTAATTGATTGTGTATCTGATTTTGACACTTGTCATTTGCAAGATCTTGTTTCAGTTGATAAAGATGGAAATTTGTATAGACCTTTCTGATTTTGGTATTTTGGACAGTGATTCTATTGAAAAAGAAAATTGTGTTCTCATGAAGATAGTGGATAAATGACTGACATACTAAACGGTAATATTTTGAACTCTCCATTTTGAAAGCGCTAAAATAGAGGACAGAGGCGCTATTTCACAGAAACGCTAGAATAGAGTCCCAAAGCATTGAAACAGTTGACAAAAGTGCTATTTTGACAGAAGCGCTAAAACAGTACCCGAAGGCGTTGGAAAAATGGATGAAAGCGCTGCTTGACAGAAGTGCTGAAACAGTACCCGAAGGCACTGGAAAAAATGACAGAAGCGCTGAAATAGTGGCCGAAAGCGCTGGAAAAAGTGACAAAAGCGCTATCTTGACAGAAGCGCTAAAATAAAGACTATAAGTGCTAAAATAGTGCCCAAAAGTGTTGTTTCATGAAATCGCTAGAACAGTGACCTGAAGCGCTGAAACAGGTTTTCCAGAATGCTAAAACAAGACTTTTCAAGACTCTCTATTGTAAAATCTGATCTGGCCTTGTGGCATACTGTATCAAAGATTGTGGAAGATAAGAAGGATGAATCCATTGACTACGGTTGTGGTATTGTGTGAGAGCTCTTCTCTGGAAGAAGGCTCGTGAGTAGAGTTGTTCTACTAGGTTGATGCAAGAAGTTAGGTCCACAAAAAGCTCAAAAAGTGGAAGTGTTTTTGTTGTTTTTCAAAATTTGTCACACTTGGATTGAAAATTTGAGGCACTTACACAATGAATATTAAAAAAATCTGGTAATATGAAATTTAGAATTTAGAATTTAGTTTCCAAATATGTAATTTATTTAAATACTCAGATGATAGAAATTAAATTTTGATAGGGATGTATAAAAACAACTTTTTAAAAGTCCCTATTTTCTTACCATACTATGCACGTGTACAGACACCACTTTTTGACCCAAATAAAATAATTTTTCTAATTCCTTTTGGGGAAAGAGAGATAAAAACATCAAGATTGATGAGGAATTTTTTTGTAATTTTTTTTTTAATATATTTTTTTTAATTAAATTTTTATTGGCCTTAATTGTTGTTTTTAAAAATCAACGTGTACGGACAACACAATTGGACATAAAATTTAAAAAAATTGAATATTTTTTTTTCATTGTGTACAGAATTATCTGAGGATTGATGCCATATAATTTTTTTACAAGGAACTTAACAAAAAAAAGTTATTTAAAAATAAGAAAAACCTGATATTTCAAGTTTATGGGCTAGTTTTCTTAGAAATTCATTAAAAAATAACAAATATAATCCAATCTTAAGAAAAATTATATATTTGGAAAGTAGACATTTTTTTCTCTAATGGGTTTTAATTTCATAGATTGATTCAGAAAAAAGGTCCATTAGTCATATTGCAAAATTTGGACATTTTTTTGGCTGAAACTTCCCCTCTTTGTGGACCCAACTTCTTGTTTTTACCCTACTGCGTAATCTAATGTGTGACCCCTAGCAAAATCGTGATATCTGTGGATGAATGTTCTATGTTGTAAAAAGAGTTTCCGATTTTGATATAGAAAACGATTTCTCCTTAGGCTATCTCTGTAACCGTAAGGTTTCTTGGGTTTTGTGATTTTGATTTTTCTCTTGACAAACGTGGTGGACTTCCACTTTTGCAGCATGGATTTTCTGATTTGTTTTGACTTGACATTTTCAAGATGATCTTTAATCTGATTTAGATGAATTTGTGAAAACACAGCAAGCAATTTTGAATAAGTGTTTTAAACTGAATAGATCGTGTATGTTCAAAAACCATGAATGGTCTTTATTGATTTCAATAGGTTATTTTGACAATTGTACACAAATCAAATAGACTCACACTTAAGGACAAATAGGTCATCATTATACTCACAACCCACATCTTGAATTACGTTGACTCACACAGCAGTGTCACCCCGTAGAGGGCGCTCGTGTTTTTGTCGCTTCGAAGTGCGTACTCAAAGTGACAAAAGTGGATACCGAATCTCTGAGAAAACAATCGTTGGTAATTATATGGTGAGTGTCTTGGGGGCAGATTCTTCCCTCCCCTTGCACCATGAGTATGACAATGTATGGATACTGACTCGACGGGATACTACTCTATGGTTCGTAAAAAGGGTTCCGTTCGGTGCGGCAATTGATAAACTCCCTCAAGAGACCTCTCAATCTTTAGAACAAAGATTTTGGGGATGGTTATCTTTCTCACTACCGTCAGGTTGGACTTTCATCAACAACTTGCATTTTTATTATAGTGGGTTGGAAAACCTAGCTTTGGTTGTTCCCACTTAGGTCGTTCCAGTAGGGTGAGTACTTTTTCCCACTACGACAGGCTTGCTAAAGGAGTTAAAAAAATGTAAATAGCATGAATTAAAAATGACTCTAGCACTTTGGTCACCTAGTTAAGGGGAGAGCATAAGCCTAATGACCACAAACACAACATATAGATTGTTCTATTTTTAAAGCCCAAAAGGAAATTTTCTAATCTATGTGAAGGTGTTGCTTCACAGAAATCATGTTCTTTTTAACTTATACTATAAGAATATGATGAATATCCTAGGATTGGTAGATTTTCTTTAAGAAAAATAGGAAAGTGACTATCCTAGATCGATAAATTTTAAGAAACTTTGAAGTGACTATCCTAGATTGATCAATTTTAAGAAACTTTGAATTGATTATTGTAGATTGATCAATTTTAGAAAACTTTGAAGTGACTATCCTAGATTGATCAATTTTAAGAATCTTTGAAGTGACTATCCTAGATTGATCAATTTTAGAAAACTTTGAAGTGATTATCCTAGATTGATCAATTTTAGAAAACTTTGAAGTGACTATCCTAGATTGATAAATTTTAATCTAACTGTGAAAAAAATAAAATCTAGTCACGGACGCGTCGGATCCAGAATGATTTTACAAAAGTGTTGGAACAATCCATAGAAGCGATATAACTTTTACTTGAAGTGCTAAAACATAAAAGTGCTGAAATAGACCACTGAAGCACTGTAATTTGCCACGAAAGCGCTAAATCACCGAAGTGCCGAAATAGGCCATGGAAGCGCTGAAGTTCTAAGTGCTGGAATTTTGAACGAAAGCGCTGTAGTAACACGAAAGCGCTGAAATAGAGCCCAGAATTACTCTATTTTTCCACCGAAGCACTGTAATTTTTGACGAAAGCGCTGAAATAAAACTCGTCGAAAACCTGCACATCACTTTTAGAAAAAAAAATTGATAAAATTGGGGTTAATGCCCCACGGTGGGTGCCAAACTGTAAGTGTGAAATAAGTGAATAAGCACAAAGGACACTTCTTAATACGACATTATATCAATAGACAAGTTAAATGAATCAATTCAAAGGAATTATCTATCAAAAGCGTCATATTGCTCTCTATCTCCAAAGATTTATTAAATCGAAATTGCTCTCAGATTGTGTAAGCAAATGACTGTTAAAATGACTATCTGAAGAACGAGATGAATACTAATGCAAAACTATATGATAAATCAATTAAACTAGCATCTATTGACATGAAACAGATAATTGCAGCTACAGGAGGCAACCATGATTGTGAAAACTTGATTGTTGGATGCTTGGATGCTTGATGTCTGGATTCCTATAGAGTAAGAGTGCATAAAATAGATTATCTGGATCTCTTCTTGGTTGAATGAGGCTTGTATTTATAGATTTCTTGGCTGCAAAAATGCACAAGGAAGACATTGAAAGGCTTGGATTCAATCTGGAGGATTTAATGGTGAGAGATGGAGGAGATGGAAAGAAAGATGGAGATTGTCTCTACCCATGAAAACACCAGACAAGAGAAGAGGAAAGATTAATGGAAGAGGATTGAGAGATCAAATTCCAAATTTGTCTCCAGTTTGTCTCCAAAACTTCCCGTGAAGTTTCAATCAATTAATTTAGACATGATTTTGACATAAATTAGACATAGGATATCTAATTCATTTTTGAGGAAATATAGATTGGAATATTCCTTATGCCTTAATTCAAATATTTTTGATTTATTTAAATTAGGAAAAGGGGAGATAAATAATTTAATAAAACAAACAATAGGATAGTTTATTAAATTAAATAGAAGAATACGACAATTAATCAATAAAACGTTTGATCTTTATTTAATTAATTTGAGATCGATGTGATAGAATAAAATAGGGATTTGATAATTAAATCGAACAAAGTATTTATTTTTGTTTATTTAATTAAGAGGAGATTAGAAGAAATTATGAAGATTGTGAATGTGAACTATATAAATAATTATTTCTATTTATTTAAACAGTAGATGAATTTAAGATAATTAATCAAATAATTAGTATTTAATTAATCGGATGCTCCAGACCATGTTTAGGTGTATACAATATGTATTATGTATGTGTGGGTTTATGTAATCTCGATTACATAGCCTTAGGGGATGTTATCAATTGTCGATGAACATGTATGTTTAATTATCTTTTAAAAAAAAAAAAAATTGGTTCACTTAAGTCGTTAATTACAACTTCCTTTAGGGTTACTTGGTGGGGCATTACAATGATAGCTAGAATGTGATCCAACTTAGCTTTGACATTCTCAACACCTTGACCTACTTCTGGACTTCCCCCAAAGCTAGTTCTTATCCCAACCACTTTTCCCAAGAATAGTTATACCTAAAGGTTTCATTTTAACTAGATCTATGAAATTTTTCTCAATGTTAAAAAAATTCCAAAAGATCTAGATCATTCACATAAGAAATTCCATAAAAGTGCTCATACATAAGTTTTCCAAAACATGTTTTTTATTATAATAATAAAGGATTTCGATTTCCTTGAGTTTACATAGAATGAATATTCAAAGAGTCTAAGGGAGAGTATCCCTCAAATTCACGCTCTGATACATAACTTCATGGGGTATACCCCTCAAATTTTTTCTCATATACATCATCAAAAGGGAAATAACCCTCTGATCTATACTCATATACATAGTTTTGAGGTACATAACCCTCTAATTTTCCACTCGTGGATATTATAATTACTTTTGCTAAAGGAATAATATGAGGATCTGTAAATATCATGACTAGAATAACACTACATTACGAGGGAATATCCCTAGAAAGTGATAAGGAGTCCAACTTGGCCGAGGATACAAGAGGTACAAAGTTGATAGATTCTCACATCCTTATCCTGTCTTGACTAATTCATGAAAGGGAATGACTGAAAATCTTAGTATAGCTCAACCAAATGGCGTTTCCATAATTGGTTCCCTCAATGATTCAAACAAGGGCTTCTCTTTCCTTCTTGGCCCATAGGTAGCACTAATTTCTCATTATTGACTTTCTTACAGTCATCTTGAGACGCACCATCTTGGTACAAGAATTTCCAAAAATTAAACTCATATAATGTTGGATTAGAAACATAGTGAGCACATAGGTTCTAGAGTTGAACTTGGTAGCTTTGATACCATGTGTAACATTCCCATTTCTCTACCTAGTAATTTTTCTATGTTTTACCCACAAGTGAATAGTTTATGCAGGGTATGTGCAGGATCATGATGGGCCAAAAAGTGGTGATATGTAAGCCATATGATGGCCCATGTGGCTGACGACCTTTTTTTTACCAAAAAATGATGAAACGAAAAGGGTTTTTAGAGGAGATTCTCAGCTTTCCACCATATAAATTATGCTTTAATTTGAATTTAATAAATAATTATTATTCATTTTCTATTAGAATTATGAATAAAGTCCTGATTGATAGGCTAATTGAAAAACATCTATAACTTTCAAACGGTATCAAATTTTTTGAATCTAAAATATGTGTCACATTCTATGCTTCGCATACTATAGGATTAAAAAAATAAAATTGAATATCATGAAATTTTGACCAAGTTAAGGTTGTTAGACATATGAGCTTTTATATATTTTTAAATTTGTAACAAAAAATTCATAATTAATTATTTACTTAGAAAAAAATTATAAAAAAATATGCATCACATTGGGACATGAGTCCTCTACTTATATATAAAATATTATAAAAAACTATTATCATTTTATTGTGGTTAGGGTGGTCAGACAGACACCTACTTCTTTTTTTTACCCTGCAATTTAAATACTACTGTATTGAAATTTCAAATTTTCACCAAATAGATTTTTTTTTTAAATAAAGGTCTAGTAGTTTAAAAACTACATTCAATTTTCTACAAATTCTTTTTTTAGATTTTTTTGAAATAATATAGATAACTTATTCAAATTTTTACGTCAAGTTGTCTAACTCTGATTTTCTGTCTTTTTATTGCCACTTAAGGGCCTGTTTTTTCCATGATGATCCTACACATACCTTGCATCTAACATTATGAGCAATAAAAAAATTCTTTTCTTTTCAATAATAAATGCACCATTTGAAACATAACCTTTCCAAACTTTTCCATTGCATCATCAAAGAATCATTTCATCAAATATAAGTATGATTTCACTTTACATATGTTCAAGATAAAAGTTCACATTTATAATTTCCATATAGATGGATACATGATTGCATACATAGCTTCAACAAGCTTACTTGAACTAGAAATACAAATGGGCTAGAATGTCCTTCTCCCAAATATTGGCTACCAACTAAATGAGGAGAAGCATCACTCAAGCACTTTTTTACCAATCATGGACTTACTACAGTCCCCCATCTACCAAACTTGGTGAGATGACCCTCTCTTTGGTGAAGAGATTGGTTTGGTAACCTCATCCTTCCTTTAGCCTTTCTTGATAATAGTGATGAGTCATACATATCTAGAGCTACCATAATGTGGCTACAACTACATGTATGACATACCCAACCTAGTATGTAAATCATATCACAGTCAACTGGCAGTTTAAATAGTGGCTACTTACACTACTTTGGCCAAAAATTATCACCCAACACTTTGAGTGAGGGTTATCTATTTCACCACCTTAATTTTTCAAATTTTTTTACCATTAGTATTATATTCGAGTGTTATACCCTTTCCTATGGATTATACTAACCCTAGGAATAATCTTCCCATTAACTCATATCTAAAATACATTTCTACAAGTATCTCAAAATAACTCTATCTTATGTTGCATTCATATAGTATTGATATACTACATATAGTACTAAAAATCTATGTATAGTACAAATAGAATACATTCATTTTAATCTAATATAGTATAAATATCTATATAATTATAAACCAAAAAGAAAGGTTTCACAAATTCAAGAATCAATCAAGAAACATGCATGCACATCCAAGCATCATAACACACATAAAATAAATTATTTCCAAACATGGCAACATGAAAAAACAATCTTTCCAACATGATAACAAAGGAGTAGAAATCAACAAGCCTGTATAAAATCTCCAATTGATTATTCTTCCTTTCTAGCTTAATTGCTCAAGCTCACTTGCAATTTCTTCTAAGAACAACCCAATCCCCACTTCTAGCCTCTTACAAAATATCTCAACAATACTAATGAAAAATAATAAAACAACTCACTAAATCTGAAGCTCTCAACTCACTTTGCACATAAAATAAAATTGAATAATCAGATTGAAAAGTGTAGAAAATGGTAGAATGAGTACCTCTATATACTAAAATCTGAGCAACCAAAGGCTACGAACAAGCTAAGAATTCTACCACCTTTCTATTCCCATGCAATGAATCATCAAAATAACTTACAAATTTACAACACATAACATTCCTCACCTTTCAAATGGTTGTGTCGACTTGTTTCAAGAGACCACAAGACTCGTTTACTGAGTCAGATGAACAACAAGTTTTTTAGTAGGTTTCTTACTTGATTTAAAAGTTGACTACCCCTCTAAATTGGTACCAACTAATCATTGACTGAGTTTAGACACATCTATAGGTTTAAGACTCCATTTTGCTTCCAAAACGCTTCAGGTTTTGATGCCACATTTCATGTTTTGGTGCCCTTATAGATAGTGTTGTTGAATACTTCTTCTAGCATTTTAAACTCTACACATTTCATTGCCAACATTTCACTTTATGCCAACAAACACACATTTTGAACTTTGACTTGGTTGCCTCTATGTTTTATGCACATGTTTAACACTATGCAACACATTAACAAGGCAACGCTATATGTGCATAAGTTTAATTTAAAGAACTTCACTATTATCAGTTTTAGCACTGTATAATATGCTTGAATATATCTCAAATAACTATCATTTATATATCATATATATAATATATATATATTCATCTTAATATATATATATTAATCTATGTACTCATTGCTCATGATTATCAAATGCATTAATTTCCAACATATATAAACATATATTGAACAACATTACATATATATACACACAAAATTATATATAAATTTATATTAATATGTATGTATCTATATTATTCTATACATATGTATTAATATATATACATAATATTATTCTAATAACTTTATAAAAATATGTATACTCTAATATCCATCGATCGATATATATACACGAAGTGTATATATATGTCACCTTAGTGGGTGATCCTTGTAATACCCCTCCATTTTGTTTCTCGTTCGGTTTGCTTTATGCTATGTTTGGTTGCAGTTACCTTGCTTCTGGATACATTTTGTTATAATGTTTTGATCGCTACTATTGAGCGACAACTATTATTGTGGGATGTAGTTATCTGATTATTGTTTCACATGTATTATGGATTAATGATGTTGTAGAGTTAACATGAGATATTATTATGAGATTATTGGAATTATGATGAAAGTGTTAGTTTTGATGAGTGTATTGGTGAAGAGGATGGTTTTGCATCACTCGTTTGCAAGCGCCCTGCGAATCCGTAATTCCTTCTTCATGGTGTGTATTATATATGTTGGATATATTGTATGATATTGTTTACTTGGTTGCAGGATTGCAGGTATATGACATTGAATCCACCTGGTTTCACAGGTTTGAGCATGTTGATCCAACGGTTAAGTTGAATGGGAGATAGTAGCTAGGTAACATGTGTCAAGTTTACACCCTAGCCTTAGTGTCTCGTCAGTTGTGTGTGTCGAGTCATTGTCTGTCTTGCTTTAATGTTATTTAATTCTGAAGCATTCTTGATTTGGAAATAGATATTTAGAATAATTGCATTTAAATCATGTTGATGGTTATTTAATTTAAATAATGTAATGTGGATAAAAGTTTATATTTAAATTAATTAATTATATTTAAATTATTTAATTAATTAAATTTAATCCAAGGGGGTTGAATTTAGTTATTAAATAATTTAATTAATTAATTAAACGTGATGTAAGAGAGTGAAAGGAAATAAAAGAATTAAAATTAATTTTGAAATTTAATTTCAACGTGTGGGAATTAAATTAGAAATTGTAATTAAATGTTTATTCGGGAAATTAGTTGCATCTTTGGAAATTAATTTATTATTTGAAATTGCATTTTAAATTGAAAGTGGGTTTTCAAAAAGTGAAATTGAAAGTGAAATTGAAATTGAAATTGAAATTGAAATTGAAATATCTAATTTGCATGTAATGTGAATTAGGGTTGAATTAGGTATTTTTGATTTATAAAGAATACATTTTTTAATTTTAGGGCAGGAAAGTTTTTAGAAAAATACATTTTTACAGCAGGGAAGAAATTTTGGAAAATTTGCACAAGGGTTTGAAGAAAGTTTGATTGTAGAATTGATTGAAGGAAAGATTGTTTGCATTTGTTGGATTTTGGATTGGATTCTTTGGAGGATTGAAGAAAATTCAAGAAATCTTTGGAGGAGGCTTGCATCAGAAATTCATCTCTTCCTGTAGCTTCTTGTACCAGGTTTTCCTCTTTGTGTTTTATTGTTCTTGATTGTTTTTTTTTAAATAGTAGTGATTAAAGATTTGTTTGTTAAATCTATTTTAGAAAACAAACTTGATATTAGAAGAAAAGAATTAAATAAATTTACAGCCTTTGCTTGTGAAAATTCTTGAGTGAAAATTGTGAAAACCTTAGTTGAATTTAAATTATTTGGAGAAATTGATTTTATTGTTATTGAAATCAAACATAGAGATTGAACAATGCATTTAGAATGTTTTTAGAAAATGAAACTTTCTATTTATTATCAAAAAACGGATTTTAAAATCTGCAGTATAGTTATATTTTCATGGTAAAATGGTCTGATTGCGTCACCTATAACTTCACTTTTACAAACTGGGTTTTCAGGAAATTTAAAGGGTTTTTGCATTTTGAATTTTTTCTTGCCTTTGTCTAAAAATCGTAAATACTCAGATCATAGTTTTTGAGTTATGCTTAAAACATGAGACTGCTATTAAGTTATTTTTCCCATGGCTATTCTGAAAATAAAATAATAATAAATTGATATTTATAAATATTAAAATATTATTTAATAATATTTTATATTATAATTTATAATACTAAAGTATTATATTTATTTATATTATTTTAAATAAAATTTGTATATTAGATTAGTGGAATTAAAATTATAAACATATGGGAAATTATTGTTATTTTAAAATGGCTTGTTAAAGTTTAATTGAAAGAGTTAAATATTTGATTTAAAGAATGCAATATATTATTGAATAGAGATTTAAAATTGGATTGATTAGTGTATATGGAAAATGGATAGAGAAACAATATGTTATTATATTAAAGTGATTGAATGTGTTGAATAGAAAATTGAATGAGATGTAAGATTTGGTTAGGAAATGGAAAGAGTTTACTTGTATGGATTTGTGTCAATTTAAAAGTAAATTAAGAAGTTGTTTTATTGATGAAGCAATTAATTATGTTATTTATTAATTTCTATTTAGATTAATTGAATCATTGTGATTGGATTATGAAAGAGACATGGATTTAGTATATCCAAAAGTAGTATCTTCCTCATGCTTATCTTAAAGGATTTAATTATTTGTATTCAGTAAAGGGAAGTAAGTTTAATTGTTTTAGATTTCAATAATGAAAAGGGAAATAGGGGTTATGATTATTTTAGATGACCTACTTATCATGTCTTTGACTTTGTCAACACTACCTATTGAATGAGTATGGATTTATGAAATCCAAATATTAGATTTGATTGATGACTGGAATGCTTTTGTTGCTATGTCGTCAAGTTGCATTGTTGGTTTTGGGATTTAGTATTAGTCCTAAATTATAAGTCTTCCAGAAGAACTTAGAGGAGAAGGGTTGTTGAATCTTTATGCCATCCAGTTGTTTCCCCTTGGGTAGTGCATGGCGTCTTCTCAGTTTTACCCGGTTTTCACGAACGGGGATGTTTGCACCTCCTTGGTTTAGGAGCGGATTATGGGATCCATGTCTCCTTGTATGGAGTGACCTTGTTATGTGGTTTCATCTTATTTCCTCCTATGAAAGGAGTGGACTATGTGTTGTTTCCTCCAAGATGTTTGGAGTGAGATCTTTTGTACCTCCTGTGAAAGGAGTGGACTATGTGATTGTTGCCTCCAAGATGTTTGGAGCGAGTTTCTATTATTTGTATCCTCCTTGTGTTGGAGTGGATTATGATGCCTAGTTGGTATGCACTTGTGGTTCCCTTGGTGGATTGTTTGGGTGTGTGTTGTCGAATAGAAGAGTGGCTTTTGTTAGGGGCCGGAGCCCAAAGTGGTAAACTGGGTAACCTTCAAAAGTGAGTTGATCAAGTGATAATTAAATTAATGTACTTAGATGATTAGGATGCAGTTCACACTAATCAAGATAATTTACTCCTCACTCATAGACACAAGGGCTCATTTAGACTTGGGATGAGTGAGAAGGCCTGGAATGGCAAGATCAACTATCTTGTCCTTGCGAGAGGTAGTTGATTCCGCATGAGTGAGTATGAGTGCCGAGATTCAGTTGAGGCCACCAGGATTACTTGTGCCGGAGCCTATGAAGAATGCCCAAAGGAGATCTCATGACAAACCTTGCGATGACACTCTATCTATGACAACTGTTGTTAATTATTTTATGTGTATGGTTATTTGAACATACTTGATCTACTTTATGTCTGGAAGCAATGTGACCTATGTCAGTGATGTTGGAGTTGTACTTGTATTGTATTTGATTTGTACTTGTATTGTACTTGAGTTGTACTTGATTCGTACTTGTATGGTGAATGAGTTGTACTTGTTAATTCATTTGGTTGGTTATAACAGTATGAGTCAGTTTTGAGTTTGCCTTTGGTTAGAGGTAGTAGAATCTTTGTCCATGTTACTTTGTTACTATCTCCTAGCATGGGGGGTGGGCCTTCAGGTACCACATTGGTAGGGTGGAACATGCACCAAAACCGTTGGGTCCCCATCAATCTTCAGTACTTGGTGGCGAGACATCCAGATGGACAGCTCGTGGTTCTTGTTGTAATTACTTGCATTGTAATATTTTAATTTGTATAAGTTATTTTATCCCTCTTATGATTATGAGGTGGAATTTTGTAATTGTAACCTTGAGTACTATTGCCTCATTCTGGGAATGAGTGATGTAACTATTGGATTAAGATAATGTTTATGAGATTGTATCTTGGTTGATTATCTTATTATGTTATGTGGTATTCTTATGATGTATGATGGTTACTTCATAAAGTTCATAAGGCTATGGTTATATGTGATATGTATGTGTGGGTTTAAGTAATCCTAACCTTGTAGCCTTAGAGGTTGTTGTTAACTAGTAAGTGAATGTGTATGTTAAATGCACTTTATAAAAAAAAATTGGTTCGCTTATGATGTTAATTGCAACTTCCTTTAAGGTTATTTGGTGGGGCATTACAATCCCACAATAGTGGTTTACAATTTTTGGCCAAACTGGACATTGAAATTATTATTTTTAACCAAATCTTCACATTCGGGCACCTATAACGGCTAAACCATGAGGAATTTGAAGATGATGCAAACTAGAGTCTCGTCACATTTTCTTTGTAGATTCTAAAAAAAAATTTTAAAAAAATTTGGAACTAGATTGCACTTCTTTTTCCATCTCCCACAAAAAATGGTTTTTTTCAAAAAACAACATTTTTAAAAAGTGACGCTCACCGTATACAACATAAATTTTTTTGTATGAAGCATAAAATTCTAATTTTTTTGAATTTAGATTTGTAGCTATGATATCTAGCAATTTCATTTGGTCTCATATTTCTTTATTGAATATTTTTTTCTTAATCAAGTTTCGAAGTCAAATCAATTGCAATTCAGACATAGGGGGACTGTATACAACATAACTTTTTTTGTATGTATCTAAATTCAAATTATTTTTTTTTTTGAATGGATCAAGGACATCAATACCCAACACAAAACATATTTAAAAGTTTTATTTTGATAATCTGCTATTTTTCCACATGTGCAAAATAAAGAGCTTTATTTTATGTGAAAAACCTATGTTTAATAAAACTAAAAAAACACATACATAATAAAACCAAAACATATTAAAATTATATTTGTTGGATAGCTCGTTCTGAGGACTACCAAATTCTAGTTGGGTTTTTGAAGATTCCTCCATTTTCATCCTCAACTCGAGCTCCGAAGTGCCAAAATTTAGGTTTCTTTTTATGTCTCAGGTGGGGGATGAGGGATAAGGGGGGTTCGTATGAACCCATAGGGGTTTGATTGAACCATGGTTCGAGCGAACCCCTTCAAAGAGGTTTGGTTGAACCCCTTTCCTATAATTTTTTTTTTTTTTTTGGCAGCCAAGATTCAAAGGGATTCGCTCGAACCCTGGTTCATGCGAACCCCTTATTGGTTCACTCGAACCAGTAGGTTCGTACGAACCCCTAAAATCACTCTTTTTGCCTTGGGGTCATTTTTTGTGAGTTTTCCTTCCTCACTTGAATTGTAAACCACTATTGTGGCTTCACCCTAGTCCAATCGGTATTCCCATGCATATGGGTAATCCATCCATGAGCATGCATAGATACATCTACCTACGTATACTCATGTACATATTCACTCATATATATGAGTTTATCATACACACATACATATATACATTTTATGTATATATCTCATCGATATAAAAATAAACACACAAGGAAGGACTTCCACTCAACATCAAGACTTAATCATATTCCTCAATCCAAACATCCATAAAACAAGATTGTAAACAAAAGTAAACATTCATAACCAAAATTTAAGATCACTTACCATTTACTCGAACTGAATTGACTTAACTAAGACCAACTAGGGCATGAGTGTGTGTATGCTCAGTTAGCCTAAATTAAGGGTTACCAAAACAAGTTCTTCTCCTTAGTGATACTTCCCCTCTCTTCCAGAGGTTTGAACTTTTTCCTGCATTCAAATTAATACATCATAATAATATAGTTAGCCGATAGCAATACATTCATATGCATCACATATATTTCATACATATAATCTTTATAAATAATTTAATTGAATCAAACATTCATTCATCATACTTCCATCGAGATTCATATACAAAACACATTCACATATATTAAAGTAATTTTACCAAAAAAGGTAATAGTAAATAGGTAATAACACATGGGGTGTAACACCAACGTCCAAAGATGTGTTTTTGCATATTCTACATGATTTTACATAATCTCATTCATGCTAACCATTAGGTTTTCTTGTGTTTCAAGGTTGAGTAAATCGAACACCTGGGTAATGTTAGGCTCTCTCTTAACTATTTAGCGATGTAATTGTTTTGACATTTTTTTCAATATTAAGACTTTCATCTTTAATTTCATTTATTTGTGTCTATTTTTTGTCAAAAACTAGTGTTTGGTATATTTTACTTTATTTTTTAATCATTCATTGAAATTTCAAATAAACTACATTTTTATAAAGTAGACTCCATTTTACACATATTCAAGAAAAATGATTTTCAAGTAGTTTTCAAAAATTATAGAGGTAGCATGGCCAAAATTCTATTTTTTAGGATGTGTCCACTTTGAAAATTAGTAAAAAATCAAATATTCATTAAAAAATTATCAAAAAAGTTAGGCATAAACTACATGAGCTGTTAGCTAGTTTCTCATTGAAATAATTTTAAAGATAGAAAAAAATTTAACCTTTTGAGGGAGCCATAAAAGATGCTATGTTATGTTTTTTTGATAAAAACAACACCAATTTTTGTGGTTATTTTTTATTTAACCCTTTAATATCTACCATTTAAAAAATAAAATTGTAGTTTAGAAAGTAGTCTCGAAGCACTACAAACATTAATTTTGTTGCATCTTAAAATTTTGAGTGTAACTATCGTCAATTTCTCATCCAAGGTCAGGATTTATTGATTTTAGAAAGAAAGTGGCCACTTCAGACCCTTTTTTGGTCCCCCATCTTTTTGCACTTACCCTTAATTAATTTTTGAGGTCAAAGTAATTATAATATAGACATAGGTGTATGTCATCACACATTACTTGTTTTGTATGCATTGATTTTTTTTGCTGAAATAATAACTTAAATGCCTAGTGCAGACATATTTTTTTAGATTTTTTCTCTATTTTTCTATTTTTATGCATATGTGAAACAAATACTTTGATGTTTAGTGTCACAAGAAATAAATAAATAAATATAATAATAAAATTATAATGTTTAGAAAAATTATAATAAGAGCTACATACTTACAAACACAATTTCTACATGATTTTATTTAATTTCTTGAAAAGTAAAGAAAAAGTGTTTTTTTTGCCAGCATTTTGATAGGTGTGAAAAAGACTCCATTATGGTTATGATTTAAGACTAGAGGAGTTCTATCCAAGGGGGTTTGATCTAAGGGGGTCTTATCTAACCCTCTTCATTTAGAACTATTTAGATGGAATCCCCCAAGGCCTAAATCATTAGTTTTTCTAAAAAATATGCGATTTCAAAAAAAAAAATAGGATGTCCCATGTTTGGGACTCATTATTATGGGATGAGCCTAGAAAGATTCATGATTTATTTAAAATAAAATTAAAGTTTATTTAAAATTTACACATAAACCACCACAAATCACTAGTTTGCATCATCTTCAAATTCTTAACAATTTAGTTGCGATAGGTCTTAGAAAGTGAAGATTTATTGAAGTGAGCTATTTATAGATTAAAAATGTGTGATTTTTTTGTATCAATGGATCATAATCAATGATCCATCATTAGGATTTATATGCAAGAAACAAAAGAGAGAGGGAGAGAGAGAGTGAAAGAATAAAGTAGCAGATTGGATGTATAAATATGTGTGAAGAGTTTGAGAGAGAAATAGGTCAATAGATCAATTAGTTCAATAAAAATAAATAAAAAGCAAGGATAGGACTAAAACTTAACCCCTAATAATAGGGTGAAAATATGAAACTAAAGAGGAAAAAAGAAAACAAAAATAAAATTCTAATGAAACAAAGAGATGAAAACCAAAAGAAATTAAATAACAATCTAACTAACTAAATAAGAAAAAACTAATTGTAAAATAAAAAATCAAAATAAATCAAAACCAATAATTAAAATGAAATTTAATAATAAAAAACCATAGAATAATAACATAGATTAAATTAGTTTAAGAAACAAAATAATTAGAGAAATTCATCTACTATATAAAATTAAGAAAAAATAAGAGAAATATGACAAAATAACAAATATAAATATAATATACTAAAATGAAAATGATTAAAAATGAGTGAAAAATAGATGTAAAAACCTAAAACAAATCACAATTTTTTGAAAGCATGAAACAAAATAGACAATACAAATCCTAACAAATGAATTTCTATTAAAAAAGTTGATAATTATATAAAGGAAGGATAGATAAAGGAAAAATTATAATTAACATAAAAATGGTAGAATTAAAAGCCCAAAGAAATTAAAGAACTAAATACAAATAGAAATTATTATAGAGTAAAAACAACTTAAAAACAATAAAAAAACCTAATATTGTTTATCAAAAAAGAAAATAGATGGAGAAAACCATACAAGAAAATTATATAAGAAAATTATATAAGAAAATTATATAAATCATTACAAGTTGAAGATATAATTAAAGATACACAAAAAAATATCAATACAATCAGAAAATATTAAATACTAAAATAAAAATAAGACTAAAATGAGTAACAAAAAAGGCATCAATAAAAGAAACCTAAAAAGTATCATAATTTTGAAAGTATGCTATTATAAAATGAATTAAGATACTAAAACTATCTATTCCTCATCTTTCCTTTATAAAGATGATGACGATTTTTAAAAAAGAAACATTGCAAATCGACATTTAAAGTAGCTTATCAAACTAACAAAAAATTAACAAAAATGAAGAAACATAAAAGAAGAAAAAATAATCTATATATAAAGAAGCAAGAAACAAACATACTAAAAAAATAAAAACCAAAAGACAAGATAAAATAAAGGAAAAAATTAAAGAAATAAAAAATAACAAAAAAATTATCAATTAAAGAATGCTAAAAGAATAATAAAAATATGTAAAAAAGAGTATAAAGAAAGAAAACACAAACTAAAACCAAAATAGTATCATGCTTTGAAAATTTTCTTTTTCTTCACTTTTAGGAGCTTCAAATGGTTAAAGTATCAGACTACCAAAGCATAATATTATTTTGGTTTTAATTTGTGATGACTTTGTTTTTACTCATTTTTATTTTTTTTGTAGTATTCTTTTAGCATTCCTTAATTGACAATTTTTTTTGTTATTTTTTATTTCTTTATTTTTTACAATTTTTTTGTTATTTTTATTTCTTTATTTTTCAATTTTTGTTATTTTTTATTTCTTTTATTTATTCTTTTATTTTTTCTTTAATCTTCCGGTTTTGCATTTTTTAAAATGTTTGTTTTTTGTTTCTTTATATATAGATTAATTTTCTTTCTTTTTATCTTTCTTATTTTTTTTAATTATTTTGTTTAATTTGATAGGCCACTTTAAATATAGATTCCTAATCTTTCCTTTCTAAAAATCGTCATCATCTTTGTAAAGGAAAGATGAAAGATGAGGAATAGATAATTTTAGTATCTTAATTTATTTTATAGTATCATACTTTCAAAAGCATGATATTTTTTTAGGTTGTTTTTATTGATGCCTTTTTTTTTACTTATTTTAGTCTTATTTTTATTGTAGTATTTAATATTTTTTTATTGTATTGATAATTTTTTATGTATCTATAATTATATCTTCAATTTGTAATGATTTATATAATTTTCTTGTATGATTTTTTCCATCGATTTTCTTTTTTAATAAACAAGACTAGATTTTTTATTGTTTTTAAGTTGTTTTTACTTTATAGTTATTTCTCTATGTATTTAGTTCTTTGGGTTCTTTGAGTTTTTAATTCTACAATTTTTTATGTTGATTATAATTTGTTCTTATCTCTCCTCTTATTAAATGCTTATTTCTTACCCTTCCTTTGTATAATTATTATTTTTTTAATATAAATTAATTTGTTAGGATCTTTATTGTCTCTTTTGTTTCATGTTTTCAAAAAATTGTGATTTGTTTTAGCTTTTTACATCTATTTTTTGCTCTCATTTTTAATCCATTTTATTTTAGTATATTATATTTATATTTGTTAGTAGTTTGTCATTTTTCTCTTATTTTTTCTTAATTTTATATGGTAGATGAATTTCTTTAATTATTATTTTTCTTAAACTAATTTAATATATGCTATTATTATATGGTTTTGTTATTAAATTTCATTTTAATTATTGGTTTTGATTTATTTTGATTTTGGGTTTTAGAATTAGTTTCTTTTTTTAATTTAGTTAGTTAGATTGTGATTTTTTTTTGTTTTTTATCTCTTGGTTTGAGTAGCATTTCATTTTTGTTTTCTTTTTTTCTCTTTAGTTTTATATTTTCACCATATTATTAAGGGTTAACTTTTAGTCTTATCTTTGCTTTTTATAATTTTATTTTTATTGGTATAATTGACTTGTTGATATAAAAATTTCACATATCAATCTTGATGATGGATCATGGAGTATTATCCAAAATGCTGATACAAAAAACTCACATAGTTTTAATCCAAAAATATCCCACTTCATTATCATGGACTGTGGAAACTTCATGTTTTTAATTGAAGATTTAGCTAAAAATATTGAAATCAATGTCCTACTTTGGTCAAAAAGTGGGAATCATTATTGTGGGATTACCCTCTAGTATTTTCCAATCATGATATTACTAGAAATGACTAACATTATAACACGTATTCATGCTTTTAAGTGAAGATTTAGCTAAAAATGTTGAAATCAGTGTCCTACTTTGATCAAAAATTCGGAATCATTATTGTGGGATTACCCTCTCATATTTTCTAGTCATGATATTACTAGAAATGACTAACATTATAACACCTAAAAGTAACATGTCTTTTGATTGGGTGATATAAATTTTTCAAATCTAAGTATTTATTATCTTGTGTGAATTAATAACTTATTAAAAAAATAGCTATTGATGGAAATCATATCTAAGAAAATAATTAAAGTCAATAATTTTTTTTATTAATCTATTAATATAAAACTAAATTGAGAAATATTAATCATTTATGAAACTATTTGATTATCTAGATGATATATTTACTATGAACTAATTGCATGAGAATATTTATATACCATGAGCCTATTAAAAAGAAAAAAAATAGGGGTATGTGTAGGATCATCACGGAAAAAAAAAAAAAGTTATCAATATTATTTCAAAAATATGTAAGAATAGAATCTGTAGCAAATTGAATTTAGTTTCTAAAATACTAGGTTTATTTTTTTTTTAAAATGTATTTGGTGAAAATTTGAGATTTCAATGCAATAGTACTTAAATTTTAGGGAAAAAATAAGTAGGTGTCTATCTGACCACCCTAACCACAATAAAATGATAATATTTTTTTTATAAAATTTTAGATATAAGTAGAGGACTCATGTCTCGATGTGATGCATATTTTTTTGTAATTTTTTCCAAGTAAATAATTAATTATTAATTTTTTATTACAACTTTCAAAAAATATAAAAACTTGTATTTCTAGCCACCTTAACTTGGTCAAAACTTCATGAATTCATTTTTTAATCCTATAGTATGCAAAGCATAGAATGTGATACATGTTTCATATTCAAAAAATGTGATACCGTTTGAAAGTTATAGATGTTTTTCAATCAACCTATCAATTAGGACTTTAGTCGTAATTCAAATAGAAACTGAATGATAATTATTTATTAAATTCAAAGTAAAGAATAATTTATATTGGTGGAAAGTTGAGAATCTCTTTTAAAAACCCTTTTCATTTCATGAATTGTGGGTAAAAAAAAAGTCGTCAACCACATGTGCTATCATATCACTTACATATCGCCATTTTTTGGCCCATCATGATCCTGCACATACCCATAGATAGATCACTACATCATATTGCACCACTAGGACCTACTAACATAGAACTTGGGATGATTTAATCTTCTTCCAAATGGTTAATTAATTTTAAGAAGAGGCAAGTGATCTTGTAACTTTCTAGATAAGTTTTTGAGTGTTTGAAAACACCCAAGTCAACATGAGTCATTTAAACGAAATAGAATTATAGATATTTAATATGATATAAAAATTTATACAAAAATTTGAATGTTTAAACTTTAGCAAGCAAAGAAAAAATGGAGAAAAAACAGTTTAAATTTTACATAGCAATTTTACTATTCGGATGATCCATATTATACATATTAGTACTTTTATAGAATAATACCACGTGGCTTGATTTAATCCTTCCTTTAATTCCATATTATTCAAGTAATTGTGTTTTCTATAACTTTGATCAATGCTAAGGCATTTGATTTCTTAGGAAAAAATGGTCTATTTGGTGATATCCTACAATGATTTATGGATTATCATAGAAAGAAATATGAAAATAAAAGTTGTAATACATGCATCATCCTTTATGAAAAATGGTAATGGAATCACACTTACCTTTCAAGTACAAAGAATCTTCCTCTAAATCATGACTGTTTTCAACTATGAAGTATCTTCCCAATTAGCTCAAATCTATTAGATTTATTTAGTAATGATTGTTCAATTGATTTATTCTATTTAAATATATTTAAATTGTTCAATGATTATTTAAGTAAAAGAAATTTGATAAAAATAGCACAAATTTCAAGACATGTAAGATATATATTGAAGGAGTATGGAGTGCATTCTAGGGAGCTTTGAGTGCATGTAGACTATCTCCTACAAAATAATTGACAATAAATCTAAGCCTTTAGAGAGGTATAAATTGAATTTTAGAGAGGTTCTTGTAAACCTTTAGTTGTTTAAAATATTTAGTTTAACCTTTTCAAAGATATTTTTATAGAAACCTTTATATCGATCTAAAGTAGTGTAATATGCAGTGTCAATGTGTGGTAGGAGAATGTTCCCTATTTTAGTAATTAAATTGGCAATGACAATATGCATTTGTTAGTTGGAGAATAATTTTGTGGTAGTGGGTGGCTAGGGGAATTTTGAAGCTGCTCAAGTGACAAGGCAATGATAGAGTGGTTGTAGTGCTATTTTTCATTTGGTTTATGACATCAAAACCAAGAAGACTACAAGAATTACAATTTTGATGTCTTGGCCTTTGGATGTTTATTTTGGACAAAACAAAAAGTTAAACCAAATTTATCGATTTTCTAGATGTAATGCTGATATTGCAATGAAGCAAGAATTAATTTTTTTTTTGGAAGTTATCATAGAATTTATTTCTCATTGCACTTATGGTAATAGAGAATATTGTTTTATAATAAGTGTTTTGAAACTTGTCCAAAACATATATTTTTCTCTATAATATTCAATGTTAGATGAAAACATCATTGAAATAAATATATAAATGTTAATACATTCTTCAACAAATAAATGCCTATATACTTAAGTTGACATAAAATGATGATTATTGAAATAGAAAACAATATTACTCTCACATATCTTGAAATTTATAAACATAATAGTAAAAAAAATAAATTTAATGTCATTTATATTTTGAATTTTAATGTCATTTATATTGTATAGGAATACCTAACTAGACAAAGCCAAATAGGAGCAGGACAAGGAGGAAGACCAGAGAAATGAGAATAAATGGCGTTACTCTCATGAGAAAAGGTATAACAATGACGAGAGAGGAAGATAGATAGGATCATAAAATATGGATGCAAGCATAGAAGGCGGTCATAGCTACCATGCACAAGGAAGGAATGACACCCGAAAGAGCAAGATGTTGCCACAGGTGCAAACGAAATCCCTTTAGTTTTTTTTTCTATAAAAATTGAGGCTCTGAGGAATTAGTTGGCTTGGTTAAAATGTACTGGTTTTTTCATCAAATGGGTGGGGGATTGACCTATGAAGGGAAAAATTATACCTTGGTGCCAAAAACAATAGGGAGAAAATATTAGTTTGAGATCCCTACCAAAGGGGGTTTTCATGGTGGAATGCCCAAGCCAAGAGAAGAAAGAATAATTTTGAAAGGGGACCCTATACAATGGATGCATGTAGCAAAAAATAAATGAAACCCTAATCTAGTTAAAATTGTATAACTTGGCAATGGAATATTGGGATCCTAAAACCCTCGCATAAATTGGGAATAAAATTGGGTCACTTGTAATGAAAGATGACAAAATTAAGGAAGGAGATTTCGACAACTATGTAAGAATCTGTATGGGGGTGAGATTTTCCTCCCTTTTGGTAGAAGAGATCAAAATTATATAAGAGTACAAAACTTGAATGCAAAAATTCAAAATGGATGTTCCATTGACAGTGTAAAATATGTGCAAACATAGGAAACCAAGTAGAGATTGTGCGATGATAGCGAACGCAAGAGGGAGTGATCATGAGCAGTTGGCAAAGCTGGGGGACACAACAACCCTCCTTGGAATGGAGGGTTCCGAGAAATTTTTTATGAGGGTCACTAATTCTCATGAGAAATCAGTTGAAGAAATAAATTGGAGGGAGTTAGATAACAAAAAATCTAAAAGATGACACCCCTATTAGCCTTGGAATGCCCCTATAATTTTTTAGCTCTAAAGGACCCTGAAACGAACAAATGGAATCCAATCAACTAAAAATAAGGAGAAATCCTCTGCAACAGAGGAATTAATAAGAGAGGACAACCAACTAGATGAAGAGTTGGAAATAGATTAGGGCGGAAGAACTTGACATTTTGGAAGAAAGAATGTTGATTCAAACAAAATCAAAAGTGAAAAAGCTAAATTTGGGGTTGAGAGAAATAGAGGAAGAAAAACAAATAAAGTCAAATTGGAGATAGTAGCCAAGGCTAAGGGAAAAAGGATTGAGATTCAGGAAGGAATCACCCTTTCCAAGGAGAAATGAGACTCCTATTTCAGGAGGAATCACCCTTCCTGAGGAGAAATGAGACTTGTATTGAAAAATGACATAGGGGAGAGGACCCAATAGTTGAGCATGTTTCAATAGTTGTGATAGTAGTTGTTTATATAATGCTCAATAGTTGTGATAGTAGTTGTTTATATAATGTTCAATAGTTGTGACATGACTACCCTAACTTAAACAAAATGTATTCCTTTGGTCTAAAAAGCAACCAATCATGTGATGCCACATCAATGCTCAACTACCCATGATGTGAATGCACAAGTATTGGTAGCACTTTTTTTGGGGCCTTTTTCGACACCTTGACAAAAAGAATGTTGATGTGGCATCATATTTGATGATGTGGCCCTGAAACAAAGGTTATAAGTAGGGGAGTTGCCAAGTAAGCTTGTGTAAAAAAATTTAGGTGATTTGAAATTTCCACATAGGATTTTGAGAAATATGGAGTTAGGGTGCACAACTATTGGGTCCTCTCCCCTATGCTCAAGCATCAAATGGATTTGAGAAACCTGATATTGTAATGATGCAAGAAAGTTGGAAACCAAGCTATCCTTGGAAGATTTTGGAAAACTCTGAGAAAATAGAAACCGTCACATGGAAATTCCTCCCCTGCTTGTGGTGTGTCAGGGAGTCTAGCTCTACTATGGAATCCATACAAAATAGACTTAGAGGTGATTGAAGAATCAAAGAAATGACAAGCATGTAAAGCTAAATTCAACCCTTTGAACCTAAATTTATTTTTATTCAATGTGTATGGTCTTATTGGGTTGCAATAAAAAGAGAAGTATGGAGCTACTTGATAGCCTTCATTTAGCAATTACAAGATGATATATTTATCCTTGCTAGGGACTTTAATGCAATCTTAGAGATATTTTAAAGGATTTATTGACCACGCCTCTTTGGTTCATATCCTAACTTCAAAAAAAGTCTTCACATGGACAAACATGCATGTGGGAGGGGCTCTTAGGACACAAAGGATTGATCGGTTCCTTATAAGGTGATTGGGCTAAATTCTCATTCACAAGAAAATTATAAATTCTCCCTCTAAGTGGATCAAACTATTTTCTAGTGCAACTCTCCTTATCTGTTGACTTCCACACCCAAGGTTCTTGTTGGAGTTTAAGAAAACAAGATACTTAAGTGGTGGATAAAAGCCCCTAAAATTTAAAGAACTGAATTTTTGAAATTTTTCAAGAAGCTAATATACCTAAAAGGAAAACTCAAGGAGTGGAACAAAACTCACCTTAAGAATATCTTTGCTGAGAAAGATGAAGTAAAAACATAGTTGGAAGAGTTGAATGAGCAGGTTATAAGGAATGGAATGGATTAGGAAGCATATGCAAAAAAAAGGTTCTAAAAGGAAGATATGTGAAACTAATATAAAGGCAAGAAATTTTATGGAGTTAAAAATCAAGACAATGCTAGCTACTTGACAGAGATAGAAATATGAAGATCTTCCATAATGCAACTAAGATTAAAGGAAGATCTAAAAAAATCTCTAGCATTTAGACTAAAGATGGCATCCATGTGGAAACCTGGGAAGAAATAAGTACTATAGTTTAAAAATACTTCAAAGAGTTACTTTTAAACTCCCCTCCCATTTTTGAATCAAGCCAAAAATTCATCCTCAAAATATTCTATGCCTCAAATCTTCATAACTCAAAAAAATAATGTTATATACTTTCATCGAAAGGGGAAGTGAAGACAAATCTCCTAGACCTTATGGATTTCCTATTGAGTGTGAAGTCCAACCGCTACCCTTTCATCTTCATCTTCTAATGTACTTCGTCTGCCCTGAAGAGAACAATATATATTCTTTTTCTTGGTGATAGAAAGAGATGAGTTATAATCTTGTTGCAAATAATAAGAGCTATTTTCCTTACTTTTCCCATGTAGCCATTATGGTGAACCACATAATTTTTGTTGTGTTGTTTGTTTTTTGTGTGTGTGTGTGTCCATAATTTCTTAGATCAGGATTTATTTCTGTTGAGAAAATGTGTCTCAACTTCCACCTTGAAGCCTTTATTTTCATGCCTTGGTGAAATTCTAGTGTTTCTCCAGTTTACCGCCATACCGCACCTGGCCCTGTTCTGCCTTAACCGCTTTACCATGACAGTTAGTTCTTACCCTGGAGATACCATGGTCTAAGGGTAGCGGTTACCTCTTTACCACCCGTAGTCTTGTCCCTAGCCGCGGTGGCTACGGTTGGCTTCGTTCAGCCTATCTTGTCGGTCACCGCCATACAACAGGAGGTTATGTCATTAATTGCTATGGTTGCGGTGTGACTGCCTGCGGTCCGCTCGACAGTTACCGTCGCACCGTGGGTGGTGGGTCCACTCACCGTGATGATCGCGGTGAGACCACCAATGGTCTGGTTGATGGTCACCGCTCTATCGCGAGATGGTCTGTTGACCCCTACAATAGTGCAGTTTGATCACCAGCAGTTCCTCAGACCGATTACCTTGTTGTCGCGGCTAGTGTCTACCTAGATGGCGGTAGCACGAGACAGTTACTTGGCGAGCTCGGTAGGGTCGATGGGTGAGCTCGATCGAGCTCAGTGCTTTACCACCGACTGACTCAGCTAGTGCTTTGGTAGCATGGGGAAGCTTGAGAGAGCCCGGCAGGGCTCACCATATTACCACGGATGGGCCATCTCAGCTCGACAGTGGAGCGGTATGAATGTAGAGAGATCAGACTAGTTCAGGGCTGATTTTGACTAAGTTGGACTCGATGACAGAAGTGATGGGAGAATGCAAGATGGACACATGGCAGTTTGATTGATTCTCATTGGCCAAAGGCATTTGTGGCAATAATAGTAATTGCAGGTTGACTTTGGTTGGCGAACAGGACCCGATTTGGGTGATGGCATTAATGCCTGGGTGGCTCGATGCAGGGAGATCAACATGGGTAGATCTATTGCATGATTGGATCAGAGATTGATGTACCTGGTGATTGGCGGTTGACTGTTTGAATTGAATGCAATGTATTACTTATCAAGTCAAGTACATTTGTGCATGAAAAAGAGATAATTCAAACTGTATGTTAAGTGATAACATTGTAACAGTGAGATAGAACTACAAGTGCTGCTATGAGTTGATCAGAGAAGACTGAACATTGTATGTAATTGTTTTATTACTCGTATACAATTTTCTTGACTTTGTGTGGTGGGTTTTTCACCTGAAAAGGTTTTCCCACGTATATCTTGTGTCAACTCTAAATGCTTGATTTCTATTATCTGTTTTACTAATTGAATTCATCTCAAGTAGTTTTAGAAAGCTATTAGAACCTATTTACGTTCTTCTCCTCTATTGTATTAGTGTCAAGGGAATGTATTCTACACTATTGGGTCTTTAGAGCCTATCCATTTTTCCCTTCAAGGGGTATCAGAGCCTGGCCCATTGTGTTATCCTTGAGAGAAAGCTTAGTTTTTTGTGCTAATACTATTTCAGTTTGAGATGGTGAGTACATCAGGTAGAGTAGACTTTGAAAAATTTAATGGCAGCAATTTTCAGTTGTGGAAACTCAAAATGGAAGACTTGCTGGTGGATAAAGACCTCTCGACTACAGTGTTTGGAACTAAGCCACAAAGCACGATGCAAGAGGCTTGGGATCTTGCTGATAGAAAGGAAAGAGGCCTGATAAGACTAAGCCTAGCTGATTTTGTTCTCTTGAACGTTCATGAGGAGCAGTCTGCAACTTCATTGTGGAAGAAGCTTGGTGATATTTATCAAGGAAAGTCTCTAGTAAATAAGTTATTCCTGAGAAATAAGTTTTACTCCTTGAAAATGGACGAAGGTGCATCCCTTGGAGACCATTTGAACTCATTCAACATGAGTATTACTCAACTAGCGTCTATAGGTATAAATACTGAGGAGGAGGATCATTGCATGCTCCTGTTGTGTTCAAAACTGAAAATTGGGATCATCTGGTGATGGCTATTGGAAGCACAACCACTACATTCAAGATGGATGACGTGGTTGCTTCGCTCTTGTCTGAAGAAATGTGAAGGAATTCTTCTGAGATGGCCAAAGAGGCTCTTCCTGTTCAAGGTAGACCAAAGGAGAAAGGCAAGAAGAAAGACAAGAATTCAAAGTCCAAATCTATAAGGAGATCAAAGTCTCCTGGTAAAAAGTTCAAGGTGAGATGCTGGAACTTTGGGCAACCTGGTCATATCTGGAAGGACTACAAGGAGAAGAAGAAGCAGAATGCCTATGACAATGAATCTTCTCAAAGTGATGTAGACGCCTTTATTGTAGCAGCCTTGACAACTCAAGCATCAGATAATTTCTGGTTTGTTGACTCAGGTGCATCTTTTCACATGATGTCCAATAGAGAATGGTTCTCTAAATATGAGAAGTATGATGGTGGAAAGTTGTACCTGGCAAGTGATTCAACGTTGGAGATAGTTGGCAGAGGAAGAGTCAGAATTCATTTTCCTGATAGGAGAGTGTCAAAGGTATTGGTGGTGTACTTCACATACGAGGTATGGCTCGAAATATTCTTTCTGTCAATAAGTTAAATGATGCTGGTGTAGAAGTTTCTTTTTTAAGTAAGGGATGTAAAATGGCTAGAGGTGCAATGGTGCTGGCTAAGGGTGTTCGTATTGGCACTCTATACAAGCTAGATGCACGTCTTGTTATTTGTAACAGTGCCTCTGTAAAGTCAAGCAATGTTGCACCTGTAGAGAAAGATGAAGACACTTCTTTGGCTACAAATGCTTTGGAGGTAAAACTCCCAGCTGAAAAGACTATGCTATGGAATCATAGACTTGGTCACATAGGTGAGAAAGGTTTAAAAAACTTGAAGAATAAAAATCTTGTAGAACGGCTTGATGATTGTAACCTTGAGTTCGATTTTTGCGAACATTGTATTTATGGAAAACAACATCGTGTTTCATTTTATTCTAGTCCTCATAAATCTTCTGGTATACTGGATTATGTTCATTCAGATATGTTTGGTCCAGTTAATGTTCCTTCATTATCAAAGTCTAGATATTATGTTTCTTTTATTGATGATTGTTCGAGAAGGGCATTTGTATACTTTCTTAAAATTAAATCAGAAGTATTTAGTCGGTTTAAAGAATTTAAATCTTTGGTAGAGAATCAGATTGGAAGGAAAATTAAATGTTTGAGGAAAGACAATGGCGATGAATTTTGTTCTGTAGATTTTGGAAGGTATTTCACTGATCATGGAATTAAAAGGCATAAGACAACACCTTACACTCCATAGCAAAATGGAGTTGCTGAAAGGCTGAACATGACTCTGATGGAAAAGGCAAGGAGTATGCTGAGTGGTGCTAGTCTAGAGCAGAAGTTCTGGGCTGAGGTTGTGGCTACAACATGTTATCTAATAAAAAGATCTCCTTGCTCTGCTATTGTTGATAAAATTCCTTTGGAAGCATGGTCTGGTAAGAAGCCCTCTCTGAGGCATATGTTTATGTTCCAAATGAAAAGAGATCTATGGAGTTGGTGTGAAAGGATACAAGCTTTGGAAACCTATTACTGAGAAGGTTTTGTACAATAGAAACGTGATATTTTGTAAGCTAAAACCTTTAGTAAGTGATCAACAACTTGAGACAGATTAGAGTGACAAGAAGAAGGAAGCAGTTGAGGTTCTTCAAACCCCAAAAAGGGAAGAGTTGCATGGTGTACTAGAGACTGAGGAGAGCTCAAGTAGCTCTGAAAGTTTTGATGATGAAGAACCTCAGCCTGTAAGAAGATCTACACTAGAAAAAAAGAAACCTCAAAGGTATGGTTTCTCATTGTTAAATTCGAACTATACCTATGCTTTAATAGCCAACACTGATGAGCCTAGGACTATGAAAGAAGCAATCAGCATGGCTGATTCGATCTCTTGGCTGCAAGCCATGAAAGAAGAGATGGATTCTTTAAAAATAATGAAACTTGGAATTTGGTACCATTGCCTAAAGGGAAAAATCCTGTTGGCTGTAAGTGGATATTCAAAAAGAAAATAGGCCTTGACGGTAGTGTTGAGAAGTATAAGGCAAGGTTGGTTGCAAAGGGTTTTTCTCAAATTGAGGTTATTGATTATGGAGAGATTTTTTCCCCTATAGCAAAGCTGACATCTATTAGATTTCTGTTATCATTGGCAACTGTGTATGATTTTTAAATTGAATAGATGGATGTGAAGACAATGTTTCTCCATGGTGAGCTGGAAGAAGAAATTTACATGTCCCAGCCTGAGCATTTTGTTGAAAGAGGTAAAAAAAATTTGGTTTTTAAGTTAAATAAATCTCTCTATGATTTCAAGCAATCTCCTAGAATGTGGTACTAGAAATTTGACACATTTGTGTTGTCAAATGGATTTGTGAGATCAAAATCTGATCACTGCATTTATTATAAATTTGAGAATGATCATGTGCTTGTTATTACACTGTATGTGAATGATATGTTACTCATAGGAAATAACAAGACTATGATTTTTGATCTTAAATCTCAGTTGTCTGCAAAGTTCGAAATCAAAGATCTTGGTGCAGCAAGATACATTCTTGGATTGGAGATAACTAAGGATAGAACAAGCATAAAGCTTTGGGTTAGTCAGAGTAAGTATGTGAAAATAGTTCTCTAGAGGTTTAGCATGGATGATTGCAAGTAGCTAGTTGTTTCAATCATGCAGGGAACTAAGCTATCCATTGAGGACATGACTAGTGTGCCTTATGCAAGTGTTTCTAGTAGTTTGATGTATGCTATGGTCTACACAAGACAAGACATTACCAAAGTAGTGGGGGTTCTAAGCCGATTTATGGAAAATCCGAGAAGATCACATTGGGATGCTCTGAAGAGAGTATTTAGGTATTTGAAGGGGACTTCAAACTACACCCTGTGTTACCATGGAAGCTTGGTTGCATAACAGAGGACTCTCAACATTCATGGGTATGTTGATTCAGATTGGGCAGGGGACATTGACAACAGGCGATCCACCAGTGGATACACTTTCATGCTTAATGGTGGAGCAATCAGTTGGATGAGCAAGCGACAGGCTGTAGTTGCTTTATCCATGACAGAGGCAGAGTACATGGCCATAACTCATGCCTATAAGGAGGTTGTTTGGCTGTGGTGTTTATGTTCAAACATAGGATTTAATGTTGGGAAGATCACTATTTTCTGTGACAGTCAAAGTGTCATTTGTTTGGCAAAGCATCCAAATTTTCATGCGAGGACCAAGCACATTGATGTGCAATATCACTTCATGAGGGATATGGTTGAAGATGGAAAGGTCAGTTTGGAAAAGGTGGACACCTTGAATAATGTTGTAGATGCTTTAACAAAGCCAGTTAGCACATAAAAGTTTATTTGGTGCGCAAAATCGTTGGGCCTTCGGGCCTATGATGGAAAATAATTTTTCAAACTCATGGGGAAGCTGGGAGTGTTCACCAAGTGGGAGCTTGTTGAGAAAATGTGTCTCAACTTCTAGCTTGAAGCCCCTATTTTCATGCCTTTGGAAAAATTCTGGTGTTTCTGTAGTTTACTGCCATACCGCGCCTGGCCCTATTCTGTCTTAACCGCTTTACCGCGGCAGTCAGTTCTTACCCTGGCAGTACAACGGTGGAAGGGTAGCAGTTACCTCTTTACCACTCATAGTCTTGTCCCTAACCATGGTGGCTACGGTTGTCTTCGTTCGGCTTGTCTTTTTGATCACCGCCATACCACAGGTGGTTATTTCCTTGATTGCAGTGGTTGCCCTGTGACTGCCTGCGGTCAGCTCAGCCATTACCATCACACCATGGGTGGTGGGTCCACTCACCGCGGTGATCGTGGTGAGACCGCCAGCGGTCTGGCTGACAGTCACCGCTCTACCGTGGGGTGGTATGTCGACCCCTGTGATAGAGCGGTTTGATTGCCAGCGGTTCCTCAGACCGGTTACCTCGTTGCCATAGCTAGTGTCTACCTGGATGGCAGTACCATGGGATAGTTAGTTGGCGAGCTCGGTAGGGTTGATGGGTGAGCTCGGTCGAGCTCACCACTTTACTACGGGCTGACTCAACTAGTGTTTCAGTAGTGTAGGGAAGCTTGAGGGAGCCCGAAAGGCCTCACTGCATTACCGTAGGTGGGTCATCTCAGCTCAGCAGTGGAGCGGTATGAACGTAGAAAGCTTAGACGAGCTCGAGGCTGCTTTTGATTGAGCCGGACTCGGTGACAGAAGCGATGGGCGAATGCAAGATGGACACGTGGTAGTTTGACTACTTCTAGTTGGCCAAAGGCATTTGCGGCAATAGCAATAATTGCAGGCCGACTTTGGCTAGCGAAGAAGACCCGATTTGGGTGATGGCATTAATGCCTGGGTAGATCGATTGCATGATTGGATCAGAGATTGATGTACTTGGTGATCAGTGGTTGATTGTTTCAATTGAATGCAACGTATGACTTATCAAATTAAGTACATTTGTGCATGAAAAAGAGATAATTCAAACTGTATGTTAAGTGATAACATTGTAACAGTGAGATAGAACTGCAAGTGCTATTGTGAGCCGATTAGAGAAGACTGAACATTATATGTAATTTTTTTATTACTGGAATACAATTATGTTGAATTTGTGTGGTGGGTTTTGTACCTATAAAGGTTTTCCCACGTATATCTTGTGTCAACTTTGAATGCTTGATTTATGTTATCTATTCTACTGATTGTATTCATCTCAAGTAGTTTTAGAAAGCTATTAGAACCTGTTTATGCTCTTCTCCTTTGTTGTATTAGTATTAAGGGAATGCATTCCGCACTATTGGGTCTTTAGAGCTTGTTCGTTTTTCCCTTCAATTTCTAATTTAATTTTCTCTTTTAAAATTAACAATTTGTATCAAATCATTATGGTGTCCAATTTTTTGGCATGAGAGGTTTGAGTTTGAGTGGGATCAATGTCATTTGATGAAGGAAAGATTGAAAGGCTCAATGGTCACAACTATCAACTATGGAAAATGCAGATGAAAGATTATTTATATCGAAAATATTTGTGGTGACCATTACATGGTAAAGGAAAGAAACCATCAAGTATGGTAGATGAAGATTGGTACATTCTTGACAAAAAATGATTTGGGAGCCATTCGGTTGTGTTTATCCCCAACAGTGGCATTTCACATATCCAAAGAAATAACAACTACCGATTTGATGAGTACATTGAATAAATTGTATGAAAAGCCCTCTACATTGAACAAGGTAATTTTAATGAAGGGCTTGTTTAACATGAAAATGGTTGAAGGTAGTTTTGTTACAAACCACTTGAATGAATTTAATACTATTACGATTCAATTGTCTTATGTAAAAATGGTTTGTGATGATGAGATTCAAGCTCTCTTAATTTTGAGTTCTTTGTTAGAAAGTTGGAATAGCTTAGTTATGGCAGTTAGTACTCAATTTCTAGCTCAAATACATTAAAATTTGATGACGTTGTTGGTGTAATTTTAAGCGAGGAAATATGAAGGAAGAGCATTGGTGAGACTCCAGCATCAGGTAATGTTTTGAGTGCAAATGATAGGGGAAGATCAAGTAGAGAAAGAGGTAAAAATTCAAGTGGTCATGAGAATTTGGAAGGAAGGTTGAAATCCAAAGGTAGAGAGACTGGTTGCTAGTATTGTGGCAAGCAAGGCCACATCAAAAAGAACTATTGGTCTTTCAAGAAGGCGGAAAATCAACCAAAATAAGATGAAGCAAATGTTGTATGTGAGGATTTCAGTGTTCTTATTTTAACCTCAAAAGAAACAACAACAAATTTTTGGGTGCTTGATTCAAGAGCATCATTTCATGCCACTCTATGCAAGGAGTATTTGAAAAACCTACAAACATGTGATTTTGGTAAGGTTCTTTTTGGAAATAATGAATCTTGTGATGTTATTGGTAAAGAAGATATTTTGTTAAAGTTAGCCAATGGAAATAGTTGGCTATTGTGGGATGTTAGATCCCTTAGCTCAAACAAAATTTGACTTCAACTGGACAATTGGCTTCTCGAGGGTGTGAAGTCACCTGTGGATCAAACAAACAAAAAGTAACAAAAGGGGCCTTGGTAATTGCTCAAGGCAGAAAAATAGGCACCTTGTATATAATAGAAATTAATGTTGAAGTGGGAGTTGTTCACTCCACGCCAACTCCTTTGTTGAGTGAGATCTTGGCTGCAAGGAAAAGGTTTTTGGATAGGTTAGATGATGAAGTTGATTTAGTTGTTGAAGAATTTCTTAATATGTTGGAATCTGATTGAGATGAAAGGGATAGGTATGATGTTGATGATGAGGTGAATAGCTATAAGGCTATGTGAAAGTATAGTCATATTCTTCCCAGGGCTGATGCAATTGAAATGGAGTTAGCCGAAAGGTTGAATTATTTTGCATACAAAGAGACAGGATTGGATCAACATGCAATCAAAATTTTTTCCAAGAGCTTCGAGATGGTTCTAAGGACTCTAGTTGAGAATGGTGGATTAAATGTTTTGGATCAGATGGAAAAGTTTGATTGTGTGGGTACTTTCAAAGCACTCAAGCTTAGAAATGAGTAGACACTTGAAGTTTCTACAAGAAATGTCTCAGACAGGAAAGGTGAAATCAACGTGGGTCCCATAAACCTTATTGTTGATCCTAGAAAACATATTGATGAATGAGCTCTTGAGAAAGAGGAGGAAGACTACTTCAATGAAGACAATGATGATGAAGAAGACACCACATCTACTCATACTGCTCATGTTCCTAATGAACCGAGGCATGTTTCTATGGAAAATTGAAGTGCTTTGAGTTATTCATCTTTAAGGGATGGGCGTATAGGATTGGTTAATGATGAAGATGAAGATGATGACACTCCACTACCAGAGAGAATATACAAGGAAATGTCTGAATTAAAAACAATCTCTCCAGTATCATTTGTCGAAGAAAATGAATCTTTTGGACAAGATGAAGTTGGTAAAGAAAGTCCCAAACAAAAATTAAGTGATGGAAACCACAAGGAGTTTGAAATATTTGTTGGTGGTTTGGACAAAGATATGGCTGAGGAGTAAAGTCAATGACCAGAGAAAATAGTGGTTCAAAAAGTATCCAATTCAAATCGAAAGATGGATTTTGAGTTGGACCATAGGGTAGTTCACATGTTGGAGGAACAAAAGATAAAGGCTGTAAATACTATGGAGGATATTCGTGGTGCTTCCAATTTGAATGTAGAATATTTCCAATCTAAAACAGAGCTAGATGCCAATTTTAGCCAAGGAAAACCTGTAATTTTACGCTTTGGGGAAAAATGGTGCAATGCCTCCAAGTAGATGAATCAAGCCTTTTCCCATCTCTACATAGATACCCTTGACGCCAAATTCCTCAGGGTCAAAGCTAAATAGCTGGAATTGTTGAATGATCAATGTAAGTTGTTCTTGAAAACTGTGGAACAACAAAGGCCACAAGAATTTCCATATCAACAAACCCTATTGAAAATTAGAGACAAAATGGGTTGCGAAAATGAAAAAATAAGAGTTTTGAGAACAATATACAAAGCATGATAAAAAACACATTTTCAAGACTAGGAGTGATTGAGGGCTCCATTAGCTACATTAATGTTGTTTCTATTGGTTATTTTAACTCATGTGGAGAATTTGGGAGTGTAGCAAAAATGGGGAGCTATATTTTTTTGAGCCTTTCAAGAAGAATGAAACACTGGATGAATTATGTGAAGCTTCTTGAAGAGAAAAAAAAAGAAGATTGATAGTACTCACTTGGGTATAGAGAAGTATATGGTAGGTTTCTTTTCAAAATTTGTGTCACAAGAGAAGCTGGAAAAAGCTTCTATTGGTCTGGTAATTAAATAACAATGAGTTTGGAAAAGTAGGGGAGAGCTCTATATGTCATAGCATGGTTTGAACTTCAAGTGGGAGATTATTGAGTGTGAAGTCCAACTATTTCCCTTTCATCTTTCTCTTCTGGTGACTCTTTGTCTACCCTAAAGAGAACAATATATATTATTTTTCTTGGTGATAGACAAATGAATTATATTCTTGTTGTTGCAAATAATAAGAGCTATATTTTCCCTATGTTTCCCACGCATGTAGCCATTCCTGTGAACCACATAACTACTCTTGTGTTTTGTGTTTTTTTTGTGTGTGTGTCTATAATTTCTTAGATCAAGATTTGTTTATGCTTTAATTTTCTCTTTTCAAATTAACATTTCCAACATGTTTTTTTTGTAAACTTTAAAATATCCTAGGTAAGGACATATTCCTTGCGGTGGAAGAATCCAAGAAAGAAACTACTATGCTTTGAGACTAGAACAAAAATTTCACAATTTTAATTCCTAAAAATAAATTGGTGGTGAAAATGGAGGATTATAGATCTATATCTTTTAGCAATATGGTGTAAAAAATAGTCTCAAAAGAAATGGAAAATAGATATGAATAAATTGTTGTCAGATAATATTTTTGAAGAATAAAGTGGCTTCTCCTTGTAAGATTGATAAAAAAGGGTATCATTATTGCACATGAAAAAATCCATACAATTAGGAAATCTAAGACAAACTCAATGATTCTAAAACTAGATATCAAGAAGGTTGGAGTATGGACAAACACTGAGAGGGGGGGGGTGAATCAGTGTCTGATAGACAAACCTAAAATTTAATCCTTTTAAACTTTGACAAAGAATTTTAGTTCATATATCCTTTCTATTGATAACAAAGTAGAGTAATCACTTTGAGAGAATTCATGAAAAGAGGTAAACAAAGATATGAGAACATTAACTCAGTTTATTTAGACAACTTATGCCAATATAACTTGTGTGAGATATCCTCCACTTGCAGAAGATGTGACTGAAATTGTTTAACGATCAAAGCATGATGAGAAAATAGGTGCAACTCATAAGACTGTGTACATGAAGACCAACATCATTAAATCACTTTGAGAACATAAGATTTCAATGCAACTTTATGAGACACTACAACAACTATGTAACTGAATGACATATGATAAACATTAAAACAACAAAGAGCTTTAATACATTATGACAAATTGAAACATAACAATATTGAACTATGAGTGAATGAAATAACATGTGATGTGATATACTAAATTATTTTCATCACAACATACAAAACACGTTTGGTTAAACAAAGCTTTTAAACCAATTTGCAACATATGACTATGAAAGTACTTGTAACAGTAGAATACATTAACATTGCAAAAATACGAAGTGATAATAGACATTAATGCATTTGATAACTTATGAAAATCAGATAGACATGAAAAAAAATCACACAAAGACTCATCACGTAACACATTATATTTTCTGAGTGGAAAACCCTCAAGGGGAATAAAAACCACTCAAAAAATATATCACTTATTCAGATAGAGGACTAACTCTACAAAGTTTAGGAGCACCAACTCCACAAAATTCAAAAGCACCAACTTCCAAAGTTACAAGAGCACCAACTCCATAGTTACAGGAGCACCAACTCCACACAATCCAATGTATATAACCTATCAGTGTTCTACCAATACCCTAGTAATGCAAATTAGCATTCCTAGTGCCTCAATAGAAGACTGTGAAAAATAATCTTCAATAAACACATAGGAGAATGTTATATAAGACTGATAACATCCCCATTTGGTACAACAACTAATATTACTGTAACAAATTAAAAAATAGTTCTCAATGTAAACACTATTACAAAATCACTTTTCAAGATTTTCAAGACTGAACAATGTATCAATATATCTCAGAAATTTCTCACAAAAATGTATGTCTGTAATTTCCCTCAACAAGCCACAAAATCACTAACAAAATGTTGTCATTTTATAATCATTGAATAGTCTTTCAGACTACAGTTTAAATAAGTGTTTATCCAACTCGGGTTAGAGTTACAAGAGAAGAAACCCAAAAGAGTTTTTAACTAACGCTTTGAAAATTTTAAGCAAGAATCATTAACCTCTACAAACTCTATTATAAACCCAAAAGAAAAACTATCAAAAACCCAAAAAGGGTTTGAATAATAACCAACAATTGTTAACACCTTTAACCACAGTATTTCAACCAAGATTTTAATCACAGAACCCATAAGGGTTTATCCTTGAACAAAGAAGCTACAGTCAACATTATAATTGTTGAAATTCTGAGAAATGATATTATCTTTGAGCATAAAAATAGTTTGATGCCTAAAAAATAAATAATAATCCTTGTAACATGCTTTACCATTTCCTTGACAAAATGTCTCAAAGCCTGTAAACAAAAAGAGTTTTTTTAATACCTATTTATGGAGGAAGATAAATAAACAAATACCAAAAAAATTCGTCAAAGAGATCCATAACTACCGAGCTGAAAACCTCCACAATCAATCTTTGCCACTTCGCTTTATTACTGAGCTTTGTCACTTCAAGTTGACACCATTCCAGTTTATCATTGTAAATCCTAGCTGCCACACCTTGCATGTGACATTATGCCCATCATGCCCTAATGAGGTCTTCAAACATAATGAAATGTAAAAATTCCTTTTACCATTGGTATGCTGGGCTTAGGTCCACATGTTTTAGAATGCCTAATTTCAAATGAAATGAAATTTATGTCACCTTTAATGCCCGATGTGTTTAGCACTTTGTTATAAACATTAAACCATATAATAAACCAAAAAAGTATTGATAGTGTCACAAATAAATATGAGCAACAATCATTGCCTAATCCAAATAAGAATTAACAAGGTAATGCGAATAACCACTTAGTTCCTGATCACTTTACATGGAGATCGCTAATACCAAAACAAATATCATTGCTAAATGTAAATATTTATTAGTAATTCCATAAAGACCATATCTCTGCATCAAACTGAATACACTAATGAATTTGAAATACTTCAAGTACATACAATGTAATGTCAAGATGTCGAGATGCTGATGTAACCAAACTGAACCAAAAGTCATCTTAAGGAGCTAGATGTAAACATCATTATATAAATCCAAGTATAAATATCATGACTACATTAACACAATATAGTAGTGCAATAATATGAGATTAATAATGCACTAATATATCAGTTAGAGACAAATTGATAGTAATCAACAGAATACACCCGTGACTTGTAACCCCGAAGGATCAAACTGAAAATCATCCAACATTGTAACTGCATATCATAACACCAACCATAGTTGAACATCATACACCAATCATCTTGAATTAGAGAACCATATGTGAATATCATACACCAACCAAGCTGAGAATCCAAATCCAAATCAAAGAACCAGTTTTGTCATCAAGGACAAACCAAAAATCATAAACAACTGAAAGCCAACAAACTCCCCCTTTGTCCTTGATGGAAAAAAACATATCATCTCTCCCCCTTTTTGCATCAATGACAAGGAATGAAATAAGAGAATGCGACATTCCATGAAGATAAACAATTGAGAAACCAACCAACTATCCAACACAATAACCAGCTGCAAGTAGAGCAATATAGCAGCAATGTAAGAGAGTTGTGAATAAAAAAAATATAGAAACAAGATCCCCCTTTCAAGAAACAATCAACATTGAAATAATATGTGGTAGAGAGAAATGGATTGAACAAATTAAAAGCATTACATCAATCTATCTCTATCTGATGTTACTTTTCTTAAATAGAGTAGACAGATTCATTCTTACTCCAATACTTGAAAAATCACTTTTGTAATCTGCTACTATTTTGCACCAAGAACCAATCGACCTTTGTCACATCTCTATCCAAGAATACCGATCTCACATCTAGATCCTCTAGCCATGCACACTATGAAAAATGTTGTGACTAGTCCAATTTTGTATTGAAAAAACATTAAATATCTATCAGCATGAAACAAACATCATCAACACTAACAAAAATGACTGAGATACTTAGTTAAAGAAATCATAACATAAATCACTTTCTCATTTGATCATTTCATATAAGCACCACCACTAGATCATATGACTATCACAAGTCATCAATAATCCTATCAACTATCCATTTTTTGTCAACAGACTTCACTATCTTTGTACTAGTCAAAGTCTATTTGCCCACATTTCCTTGAAACACTACTCCCTTTTTGATATATAATAGATTTTTCTAAGATACATAGACTACTGAGGTGTGAATGAATGTGAATCACCTTAAACAAATGAAGACCAACTACCTCATAGTTATTACAGTCACATGTGAATGACACGATGCAAAATGTCACCCTGTAACTCACTATCCACTATCTTTGAACAATCACTTTTGTCAAATAATGAAAGTCTTATATGGTATATCACACCATAATAATCTACACTACAAGAAGGTGAAAGATTGCACCACACATAATTAAAGGTTTTTTGCTTTGCTTTACATATCAACTGCAACAAACAATCATGAAAGCTAATGAAAGTCACTACCATCCTTGGTGAAAATCACTATTGAGAGTCACTATCAAAATCAACACAAATATATTTCCATTTCCTCAAAATTCATACAAGGCATTTGTCTAAAGAAGGTCTGTTTGAAACAAGAGGTCTACCAGATCATCAACAACAAAAATCTGCATCAAACCACAATCACATATGTTGCTTCTCTACTAAAGGATTGCTAACTACAACAACACTCTAATGCTACTCCGAGTTTGCTACTCAAACATGTACCTTTCTTTGTGATGTTCAAACAACAATAAACAGTACTTTCATAAAGCACTTCTTACCTCTACTTCATTGTCATAATAGGTTAAAGTTATAACTGTCAATAGAAAACAAACATATGATCACTTGTTCACTGAAGGAGCACAACATAACATCTGCAAATTGTCAAATAGCATATGATAGTGTCTTGAGGAGAAGATGAAATTCACTGAAATGATTCACTACTGTCAACTATCAAAGATCCATATCAACAAACCTTATTCATGCATAAAACTACACCCTAATAATTTTGCAAACTTGTTGTCTTTAAGAAGCATCATTCATTTGAATCCAATAGAGTGCATTACCACTATCAAAGCCCCATAACACTATTACTATACACTAGCACTTCTCAAAGGAACTATCCTTTTTAAATGTTTCTCCTATTCACAAAGTGTGAATCTTGACAAACACCTAATCACCAAATTACCAAGATCAATGTACAAGACAAGCTAATACAAAATATGCATATCACTTGAGATATCATAGCATACTGTCATCTCAAAACAGATCAGACCAAAACAACACTGCAAGGATACTATTTTCAAGATAATGATTTGAATCCTTAAGCACTGTCAATTGTAAAGGCATAATAATCCTTGAAGAAGAATGGCCATTGACCATACACCATGAAATCACCCCACTAAATTGTTGACAGATTATGTCCTATCACTGTCATGAAGGATGTCCTCATTTTCATATGCAATTCAAATTACCATGTTGATTAGCTACATTTTCTTACCAGCTTCTACATTCTTATTTCAAACCCATGTTGACTACATATAAAAAATATGCTACTTCTTTTGGAGTTCATGGGACTTATCTATGCTTCTACACTTTGCATTCATGTTTATCAGGGCACTTGCAACAACAAAAAATCTATAACCTTGATTCAAAGAAGGCTAGCAGGGATTAATAATACACTTGCTAATTGCATTTTCTAGAATGTTTCTCAAAACCTTTTCAACAAATCTACTTTGTGATATTGCATTCATTCCATATCCAAGGTTCACAAGTTTTAAATTTTAAATGATCATAGCAACTTTAACACATACCTATGACAAAAATCATAATGTTCAACAGGTGATGCTAACATATCCACCATTTGAATATTTTCTTTAATAACATTGCACTATCATTGCATTGTGCATAATAATACTTATAACTTCCTTGTCTTCTTTAGGGGTTGAAGAATAAAACACTATCCTGCTCCCCCTTACCTCATGTTGACCTTTCATGCAACAGTTGATACCTTTTGTGCAATATGCACTAGTTTAGGATTTTCGTTTCCTAGGTCTTGTTTTCTTCTCCAAACCTATATGGGACCTTTCTTTTTCTTGCTCAATGTATCTACATTTTTGTTTTTAGATGATGCCTTCAACTTACTCCTACACTATTGTGCCTTATTCCCAAGGTTATGACAATTAAATCATGTGACATTATAACCAATTAGAGGAGTAAAGGAATCATATTTTCTTGACATTCCAAAACTTCTATGATCATATCTTCCATACCTCCTACAATTTCTTGTACAATCTCTTGCTCTATGACCATAAATATGACAACAATAGCAGTAGCCATGAAATTGAGAGTAGTTATTCCTCATTGAATAATGTTGTCTAGTAGATGAAATTCTTGTGGACTAGTTGTTTCTTCTTCCAACTCTGTTGGTGTCTTTGTGTTGTCTTCTATTAGTAACATTGGTTTCTGTTTCAGAAACAATAGCATGATACTCTAGATCTATCTTCTTTCTTGGTGACTATTTAACCTTGAAAATTTGTCCATCTTTTGTTGCAAATACTATTTCTTGTTGAGACTCATCTTGAACTCCTGAACTTTGTCCTTTTTCATATCCTAAACCAAAAATTTATTTTTGATTCTTTTTCTTATTCAACATCTCATTTATCTTCATCGTGCTTTGTTGAAACTTCTGATTTTTCTAAATCTTGACACTTTCAAGATCTTTATTTAAAGAAATTACCTCTCCTTTTAGTTTATGAAACTCAATATTTTTAACTTCCAAATCATAATTTTCTTCATTTTCTATCCTTTTATACTCTTCACTTTCTATTTTTAGTTTTAAAATCAAATTATTTGTATCATTAGATAGAGAATTCTCTTCTGCGCTCTTTTTCAAACAAACAAGTTCTTTTTCTAACTTATTACACATTTCTTCTTTCTCTTTCAACTTGCCTCCCTTTTCCTCTTCAACCTTTTTCCTTTCTAACACTTGATTGTTTAGAAATTCAATAATTTTTTGAGATTTACCATAGTTATAGTTTAATACCTTATTAGTATCAATGCTCTTTTGAATTGCTGATTTTCTCATTTAAGAAATTTAAGTTCATCTAAGGCAGCAAGCAGTTCTCCTTCCAAATCAACCTCAAACTCATCACCTTCACATTCCTTTTCACCAAATTATTGTTCAAAGTCACTTACTAAGTGATCTACTTCTTCTCCAACTACAAGATCACTTTTAGTATCAACTGGCAGGGGTATTTCTTGAGAAAAAAGTTCACTAGACTTGACAGGGGTTGGTTGATCAACGTTTTTCTTGACACTAGAGGTTTTCTTTTGACCTTTGTTTCTTGTTCACTTAGCCATAACGATTACTCCACGACTAGGAAACCCTAAGTTGGTTAGACTTATGTATGGGTATGGCTCTGATACCATTTTTTGGAGTATGGACAGACACTGAGAGAAGCGGGGGGTGAATCAGTGTCTGATAGACAAACCTAAAATTTAAACCTTTTAAAATTCAACAAAACTTTAATTCAGACATCCTTTCTATTGATAATAGAGCAGAGTAATCACTTTGAGAGCATTCATGAAAAGAGGTAAACAAAGATATGACAACATTAACTCAGTTTATTTAGACAGCTTATGCCAATATAACTTGTGTGAGATATCTTGCACTTGCAAAAGATGTGACTGACATTGTTTAACAATTAGAGCATGATTAAAAAATAGATGCAACTCGTAAGACTATGTACACGAAGAACAACATCATTGAATCACTTTAAGACCACCAAATTTCATTGCAACTTTATGAGACATTACTACAACTATGTAACAAAATGACATATGATAAGCGTTGAAACGACATAGAGCTTTAGTACATTATGACAGATTGAAACATAACAATCTTGAACTATGAGTCAATGAAGAACATGTGATGTGATAGAATACATTATTTTCATCACCATGCAAAACATGTTTAGTTAAATAGATATTTTAAACCAGTTTGCAATATATGACTGTGAAAGTACTTGTAATAGCAAAATAAATTAACATTGCAGAAATAAGAACTGATAACAGACATTAATGCATCTGATAACTTATGAAAATCAAATATACATGAAAAAAAATCACACAATGACTCATCACATAACACATTATATGTCCTGAGTGGAAAACCCTCAAGGGGAATAAAAACCACTTGAAAAATATATCACTTATTCAGATAGAGCACCAAATCGACAAAGTTTAGGAGCACCAACTCCACACAATTTAGAAGCACCAAATTTAAAAGTTACAAGAGCACCAACTCCAAATTTTTAGGAGCACTGACTCCAGAGTTATAGGAGCACCAACTTCACACAATCTAATGTATATAACCAATCAGTGTTCTATCAATACCATAGTAATGCAAATTAGCATTCCTAGTGCCTGAATAGAAGATTGTGAAAAATAATCTTCAATAAACACATAGGAGAATGTTATATAAGATTGGTAACATCCCCATTTGATACAACAACTGATATTACTATAGCAGACTACAAAATAGTTCTCAATGTAAACATTGTTACAAAATCACTTTTCAATATTTTCAAGACTGAACAATGTATCAATATATCTCAAAAATTTCTCACAAAAATGTATGTCTATAATTTCCCTCAACAAGCCACAATGTCACTGACAAAATGTTGTCATTTTATAATCATTGAATAGTCTTTTAGAATGTAGTTTCAATAAATGTTTATTCGACTTAGGTTAGAGTTACAAAAGAAGAATCCCAAAAGAGTTTTTAACTAACTCTTTGAAATGTTTAAGCAAGAATCATTAACCTCTACAAACTCTGTTATAAAACCAAAATAAAAACTATTGGAAACCCAAAAAGGGGTTGAATAATAACCAACAACTATTAACCCCTTTAACCATAGTCTTTCAACCAAGATTTTAATGATAATTGTCGAACATCTGATAAATGATACTATCTTTGAGCATAAAAATAGTTTCATGCCTAAAAAAATAAAATTCCTTGTAACATGCTTAAACATTTCCTTAACAACATGTCTCAAAGCCCATTAAAAAGGGAGTTTTTTTAATTCCTATTTATGGAGGAAGATGAAAAAACAAATACCAGAAAAATCTGTCAAAGAGACCCATAACCACCCAACTAAAAACCTGCACAGTTGAGCTTTTCCACTTCACTTTACTACTGAGCTTTGTCACTTCAAGTCGACACAATTCCAGTTTATCATTGAAAATCCTATCCACCACATGTTCCATGTGACATTCTTCCCATCATGCCCTAATGAAGGATTCAAACATAATGAAATGTAAAAATTCCTTTTACCATTGGTATGGTGGGCTTAGGTCCACATGCTTTAGAATGCCCAATTCCAAATGAAATGACCTTTATGTCACCTTTAATGCCCGATGCGTTTAGCACTTTTCTATAAACATGAAACCATATAATAAACCAAAAAAGTACTGATAGTGTCAAAAATAAATATGAGCAAGAATCATTGCCTGATCCAAATAAGTATTGCCAAGGTAATGTGAATAACCACTTAGTGCCCGATCACTTTACAAGGAGATTGCTAATACCAAATCAAATATCATTGTCCAATGTAAATATGTATTAACAATGCCACAAAGACAATATCTCTGCATCAAACTAAATACACTAATCAATCTGAAATACTTCAAGTACATACAATTTAATGTCAAGATGTCGGGATGTGGATGTAAGCAAATTGAACCAAAATTATCTCAAGGAGCCAGATGTAAACATCATTATATAAATCAAGTATAAATATCATGACTACCTTAACACAATGTATTAGTGCAATAAGATGCGATTTATAATGCACTAATATATCATTCAGAGAAAAAATAATAGTAATCAACTGAATATATCTCTGACTTGTAACCCTGAAGGATCAAACTGAAAATCATCTGGCATTGTAACTTCATATCATAGCACCAACCATGTGTGAACATCATACACCAATCATCCTGAATTAGAGAACCATATGTGAATATCATACACCAACCAAGCTAAGAATCCAAATCCAAATCAGAGAATCAGTTTTGTCATCAAGGACAAACCACAAATCATAAACAACTGAAGAAAGCATACGATCAAGTAAAAATGGATTTTTGATGATTCTTTTACAAAACATGGTTCTATGTAAAGAGTTGTGAGATTGGATCTAGTACTAAATTAATTATCTTAGCTTTTTTGTCCTCATGAATGGTATCCCTCAAGGAATTTTTAATTCCTCTAGTGGTCTTAGACAAGGCAATCCTCTTTCACCTTTTCTCTTCATCATTATGTTGAAAGCTCTAGGATGTCTTATTCATACTATAATATCTAAACGAGAATGGGGAGGTGTTAAAATTGCACCAAATTTTGTGCCAATAACACACCAAAAATTTGTTGATGATACTCTAATTTTTGGGGTGGCTTGCAGGAGAGGCTAGAAAAAGAAAAGTCTTTAGATACTTACAACTAAGCTTCCAAACAACAAATAAACTAGCATAAATAAGAGATTTTTTCTTCAAAATGGATTTATGAAAGCAAAAATAAATTGTATGAATACTTAGTCTTAGAACCAACCAACTTCATATTAAATATCTAAGAATGCCTCTCTTTGCTCATGCTTGAAAGGCTAGACTTTGGGAAACTTTGGTAGAAAGCTAGGAAAATTGGATGTAATCATGGAAAGGTAAATGGCTATCCTTCGTTTGAAGAATACAAATCCTCAAATAAGTTATCTATACAATCTCCATTTATTTGATGTCATGTTCTAAGATGCCACTAAAAACATCAGAGTTCTTAAACCAAAAATTGAGGAATTTCTTATGGAAATTCTTAGCAAAAGGGAAGAAGTACACCCTTGTTTCCTAGGATAAAATATGCACCCCTAAGGATACTGGGGGTAGGATTGAGGGACTAGTCACATCTAAATCTAGCACTTGGAGCTAAGCTAGTTTGGAAACTTTATTTAAATTTCAAAATGAAGTGGACAAGGATTCTCTAAAACAAATACTTGGATAACCAAGACCCTAGTAGAATATTATCTATTGTTAATCCTATGAAGGGTTCAACCATTTGGAATAAATCTGGAATGCAAATATATTATAGTTAGTCGCATTACATGGGATATCAAAGATGGAGGACATTCCCTCTTTTGGGAAGATTCCTAGAATGACACCCTTGCTCTAATAAAATATTGAAACTTAATGAGGTCAAGGAAATTCTAAAGGCTAATTGGGGATGCCATGTTATAGACTACCTTTTCTTGACTATGGAAGAGAAAATTATTAAATGGAAATAGAAACCCATCTAGGATTTAAACATATTGAAGCAACAATCTTTGAAGTTGGACGAACTTCCAAGAATAGAAAAAAAATTGATTGAAGAACTAGATAAAATTAAATTAGGTGCCTCAAAAATAGGATTGTATAATGTGAAACTAGGCTATTCTATCTCGGTGAATTCTAAGAAAGATGTTGAATGGTTGGCTTATCTATGCTAGAACAAGCTATGTCTCCCAAAGTTAGGTGCATTTTTTCCTAGGATACGATCTAGAATAAAATTTTAATAGGGGATAGACATAGAATGCTAGGGTTCATTGGCCCCCAAATTTGTGTGCTCTAAAAAAATTCTAAGGAAAATCTAGATCACCTTCATTTGGGCTATCCTTTATCTAAGCCCTCTTGGAATTGGTTAAAGTAGAGACTAAACTGGTATGTACCTCCTCCTTTGTCAATCATATCTATTTTCAATTCTTAGCCTACCATACAAAGAAAACTTGCATTTGTAAGTTTATGGGTGGCCTCTTGTTCCATAGTTATTTGGGAGATTTGGAAATAAAAAGAAATAAAATAATTTTTTAGAATAAGAGCATGAACTTGGAAACTTCTATTAGAAAATTGGAAGGAGAAATCATAGAAGCGGTTAATAATGTAGCCAAGAATAAAAATTGAAACACAATTCTTACACCTTGTGGGATGAAAAAAATGAAAAAAATTTGGCCTAGTCTCTTCATCCCCCCATTCCTGGGGATTTTGGGGTTACTCCTAGCTCCTCTTTAAGAGAAAAAGAAAAATTGAATCTATTATAGGATGACTAGATCAAGCTGAATCTTGATAGGGTGTCAAGAGGAAACCTGAGCACATATGGTGCCAATTAATTTTTTTAGGGATTGTAAGAGTGAAATGTTGCACAAAATAATCATTGCCCTCCCCATTCACACCAATAACAAAGATGAGATTCTTGAGCAATTCTACATGGCCTTTTGGATGAGGTGAAACTTGGTTTCAAAAAGTTAGAATTAGAAATGGACTCCCTTCTAATAATCAATGCTCTAAAAGCAAGGAATTTAAAAAATTGCAAATTAAATAGGTTTCTTAGGGAATGGATAGAATTGCTAAAATATATTGATGACTTCACTATAAACCATGTATATGTGGAGGCTAATAGAGAGGCTAATGCCTTGGAAAATCTGGCAATTGATGAAGACAATCATTAAAGTTGGTTCAAAGGTCTATGAGGATTTCCTATTGATATTTGGATATTTCCTTGTTTATTCATAATTACCTATTGCATGTTTGAAGAGATGATTCTAGTGAAATCTACTTGGATGTTGATATGATGCATATTGTACATAAATGATTATTTATGGGAGCACCCTATGAATATACTAGGGGGAGAGGACCTAATAGTCATGCACCCTCACTTCACGCACATCAAAATCCTACATGTCAATGTCGAACAATTCTAATTTTTTTATAGCAGGTTAATTATCTAGTTGACTACTTAAACCTATGGTTTGAAGTCATCATCATAAATTTTGATGCCTTAGATATGTGTAGCCGTAAAAGGTGTCCAAAACATTACTTTTGAAACCCCTTACCCATCATAGTCAATTAACACACCACATCCTTGATTTCACTTGTACTAGTAATTAAACATATTCACCCAAACATTACAAAACATAACATTATTAATTAAATAATTTTGAACTATTCTTTTGCAATGTCCCCTATCTTGATTTTCCCTAGAATTTGCATACTGATCACAAATTGAAACAAATTAGGGTTAGGGTTTTATCTTCTTAAACAAATATCTCTTTAATGATGCAATCCTAGATTTGAATAATGTAAACACCATATGAACAATATATGCATATATATAGACATATATGCTTATGAGAGTTAGACAATTACATCACATCCATAGATTATCAACAATGAAAAAATATTAGGGCTTTCAGAGAAGAGACATGATGGGTCTGTCCTAAGCCATATGCCAAGCCTAAGAGGGTGTATACCACAACCCTCCTCCTTGGTGACTTGTAACTAATTTCCCCATGAAGGCCTCAACTCTCGGAAGACACTTGTCATCTTGTGGAGTTGGGTAGGGGTCATAAGTGGGCTCTATCAACTCTCTGCCTAACTACCACTCCACCCCAAGCCCATCCTACAAGATGGTGTCATTTCCCCAATTAATTTCAAAGCCAACTTGGAGGGAAACAAAATTGTTTTTCAACACTATTAAACAATAATAATAATATAATATTAAATAAATAATAAATAATAAATTTAAATTATTATTAAATAACATTTAAATTTACTTCTGACTGACTTTCTAATCAACGCTAAAATAACAATATTTGAAATCTCTTTATTGTGAGCTAACTTATTCGGAGGCTGTAGTATTTATACGGGATGCTTTGTTAATCTTCATCATCACGAATTTGGAGTTGCATTGGCATCCATGCAATTTGGGAGGACGTAGTCGCTCACCAAATTGTGCTCAGGTCTTGTGAATTTGTGTTGCTTTCATTCCACTTAAATCATTCACTGAGTTTTAAGGCTTTTCTCATTGGTTTACAAGTGCCGAGTTTGGTAGAGAAGCGAGTAATCTCCCCATGGCCGAGCCAAGGATCTGGCCATGCCATCACTTGCCAGTGCGACATCATATTTATATCTGAGCAGTATCAAGCAGATTCATCCTGCATCATCCAATACAATAAGGTCACAAAGGCAGACAAGACACCAGCATATACTCATATCCGAGATTCAAAGACTTGTAGATCAAGCAATTGACATCATTGTTGGACAACTCATTGGTGCAGAAATATGGTCACTATAGACACACTACCCGCCGAAGAGGGACAATGCGATTGATACATCCTTGCAGACACAACATTGCCAATGACTTGGTTGGTATCAAGTGATGACACATCTAGTAACAATAGTGGGTGAGACACCGAGTTTAATGTTTGGTTATAAATGTGAGGATTTTATACACATAGATGGGAGATCACGAGGAACCGGTGGACGCACGATTCATTCTTGGAGCAGACTATTACCCAGGATGACATAGTGATAATTGTGTGGGCTCATCATAGATCACACAACAATATTTTAAGACACTACCATGTCAAGTGAATCGATCCTACATAATTATTAGTCGTAAAATATATCTGAGGTGTCCTTGATTAGATCTTGACTGTGTTGTAAGAGATTGAATTTTTCTTTCCTTCACATTGTGATACGCCATGTATGCCAATTGTTCTGAGTGCAAATATTAATAAATTCTTTAGCTCTGGATCAGACTTCAGTAATATCACTATAACAGTGAATAAATCTAAATATATTACTATGAATTCCCTATATCATTTTTCTTCTATGTTTGAACCATTGGTGTTATTTCTTAGTTTTGTGCATTTTTGTTGTACTAGAATCATGTTTCTCTCTAATCCTAGAATCATACATATTATAGTGATGAAAGGTTGATTTATTTTTCTCTTGTATGCTTGGGCGATAGAACAACAAACTTAAAACACTCATTCAAGGACAAATCCTAGAGATCTCAACCTCATGTATGCAAAGGAGAAAGAGACCTTGCAATAGGGCTATCCTAGGGTATGATTGTAAACTAAAGAGGGTTTCACCACCAAGCTAGGGCTTGCAAAGACAAATGAAATGCAAGATTTAATGTTTAAATCTAATGCAATGCAATCTTTCACTAAATGACCTAAAAATGCATGAAAATCATAACAAAAATTTGTAAGATAAAAGGTGTGCATATGGAAACCTGAAGAAGACTAGATGAAGGCTTGAAATGCTAAAAAAAATGATTTCAAAGCTTGTTGGGACTCATTCATCAGTTTGGGAAATTTAGTCCAAGATTAGGGTTTTTGGGTAGAAACTGAAATCTAGCAAAAGGGTGTCTCGAACTGCAAAAATCTAGAAAATGACCTATATTGGGACTCATATGCCAAAACTTGCATATTAGTCCATTTAGGGTTTTCTAGAAATTCCAAGTCTAAATCTGGTCTTCAATGCCCACTCTATCATTTCCAGTTGATTTTTGGATCTGAGATCCTGATTTGCAACTTGTAGAAGTCTTCCAATGATCTCCAATGCATGGTGACAACTTTGAATGCTTTGAATTTTTTTTCCAAGATTTGTCTTGAATATGTCTTCAATATAGACCTACAAAATAACACATACAAAATAACACACTAAAGGGGGAAAAATGTTGTTTTGTTAGTGGATAGGGGTTTACCTTGGTCAAACCCCATTATGGTAATCAAATGTTGAAATGAAATGAAATAAGAATGGAGAATGATGAATGAACAAAATATAATGTTGCAACTCACCAAACCTTAGAAATAAAGTTCTACAAACATGTATGAAGTGGCTCCAATGGATGTAGATCTTAAATTGAATGCTACCTTGAATCATAAAACCCTACATCACAATTTGAATTGAATGCTAGCTTGAATCATGAAACCCTACATCAAAAACAAATAGGATGCATGATGACTTTGACATGATGCTTGATACTTGAATAGTTCTCTAAATAGCTTGATAATCTACCTTTCAAGACTCTTTAATTCTCCTGTGAACTCAAATTTTCTATATGCATGAATACTTGAATAGTTGGGGTGAAAATGAGTAAAAAAACCTTGTATTTATACTTGTTTATGCCAAATTTCTTGAAATTACAACACTACAAGCCAACATTAGATCTAGGAGGATAATATCCCACCAAGAATTTGAATTAAATTTGATTTTTGGCAACACGGGACTCATACGCCCAAGGTGGCGTATGAGTCCCATTAGGCATAAATTATGGGACCATTTTAAAAAATACTTAGAAAAGTGTAAAATCTAGATTAGGACCCAAAAATAAAGGTGGGAGTCATATGCCCAAGGTGGCATATGAGTCCCAGACCACAAATTTGGGCCACACAACCTAAAAACACTTGAATTATGAATGGATGTTGATTTATGTCAGGATCATCCTTGAAATGATTCATTAAGTGAAGCTTGTGATTGCAAAATAAGGCCAATTAAAGCATAAAGAATCCAAATTATTAATGACAACCTTAGAAAAGTGTGAAAGTGTGTTACAACACTTTACAACACCCTAAATAAGGTATGGTTAGATTTATTAATTTTACAACGGCCCAAAACCTAATGTGAGTGTGTTAAGTACATTAAAACACTAAGTCAAGGCAACATTAAGCTCAATTTTATAAGGAGGGCCCAAACAAGTGTTAAAATGTCACTGACAACATTTTTTGACACTACATTTAGCCCCCACTTTAGTGAGAGGATGAAATTTCTTCAAACTCACACTAAAGTAGATGAAATTGCATCAAGAGGGGTCGAAATGCACCAATATCGGTAGGAGAGGATGAAAATGATCAAGAGAGGTGATCAAGCCCCCAAGATCAAGATCCAAAGGAAAACCAACATAGGCAGAAAATAACACACATTAAAATGATATAAAGTGCATCATCAAGGCACAAGCATACACTTACAAGGACAAAGGGAAAAACAAAATAAAAGGGATGGATGGATGGATCAAGCTTCAACTGTTTGTCCAACACGATGTGGATCAGATCTCGGTTGTTTGTCTAAAAAATTCACACTCACTTTGAGGCAACGAAACTTTAGGTTGTCCACTAGGTGAGGATCTAAAAGAGATGAGACACATACACACATGGTCGACATGTACTCACACACACACGCAGGTGGTTAAGGGAAAGTCATGCCTCAGTTAGGCTTCCTGAAAAACCATACCAAAGTTATACCTCTTTATAACTTTGATAAGGTGCCATGCAAAAATGAAATTCGAGCTTCATGGGCCAAGAAAAGCTTCGTATGCTTAGAACTCATGAACAAAAAATATGGCTCCATAGGCATGCAAAGTGTGTTATACAAGGTGGCCATATAGCCGAAACTTTGTAAATGAAAAATGCAAAGAACATTCAAAGGATTCTTTCTTAGTTCATGTGAGGTCTTAACTTAGGGAACATTGTGCCTAATGTCTCCAAGAGAGGACCAATCAAAGTATAGAATATTCACAACTTAATGGATGCAATGTGTTGCATCAAGCCACTAAGAGGAATATAATATGCTAAGATAGATCATGCTCTTGAAGGACATCACACCCAATGTCACAACAAAGAAAAAGATGCATCACATGAAGTAAGAAGACTACACCATGAACATGAAAAATGAAAAATAATAATTCCATTGTATGCCCCCACTTTAAAGGAATTTCTAAACACCATGTTGTTACAACTTACTTTAAAGTAGTGAATGATAAATACTAACAATAAATAAGAAACAAGAGCTAACTTGGAAAGCCCTATGCCAAGTCATATGTTTCCAAATAAAGCTACATCATGCAAAAGAAAAGAGAAAAGGGGTTTTCCCCCAAAATAAAACTCCAAAAAAATTAGGGATCTATGGATTTGCAGTTAGTATGTTCTTGCTACAATGTTATTAAGAGAGCTCAAAACTGTCATCATTCCCAAAGACACATAGAACTGGAATAATGACATGAAGAGAGAAAAAATAAAGAATTTTTTTTTGTGTCAACATGGAAGAGACATGAACATCTTGAGACCTTGCATCATCCCAAAATGGAAAACACAAAATTAAATGAAAAAGATAAAAGGAAAAGTAAAAGAGTTATGACATAGAGAAGAATGTAGGTACAAATAGAGGAATTTCATAAAGACAAAGCTAGAGACATCAAATAGAACATCATGGGGGATCACATCATGCACATGCAATTACACCAAAGAAAATGAAAAAGAAATAATGCAAAAGACTAGTAAGGAACATGTGATTCAACCTAGCTAAAGGGACAACGAAAAATGCACTACTAGGACAAGAATGAACCGAGGTAAGTGATGAGAAGGAGCTCCTTGTGACTTGAAATGATTTTTAATAAATAAAGTATAACATGTAATAGTGAGAATGTTATTATTCTTCAACTGTTACACAGAAAGGAGCGGAAGGGTCCTCCTTTAAGGGACTATTTCTATGATATCAAATTTTTTAAATATATATTTTAAATCACGACAGTCATCAGTACTATGTCAAATAACTCTATGATATCGACAATGTGGAACATTTTTGTCTTTAGGATATAGTTTTATCTTTTTTCTCATGGGTGGTAATGTTATAAGTCCCTGGTTGAGAAGTATTTGTAAAGTTCTTTTAGTGGGAAATGGAAGACAAGTAAATTTTAGTTTCTTTAGTTTGTAAGGCCTTTGTTCCTTGTTAGATTCACCAACTTCTTGAGTTGAATGCGGAGGAGGAGGGCCTAAGACAACCCTATCTTCTGTGTCATTTTTATGAGGCATGGGTTGTTCTTGAGGAATACAGACATTCATAAAGGGAGGAGGATCTTGATATCCTAACCCTTTTGTGTCTTTAGTTGGGATGTGCTCTAAGAATTGATGAATTTCATGTTCACTTGTTGTATCACATCCTTTTTTGATTAATATTGTGAATCCTTTTCCATATGTCTCTTCTAGGTTGATGGAAGTGTCTATCACTTTGTTAACATAGAATGGTTGAGTGTTTGCTTGCTTAGATTTACTAGGTTCACCTATTGTAGGGAACTTAGGTTCAATTCCTGTCTCACTTTTAGGATGTAAGTAACCAAATATATCAGGTGGTGGTATTATAGGGGGTGTTGGTTGTTTCATTGATGGATAAAAGAATGCATTAGCTTCAAGGTTGTTAAGGCAATCCCTTAGGAATTTATTTATGTTGTCATCATCTTCTCCAATGATGTCAACATCACGAGGAGGACATGCATTAGGATTTGATGAGCATGAGTAAGTTCAATTTCATTAGGGTCATTTCTAAAAGAAAAACTTGACACATCCACTAAGGACTTCAAGGACATCCAAAGCTTACCAAAAAAAATATCCATGATGAAATTCAATGCAAATTTCAGATTCTAACAAGGTAATTATGCAACAATCTAAAATGAAATGTTCTAGATGCAATTTTAAATTTAAAAAATGCACAAGATGAACCAATTTAAACTAGATGCAATGAATTGGATATAAAAAAACCTCTGTAAACTAAAACAAAAATTTATCAATAGAAAACAGGAGCACAAAAACAATGTTTTATATTTTGGAAAATGCAGTTTAAAATTTTCATTGGGACTAAATCACTGAGTGAACCCACAAAAGTGGTTTACAATTGGAGTGAGGAAGGAAAAGTTGAAAAAAATGACCCCATGCCAAAAAATTCATATTGGGGTTCAAACGAACCTAAAGAGGGTTCAAATGAACTAGGGTTCGAGAGAACCCATTCAATTAACTTCCCACCATTCCCGCAAAAAAACCCAAAGGAAACCCTTTTTGAAAGGGGGTTTGAATGAATCAGGGTTCACTCGAACCCCCATTTCCCTCCTCCCCCTCAGATGGTAAAAAATTCTAGAATTTTGTGCTTCGAAGCTCGGGTTGAGGATGAAAATGGAGGAGAATTCACAAACCCAACTAAATGATGGTATTCCTCGAAATGACCTATCCAAGAAATATAATTTTAATATTTTTTGGTTTTATTATGTATTTTCTTTTTTAGTTTTATTAAACATAGGTTTTTCAGCAAAAAATCAAGCTCTTTGTTCTGCACATGTGGAAAAATAGCAAATTATCAAAATAAAATTTTGAAAAATATGTTCAGGCTGGGTATTGATGTCCTCAATCCATTAAAAAATAAATGAATTTCGATACATACAAAAAAAGTTATGTTGTATGCAATCCGCCTATGTTTGTAATTGGTTTGACTTCAAAACTTGATTAAAGAAAAAATATTCAATAAAACACTATGAAACCAAATGAAAGGGATAGATATTGTAGTTACAAATCTAAATTCAAAAAAAATAAAATTTTATCCTTCATGGAAAAAAAGTTATGTTGCATATGGTGGGTGTCACTCCTTAAAAATGTTGTTTACTGAAAAAAACTATTTTTCGAAGGAGATGGAAAGAGAAGTGCAATCTGATTCCAAAAATTTTGAAAAAAAAATAAATTAGAATCTATAGACAAAATGTCACAAATCACTAATTTGCATCATCTTCAAATTCCTCATGGTTTACCCGCTATAGGTTCCTGAAAGTGAAGATTTAGTTAAAAAAATTCAATTCAGTGTCCAATTTGCCCAAAAATTGTAAACCAGTATTGTGGGATCACCCCACCCAAAGGGGCATATGAGTCCTAGCGATGGTATTTTTTTTAATTTTCAAAAAAAATTAAGTATTTTTTATGCTTTTTAGTTTGTATGATCTGTAACCTAAGTGCAAATGTAGATTTTATATGATTTGAGATGCAAAAATGCAAACTATATGCACTTTCACTAATGCAAAATTAGAAACCCTAGAATGACAATTAACTAGTGCAAACCTTAATGTAATGTTAATGCAAGCACTATCTAGGATAATAATGCACTTCAAATTAGAATTATGATGTTCTAAATGTAGGCTCACCAAAATGAAAGGTGGATTTTTTGTTTCTCTTGTATGCTTGGGAGATAGAACAACAAACTTCAAACACTCTCATTCAAGGACAAACCCTAGAGATCTCAACCTCAAGTATGCAAAAGAGAAAGACACCTTGAAATAGGGTTTTCCTAGGGTATGATTGTAAACTAAAGAGGGGTTCACCACCAAGATAGGGCTTGGAAAGACAAATGAAATGCAGTATGTGTTGGAAGACTGAAATCACTAAGAGGGGGCGTCAATCAGTGATTTACAAAAAAATTCCAAAAGGAAGACTTGAGTTGCATTCAGACAAAAGATAGTAAAATTAGTTCTTCACAAAATGATAGCATGGATTCATGATAGCATAGATCAAGAATTAAATGTAAATTATTTTGAGAGATTCATTTAAGTACATCAGAGCTTTGCCTTAAAACAAACCTTTTTAAGCATGAAACATGACATAAAAAATTGAAACGTTTTATGCAGAATCTTCACTATTTAAAGCATTTGAGAACATGTGAAACCAAATAGATAAGAAAGTTTGCACAACAATTTTCACATAACAAAAAATATGTCATGAGTGGAAAACCCCTCTTGGGGCATGAAAAACCACTCGGAAAATCTTTCTTTATTCATATAGAGCACCAACTCCACAAATAGAAACATGAAGCGCCAACTTAAGGAGCTCAAACTGCTTTATACAAAATATCAACAACAATATCCTATCAAGACACTAGAAGTGTAAAAATAATGTAGTTCTAGAATCTCAATAGAAAACCAATGATTTTCAATGAGCACAATGAAGCATGTTGTATGTATATGACAACATCTTCTTTTTGGTTTACAATAACATCTTCAAAAAAACCCCTCAAGAAGATTTGCAATAGATCACAATCTCTGTATGGTTAAGCCAAAGATTTCACATTCACTTTCCGCCTTTTAAGAATATCATAGTAGCATGTTCCTCTTTTCAATAACCCAAAAAATCAAGAATACAATAACCTTTTTCTTTTTAAAAAACCGATCGACACAAACCTTGCATAAGAATCTCTTTAAGTAATGCTTCAAAGAAAAACTAACTTCTAGAAGAGAGCTTAGTAATGGTTTTGAAACTATTTATTCAACATAGAAATCAAACAAATACTAGACAAAGGCTGTTGAAGCCAACCTCGACTTTCTAGTTGAAGGAGCCATTGTCACCTCAACTACCAAGCTCTTGCTAGTTCATAGCCTAATATCCATGCTTGCAATGAACTCAATTAACTCTTCTAGTGTTGGCCAAAGCAAGAAAAAATTTACAACTGAGAACTAAATATCCTCATGGTAGGTAGTGTTCCAAACCCTTCAAAAAGATAATGCCCTAAATTTCTTTCTTTCAAGTATATCGAAGAATTTGTCAAACAAAATGATGATTTGAAATCCAATATGACAAATACACATGTTTTAACAAAACATCATAACATATTTGAGTCCTTTGTCAAACATTTCTACCACGGATGTCAACACCCATCATTGCCACATCATAAAAAAATACACATGGCCGGTGCTAAGTCAGTATTTGCAGATCATCTCAAGCAATGACACATACATTACTCAGCACCTCAATAAGCCCGATACAAACATTAAGCCCAAATCAATATTTAAAACAACATTATTTTCGGTGAAACAAAGATTATAGACACTGCCAAATGTTCCTTCCATGTGACTTTACTCAAATTCAATTACAAATTGAGTGCAAAGTGACCGATAGTTCAAGTTTACCAACACTATATGCTCAAAGAAAACCGATAGGGTTATGCAAACCACAAAACAACCTTTAATCACCTTTTGATGCCAACTTATTACCACATAGTAATATCTCTTTTGAAATCCAATGACACAAATATAATGTCATTCTATATGCTAGAAAACAAAAATTAATATTATACCAAACCAATCAGCCATGGAGTATATATAAATAAATGTGCATAATCAACATACTCAATCACATTTAAATGTGATAATCAGGACCAAAAATATGAAGTCCTTATGTACCAAAACCTATCAAAGATACTGTGATCAGATAACCTATTGGAAATAAACCATAATGAATCCTTCAAAAACCAAACTGATTCCTTTAGATGACCCTAGAGAGGTCACCTATTGAATACCCTAAAGCATGATCAATATTTTCAGACCATCAAAAAACATAAGCATCTGCAAATGAATAATGGAAAGTGAAGTAGCAAAATGAGTCCACAAAGTATCATTGCCATCTGCAAGTAATTTTGACATCAAGGACAAACAATAACCACATGAAATGAAAACAAAAAAACTTGCCCTTTGGCCTTGATGGAAAAACACAAATGTCTCTCCCCCTTTTTGACTCAATGAAAAAAGATGAAATAGGAGAATATGAAAATTCCATAAAAAACAACTAAAAAGCCAACCAATAATAATAAAAAGCAGCTGTAAGTAGAACAATATAGCAATAAACTAAATCTTCAAGAGAGCTATGAATGAAAAAATGTTGTAACAAGCTCCCCTAAGCCAAAAATGACTGAATCAATGAAGGAATGATTGAGAGATAACTCCCCATCGAAACCTCAGCCTTTCAAACACATCTTTGGATAAAGGCTTAGTGAAAATATCAACAACCTACTCTTGTGAAGCAATAAAATGTAAACATACTTCATTAGCCAACACTTTTTCTTGAAGAAAATGAAACTTGATAGCATTATGTTTAGTGTGAGAGTGCATAACATGATTTTTAGAGACTTTAATCCCACTAGTGTTATCATAGAGAATAGAAACAGGCTTAGAAACTATAATACTCATATCAGATAATGTTTGTGTCATCCACAGTAATCGAGTACAACAAGAAGTGACAACTATGTATTCTGCCTTAGTAGTGGAAAGGGAAACAAATTCTTGTTTCTTGTTGTCCCATGCCACTAAACGATGACCAAGAAATAATGCAACACCACCGGTGCTCTTCCTATCATCCAAACAACCAGCCCTGTCAGCCTCTATATATGCAATTAAAGAAAAATCATTGCTTCTAGGATACCAAAGACCATAATCAAGAGTTCCTTGAATATATTTGAAAATTATTTTGCAAGCAGTAACATGATATTCCTTAGGTGATGCTTGAAACCTTGCAACCATGCATACTGTCTACATCATATTAGGTCTAGAAGCAGTTAAATATAACAGACTACCAATCATTGATCTATACTCAGATTTATTTGCATCAGGGGAATCATCAGTCTTAGTAAGTTTGCAACCTGTAACCATTGGAGTGCTAACATAATGGCATCCATCCATTTGAAATTTCTTAAGCATCTCTCAAGCATACTTAGTTTGAGAGAGAAATATTCCGCTTTCAAGTTGAGTAACTTGAAGACCAAGAAAGAAAGTCAATTCTCCCAACATAGACATTTCAAATTTAGATTCCATAATATGAGAGAACTTTTTGGTCAGAACATCATTTTCACAGCCAAAAATAATGTCATCTACATAGACTTCAACAACTAGAATATCATTGTACCTTAAATCTTGACATAAAGATTGGTGTCAACACCTCCTCTTTTGAAGCCATTTGATGTGAAATGATTATCCAACCTAGAATACCATGCCCTAGGTTCTTGTTTTAAGCCATAGAGGGCCTTTTTGAACTTGTAAACATGATTAGGCTTGTCTTTTCAAACAAATCCTTCAAGCTATCCATATAGACCTCTTCATGTAGATAAGCATTTAAAAATGTAGTTTTGACATCCATTTGATAAATAGTGAAATTCTTAAAAATAGAATAAGCCAAGAATTTTCTAATAGATTCTAGTCTAGCAATAGGTGCAAAGGTTTCACAAAAATCAATAAATTCCTTTTGAGCATAGACTTTGCAAACAAACCTTTCGTTGTTATGAACAACTTTTCCATTTTCATGAAGCTTATTCCTATAGACCCACTTTCCACCTATGACATTCTTGTCATCAAGTCTTGGGACTAACTCCCAAGTTTGGTGTTTCTCAATTGAATCAATTTCATCTTGCATAGCTTGAAGCCAACAATCATCCAAGAGAGCTTCATCATAGTTTTTAGGTTCAAATTCAGTGACTAAACAAAAGGCTATATGCTCTACCATTTGAGCTTGTTCTTCCAATTGATCAGCCTTTCTTCATGTTTGAACTCTAGCATTTCTATCCCCAATGATTTGATTTTGAGGATGATTTTTAGCAACAGGTTTTAAAGGATTTTTGAGAACAAAATTTTCAAAACTTGTTCTTTCATCATGTTTATGGCTTGCAATTTCAATATTTTCAGATTTTATCTCAAGTTCTACTTTTGTTTCTTCCTCATCAACCTGCACAAGATCAGTTTCTAAATGTGGTCTTTCATTAAATTTCACATTAATTGCCTCAAAAAATTTACTAAGCCTTTTATTATAACATTTGTAGGCTTTACAATGAGTTGATTATCCCAAGAAGATGCCATCATCACTTTTTGATTGAAAGTTGCCTAGAGGTTCATCATCTTTCTTAATAAAACACTTGCTACCAAAGATTTTAAAATGTTTTAGAGAGGCAGATTTACCATACCATAATTCATAAGGAGTGAATTTTGATTTCACTCTCAACTGTACTCTGTTTAAAATGTATACTACTGTATGGACTGCTTCTTTTCAATACATATCAAGCAACTTTTCCTCATCCAACATAGTTATTGCCATTTCCTTTACAGTTCTATTTTTGCGTTCACAAATTCTATTTTGTTGAGGTGTTCTAGTGGTAGCATCTTGTCTTTTAATACCATTTTTTTCACAATAGTCAATAAATTCCTGAGAGGTGAAATCACCTCCCTTGTTAGATCTCAAGAATTTAAGTTTTAAATCAGATTATTTTTCAACCATTTTACAAAAAATCTTAAATCATTCAAATGCTTCTGATTTATGTTTGAGAAATGTAACCCAAACCATTCTTGTATAATCATCCACAAACAAAATGAAGTATTTTTCACCATTAATTGATCTAGTTCTTGTTGGGCCACACAAATCTGTATGTACTAGCTGCAAAAGGCTTAGTGGAAGAGTGTTCTTTTTGCTTAAAACTTACTCTTGTTTGCTTACCACTTAGACACTCTTTGCACACATAATTTTCTGGTTTATTAAGAATAGGAAGACCTCTAACATTCAGGCTTTTGCTGATTCTAACCAGATTATCAAAATTTATATGTCCTAATCTTTTATGCCATATCCAAACTTCTTCAACTTGACCCATTAGACACATGCCCTCATTATTATCATTACCAGAGGTGTCTAGAAGATTATAGACAATACCTTTAGTTCTTCTTCTAGCAACAACAATCCTTCCTATCTTGCTCTTGATTTCACATCCTTGTGAAGTAAACATAACATGATAACCGTTATCAAAGATTTGGCTAACACTAAGTAAACTGTGCTTTAGGCCTTCCACATAATACACATTATAGATAGGTGTATCTTCATTTAGCAAAAGTGAACCTTTACCTTTAATCTATATACTAGTGTTATCACCAAATTTCACATACCCACCAGCATAATCTTCAAGCTTTATGAATTTGTCCTTGTCCCCTATCATGTGATTAGAAAAATTGCTATATAGGACTCATAAGTCCTTCTTTTAAGTATGGAATTCAGGCTATACTAGCATTGATTGTTTTATATTCTTGACACACTTAGGTTTCTAAACCATTTTTGTTTTCTGTTGCAAATCAGATTTGCATTGTTTGACTGTATTTCCCAAAATATTGCATTTAAAACATCTGACTTGATTAACAAAACCAAAGTACTACTGATGTCCAAACCTTGTTATTCGAGAATTCATGAGCCTGTAGGTACTCACTTTACGACCAATCTTTTTGCAAAAGAAGCAGTAGCCATAGAAGAAAGGATTGAATCTGAATTGTGTATTTTTGTTTTCAAAAGAATGGACATAATTCTTATCAGATTCAAAATGTTTTGATTTCAAACTCTTATTAGTTTTTGGCTTTGAAGTACCAATGCAACATTCACCTTTTTCAAATCCAATACCAGTTTTGTCTTTATTCAGTTTCTGCTTACTAAGCATATCATTGAGCTTTAAAGTACTTTCATACTTTTCAAAAAAATTCTAGGATCAACAATTTCATGTTCCATCTTTTGAATTTCTTGATCTTTGAAACTTACATTTACTCAAAGACAGTCCTCAACTCTTTTAGATTCTTCAAGCTGAGTCTTCAAAGTGAGTATTGCTTGATCTGACTTATGTTCTTGAGAAAGAACTTGATCTGGTTTATGTTCTTGAGCAAGAACTTTTTTTTTGAATTTTCTAATTTCCTTTTAAGCACATTTTAATTCACCTTCAAGATCTATTTCACCATCTTCTAGATCATTGTTGTTTATATCATCTTGCTATTTGACTTCAACCATAAACAAAGTCTCATCTTGCTCAGCTAAAGAGTCTTCTATTTCATTGTTTGTTTCATCTTTACTGAATAGAATCTTCTTATTTTTGAAATTGAAATTATTCTTAGGTTTATAAGACTTCTTTTTAGACTATTTGTCAGGTTTTTCATCATCACTGTTTTGATCAACATAGGGGCACTTAGCTGCAAAATGTCTAATTTTTCCACAGTTAAAACACTTAAAGGGAAGTTTTCCTCTATATTTGCGTAATCCCTTTTTAAGTTTTCTAACAAAATGAGTTTCTTTTGAATCAGAGTATTCTGACTCACTTTCATATGCATTCTCCTTTTTTCAGTTTTAAAAGCAGTCTCTTTTCCTGTTGGATTACTTTTGCTTGTTCTCATTTCATAAGCAATAAGCGTTCCTTGTAGACTATCTAAGGTAAGTTGATCAAAATGTTTCTTTTCTTCAAGGGCTGAAAACTTAGATTCATATTTAGGTTGTAAGGTTCTAATTATCTTTGTAACCATATCAAACTCTTTTACTTCTTCTCCTAATCCTCTCATTGCAGTAAAAACTTTATCTATTCTCAAGAAATATTCAACCAATTTTTTATCATTCTTCGTTCTCATTTCCTCAAACTGATGTTTTAGAGTAAGGATTTTGGACTGTTTGACTTTATCATTTCATTGATAAATGTTTTCAAGTTTTTCCCAGGTTTTCTGATCAAATTTACAATGCATGAATTTAACAAATACATCTTTTTCCCATAATCTATGGGTATAATGAGTGGAACAATATGCCCATTTAGAACTATGCTCCAAACATAAAGATCAATTAAAATCATATATATTTCCATTCTAATTTTCTAGAAACATAGTCTGTACCATCAAATAATGGAGCTCTAGTCACATAAGTACCTTCATTAGCTTGTGACATGTTTGAAAAACTTCCAAGACCAAAATAAATCCTAGGTGGATTAGACCTATATGAGGACCCTATGCTCTAATACCAATTTTTGGAAGAATTAAATCACTGACAAGGGGGGTGAATCAGTGATTTACAATTTTTTTCTGAAAGGAAGACTTGAGTTGCATTCAGACAAAAGTTAGTAAAATTATTTTTTCACAAAATTACATGGATTCATGATAGCATAGATAAACAATTAAACAAATGATTTTGAGAGATTCATTTAATTGCATCAGAGCTTTTTCTTAAAACGTGCCTTTTTAAGCATGAAACATGACATAAACAATTGAAACTTTTAATGTAGACTGTTCACTATTTAAAGCATTTGAGAACATGTGAAATCAAATAGATAAGAAAAATTGCACAAAAATTGTCACATAACACAAAATATGTCATGAGTGTAAAAACCCTCTTGTGGCATAAAAAAACACTCCGAAAATCTTTCTTTATTCATATAGAGCACCAATTCTACATAGTTCTAAAGAACCAACTCCACAAATAGAAACAAGAAGCACCAAATTTAGGAGCAACAACTCCTTTATATAGAATATCAACAACAATATCCTATCAAGACACTAGAAGTGCAAAAATAATGCAGTTCTAGAATCTTAGTAGATAACCAATGATTTTCAATGAGCGCAATGAAGCATGTTGTATGTATATGACATCTTCTTTCTGGTTTACAAGAACATCTTGAAAACAAACCCTTAAAAATATTTGCAATACATCACAATCTTTGTATGGTTAAGCAAGAGATTTCACATTAACTTTCTACCTTTTAAGAATATCACAGTAACATGTTCCTCTTTTCAATAACCTAGAAAATCAAGAATACAATAACATTTTTCTTTCTCAAAAACCCACACCAACCCTTGATAAGAATATCTTTAAATAATGCTTTGAAGAAAAACTAACTTCTAGAAGAGAGATCAATAATGGTTTTGAAACTATTTATTCAACGAAAAAATCAAACAAATACCAAATAAAGACCATTGAAGCCAATCTCAACTCTCTAGCTAAAGGAGCCATTGTCACCTCAACTATCAAGCTCTTGCTAGTTCATAACCTGCTATCCATGCTTGCAAAAAACTCAGTTAACTCTTCTACTATCGGCCAAAATAGAATAGATTTACAACTGAGAACTGAATATCCTCATGACATCTAGGGTTCCAAACCCTTCAAAAAGATAATGCCATAAATTTCTTACTTTCAAGTTTGTCGAAGACTTTGTCAAACAAAATGATGATTTGAAGTCTGATATGACAAATACAAATTTTTTAACAAAACATCATAATATATTTGAGTCTTTTGTCAAAGACTTCTACCATGGATGTCGGCACCTGTCATTTGCACATCATAAACAAATACACATGGCTGGTGGTAAGTCAATACTGCCAAAGCATCTCAGCCGATGACACATAAACTACTGAACACCTCAATAAGCCCGATACAAACATTAAGCCCAAATCAATATTTAAAACATAATTGTTGTTGGTGAAACAAAAATTATAGATGCTACCAAAGGTTACTTCCATGTGACTTTACTCAAAGTCAATTACAAATTGAGTGCAAAGTGACTGATAGGTTAAGTTCACCAACACTATATGCTGAAAGAAACCCGATAGGGTTATGCAAACCACAAAACAAACTTTAATCACCTTTTGATGTTGACTTATGCCCACATAGTAATTTCTCTTTTGAAATCCAATGACACAAATATAATGTCATTCTATATGCTAGAAAAAAATATTAATATTATACCAAACCAATAAGCCATGTAGTATATATTTATACATGTGCATAATAAACATACTCAATCACAATAAAATGTGACAATCAAGACCAAAAATATGAAGTCCTTATGTACCAAAACCTATCAAAGATACTGTGATCAAATAACCTACTGAAAATAAACCAAAACGAATCCTTTAGAAACCAAACTGAATCCTTAAGATAATCTTGGAAAGGTCACCTGTTGAATACCCTGAAGCATTATTAATATTTTTAGACCATTAAAAAACATAAGCATCTGTAAATGAATAATGGAAAGTGAAGTAGCACAATGATTCCACAAAGTATCATTTCCATCTACAAGTAATTTTTACATCAAGGAAAAACAATAACCATAACTGAAAAACAACAATATGTAATGTTTAAACCTAATGTAATGCAATCTTTCACTAAATGACCTAAAAATGCATGAAACTCAAAACAAAAAAATGCAAGATAAAAGGTGTACACCTAAAAACCTAAAGAAGACTAGATGAAGGCCTAAAATGTTGAAAGCACTAATTTTCAAGCCTGCTGGGACTCATACACTATTTTTCACAATTTAGTCCTAGATTAGGGTTTCTAGATAGAAACTGAAATCTAGCAAAAGGGTGTGTCTAGAACTGTAAAAATCTAGAAAATGACCTATACTAGGACACATACGGGTATGTGCAGGATCATCATGGAAAAAATAGGCCCTTAAGTGGCAATAAAAGATAGAAAATCAGAGTTAGACAACTTGACATAAAAATTTGAATAAGTTATCTATATTATTTCAAAAAAATGTAAAAAAAGAATCTATATAAAATTGAATGTATTTTCTAAACTACTAGACCTTTATTTGAAAAAAAAAATCTCTTTGGTGAAAATTTGAAATTTCAATGGAATAGTATTTAAATTTTAGGGTAAAAATAAGAAGTAGGTGTCTGTCTGACCACCCTAACCACAATAAAATGATAATATTTTTTTATATTATTTTAGATATAAGTAGAGGACTCATGTCCTGATGTGATGCATATTTTTTTATAATTTTTTTCCAAGTAAATAATTAATTATGATTATTTTATTACAACTTTTAAAAAATATAAAAGCTTGTCTGTCTAACCACCTTAACTTGGTGGAAAATTCATGAAATTCAATTTTTTTTTTTTTAATGCTATAGTATGCAAATTATAGAATGTGACGCATGTTTTGGATTCAAAAAATGTGATACCGTTTGAAAGTTATAAATGTTTTTCAATCAACCTATCAATCAGGACTTTATTCGTAATTCTAATAGAAAATGAATAATAATTATTTATTAAATTCAAAGTAAAGCATAATTTATATTGGTGGAAATCTGAGAATCTCTTTTAAAACCCCTTTTCATTTCATCAATTTTGGGTAAAAAAAAAGTCGCCAGTCACATGGGTCATCATATGGCTTACATATTGCCACTTTTTGGCCCATCATGATCCTGGACATACCCATACGCCAGAATTGGCGTATCAATCTAGTTAGGGTTTTCTAGAAATTCCAAGTCTAAATTTGGTTTTCAATATCTACTATATCCTTTCCAATTGATTTTCAGATCTGAGATCCTGATTCACAACCTATAGAAGTCTTCCAATGATCTCCAATGCAAGGTGACAACTTTGACACCTTTGAATGCTTTGCAACTTTTTCCAAACTTGTTCTTCAATATGTCTTCAAAATAGACCTACAAATCACACACTAAATAGAGGGGGAAATGTTGTTTTGTTAGTGGATAGGGGTTTGCCTAGGTCAAACCCTATTGTGGTAATCAAACCTTGATATGAAATGAAATAAGAATGGAGAATTATGAATGAACAAATATAATGTTGCAACTCACCAAATCTTAGAAAGAAAGTGCTACAAAAATGTATGAAGTGGCTCCAATGGATGTAGATCTTGAATCTTTCTTGAATAGGATAGATCTTGAATTGAATGCCTGCTTGAATCATAAAACCCTAAATCACAATTGTTAGCTCAAAAAGAAACATGATGCATGATGAATTTGACCTGATGCTTGATACTTGAATAGTGCTCTAAATCACTTGATAATCTACCCTTGAAGACTCTTGAATGCTATTGGAAACAATTGAATACGCTTGTGAAGTCAAATTTCCTATATGCATGAATAATTGAATGCTTGGGGTGAAAATGAGTGAAAGAACCTTGTATTTATTCTTGTTTATGCCTTTTTTTTTGAAATTACAACACTACAAGCCGATATCAGACTTAGAAGGATAAAATACTACTAAGAATTTGAATTAAATTTGATTTTGGGCCACACGAGATTCATATGCTCAAGGTGTCGTATGAGTCCCATTAGGTGTAAATTATGGGACTATTTTCAAAAATGCTTAGAAAGGTGTAAAATCAAGACCGGGACCCAAAACCCTAGGGGGACTCATACGCCTAAGGTGGTGCATGAGTCCCAGACCACCAAATCTAGGCCACACAAACTAAGAACACCTGAATTATGATTGGATGTTGATTTATGTTAGGATCATCCTCAAAAAGATGCATTAAATGAGGCTTGTGGATGCAAAATAAGGCCAATTAAAGCATAAAGAAGTCCAATTATTAATGACAACCTTAGAAAAATGTGTTACAACACTTTACAACACCCTAAATAATGTATGATTACATTTATTTAGTTTACAAGGGGCCAAGTCCTAATGTGATTGTGTTAAGAACATTACAACACTAAGTCAAGACGACATTAAGCTCAATTTTATAAGGAGGGCCCAAGAAAGTGTGAAAATTTCACTGACGACAGTTTTTGACACTACAAGTGGTATCGAAGTTGCGATTCTACTAGCCTATGGAGAATCAAAGATTTATGCAATTGATTCAAAGAGATTTGAGAGCTATAAAGAGAGAGATAAAGAGGATAAAGGCATCTAATTAGAGTGGCGACAGGGGAATAGGATGAATAGGTAGGAAGAAGATGGAGGAATAAAATAGTGAAATCAAATCCTTCATAGAGAAGCAATATCAAGTGAATCAAACACTTTTGAAAATGATGTTGAACTCACCACTACAATAACTAATAAAAAATTAGGGCCTAAGAATGTTGATGAGGGTAACTCTAAGTTTTTTAGAGGAGGGAATAACAATAGAGATTTAAGAGGATCTCCTTGCAGAGCCTCCCATCTAGTCTTTTTTCCTAGAGAAGAGACACCACATGAAGGGGAAGATTAGAACCAACTTAGCCTTAGCAGTGTAGTGCAACATTACATGAAGCTAGATGTTGACACCTGAGTAGTGATCCACTTTGCTAAGTTCAACACTGTGAGGAGACGATTTTTGATTCATGGGAGACCATGTCTGCAGCAAGGGAATAAATATCTTCAATAAAACATTAGCAAGCTCACACTCCCTACATTTGACAGCTCGGATAAGGTTACTACATGTACATGGGAGCAAAAATTGAACACATATTTCTCTCCCAACCCCATGAATAAAGATGAAGCAATCAAACTCGCCATTTTTTACTTGGAAGGGATAGCTCATGAATTGTGGTACTATGGTATTTTGACTCAGGGGTTTGATCTTGTTACTAAATATACTGATTTCATGCAAAATATTATGGAGAGGTTCAAAAGAAAGGATCCATAGGTGTACTTCCAAGATTTGACAAGGGTTAAACAACATGGTATAGTGGATGATTATATTTGATAATTCCAATAGCTAGTTGCTATGGTCCTCGATGTCTCTGATAATAGATTCATGTTCCTCTTCATTGAAGGGATATCGAAATCTTATTGTGGTTTGGTTAGAGCTTTAGAGATGACATCATTGGAAGAAGCTATCCGAAGGGCCTTGAACCTTGAGATAGCCCCCAATTACATGTGTATGGTAAAATTACATGTCTACTACACTGAGATAGCCCCCAATGAGGATGAAGAAGGTGAACTCAATGACACTTCCAAGGAGGATGAGCTTGGGGTGACAAGGGAGGAAGAATAGTCCAGGGGCACTCGAGAAATGATTTTAGGAGCACCCCGATACAATTCTCTCCACATTAGAGGGGAATTATCTAGACAAAGGGCAACAATAATAATCAATAGTGGAGCCACCCATAATTTAATCTATAAAGGGCTAGTAGCTAAGTTGAGCCTAAGCATGAGATATTTTGAAGGATTTGATGTGACAGTCACAGATGGATATACTATTCCATACAATTATTAGTTTTGACAAATCGAGTTGACCATAGGAGGACACAAGATGCGAGATGATTTCTATATAGTTGGCATTGGTGAGACAAATTTGGTCCTAGGAGTGCAATGGTTTCACTCACTTGGGGAATACACAATGAATTATCAGAATCTAGAATTAAAGTTTGAAGCAGACAAGAAAGAGGTTATTCATTGAGGATTCTCCAATGCAAGTCTTAAGCATGCTTCAAACAAGTCATCAGAAATGGCAATGGCAGGAGAAAGGACTTTTGAGAATTTAGATCTAAAGTTGCTTGAGGGCAAGCAATATCCAAGTGGGGAGAACTGGCATCTCCCCAATTAATTTCAAAACCAACTTGGAGGGAAATAAAATTTCTTTTAAACACTATTAAATAATAATGTAATATTAAATAAATAATAAATTTAAATTATTATTAAATAACATTTAAATTTACTTGTGACTGACTTTCTAATCAGCGCTAAAATAGTAATATTTGAAATCTCTTTATTGTGAGCTGACCTATTGGGAGGCTGTAGTATTTATACAAAATGATTTCTTGATCTTTGTCATCATGAATTTGGAGTTGCATTGGAATCCATACAATATGGGAGGACGCAATCACTCGTCAAATTGTGCTCTGGTCTAGATGTAGTCTCAGCTCTTGTGAATTCATATGGCTTTCATTACACTTACGTTTTTCACTGAGTTTCAAGGCTTTTCTCATTGGTTTACAAGTACTGAGATTAGTAGATAAGCGAGTAATCTCCCCATGGATGAATGAAGGCTCTATCCACATCATCACTTGCCAGGGTGATAGCATCTTTATATCTAGGCAGTATCAGACATATTCATCCCACATCATCTAGTATAGGAAGGTCACAAAGGAAAAAACTAAGCCAACATATACTCATATCTGAGATTCAGAGACTTGTAGATTGAGCAATTAACATCATTGTTGGGTGACTCATTGGGGTGGAGATCTAGTCACTATGAATCAGGAATTCTAGCTACACTACTCATCAAAGAAGGAAAAAGTGATTGATACATCCCTCAAGGCATGATATTTCCTGCAACTTGGTTGGTATCAAGTGTCGATACATCTAGTAACGATAGCTGGTCAGACACCGGGTTCAATGTTTGGTTATAAATGTGAGATGATAAAAATAGGTGGGAGTGTTGGAAACACAAGGGAAAACAACTAAGAGGGGGGGTGAATCATTTGTCACAAAAAATATAATTATTAAACTTATTCTCAGATCTAATAAATAAAAATGAAAGAATAAACCATCACCACATCAAAAAAACACATAACACCAAGATTTTTGCATGGAAACCCTGTTAGGGGAAAAACCACAGTGGAGGTTAGTCCACAAGTTTATACTCTATTAAAAGTATTATAAATGGGTAATGCACATGCATTCAGGCACACTGCCTAGAGCTCACTGCTCAAATACAAAAAGGCTTACTGCCCAAGGGAAGACTCATTGTCTACAGTCACATTTGGATTTCATCCATAGAATTTTAGCTAAGAAAATAGCATCTTCTAATGCCTAATTATAGTTCCAATTAAGAACATAAACACTTTCTTCGGATCACTCTTCTTCACACTTTACTTCTACCTTTGAAAGATTAGAACATTATTCGCATGTATCACACACAAACCTCACTCACCATTTCACTCAAATGGTATAAACAATCGATCATATATATCTGCAACTAAGGATAACATCAACTACATGTCAACCTAACAAAATATGAAACGCGTACAAACTTTCAACCCAAATTAATAATTTTTTTATTAATGCGAACCAAACAATGTCACCCAAAACATAGTAAGCACCCAAAACAACATGTCTCAAACACAAAACACCTTAAACAATTATGCCTCGAAGATCCACAACATGCTACAATCACCCTCTAGGCCATGATCATGACAAACATGAACTCGTAGAAGAAAATCACCAATCACGAGCACAAAAATCAATGTGAACCAACAACACAAAGAGAGAATGGTCTAGAAACATCCACAAGCATCATGGATCACCACAAAATAATTTGCAACAACTTAAATTACTAGAATCATATCATCTTCTTTCAAGAACACCAACTAAAGCAACAAAAAAAATATCAAACTACATATACTCATAACTTCATCAAATCTTGATGTGAACCTCTGAAAATTCATGTGGATAAACTAGATATAATTGTCAACAAACCCTTTAATCCAAAAATTCTTATCATCAATATATTGAGCTAGCCATCATACTAAACTTAACTGCATCACCGACAACCTGCAACTTATTTTATTATAATTATCTCAATATCCTCGACATATACAACCTTAAAGGCATTAATGCCAATAGTGTTGACATCAATGAAAACCACATCAGAAATATCCAACAATCTACCCCTTTGGCATGGATGGAAACACATGATGTGAAAAACACCATCAACAATAATTTCTCTTAGCACTTTCTCCCCCTTAGATTTTGACTCTTTTCTGTTAGAAACCAAGATCAGACATGCAAACCAAAAGGCCTTCCACATAAGAGAAAAACAATAAAAAAGCAAGAGCTTTGCATGAAGATGTGCAAATTGATATATTCAGAATTAAGAAATTACAAGAGATGATTTTCTTTATAAAAGAAATGTATGCAACCTTAATGTTGACCTAAAAGGGAAACCCTAGTGTGCACAATTAATAATTAATCAATTATTAATGTGCCTAAGTTTAGCTTAAGTAACTAAAGGAATAAGGACTTAATTAATTAACCAATATGATATAATTAATTAAGTGGAATAACTTATTACTCTAACACCCCCCTCTTAAGATGAACTTAGGAAGTAGCTAAAACACTAGAAAAAAGATGCATGAAAGAAAAGATGGGTCCCGAAAACTAGGCCTGATCAAGTACCCATTTACAAATGCAATAATGAGGTAGAGAAGGAAAACCCAGTGGGACAAAACCCCCCTACAATGAGATGACTACTACAAAGAAGCACTGGAAGAATACTGGAGAGTAACACTGGAACCACAATCTAACAAGTAAGGAAAGATACTTTTGTTTACAAGAAACCATATCAGAATCATAATAATGCAACAACAGATCCAATGCCATAGAACACTTGAAAAATCAAAATGGGAACAACCCTAGAATCTATGAAGCAATAGTAGATAAAATGAATGATGTGACACTGAAATGAAGTGCAAAGATGCAAGTTGCACCCTCCCAACTACCAAAATATCCAAGTAATCTTCAAAACACTCACCGGACCAAATCTGGAATAATGGTAACCTAAGATAGATACAAAAAAAATTGCATGGACGGAAACATAGATCTCCTCAATACCTTTCCAATGCCATAAAGATAGCGAAAATCGGAGATCGTGGCAAAAAGTTATGAGCTCGAATGGGATAAATGAACATTTAACTTCAAATAGAAATAAATTCAGCTAAACAAAAAAATGCTGAAAAATAAACTGCATCACAAGATAGTGCTCGAAACCCACTTTCTAACGATATCTCATTTTCCTAATTTCGATACCGTATGCCCAAGTTATGCCAAAAAGAAAAAAATAGCTCCTTGAAGGAAAATCGGGACTAGGAGGGGGCAATACAACTGCTGACACCATCATTTCCTGAGCATAAATTTGATGGCCATCTGGCCATCATCGCAAGAAATCAGCCCTATGCAAAAAAAAAAAATTTGCAGAGCCCCTGATCGTCGATATGACCAGGGCTGGGTGCTGAGGTCGGCTAGGGGTCGGCCACCTAGGTCCTGGTCCCCCATATGATTGCGGGGAACTGTAGAGGAGCCCATAGGGGCTGAAGAGGTGGGCGGCGGATTGGAGAAGCGCCGCTAGTGGCCACTGGGTGGCTTTGCAGTGGTGCACCACTATTCTATTGGCAACGCCGAAACTATTTAAAAAAACATGCGTTTTATTATTTTTTTCAAATTTTTTCAAAGTTTGTGCCTCGAGAAGCGTGCTAGGGAGGACGTACGGCCTCCCTAGAATTTTTTTTCCTTTCAAATCAACTTCACCAAAATCGACTAAACAAAGGGCGATCTTAGGGTTTTTGGCTGTTGCAAACGTGATGGTGACCTCCGTTCATGCTCAAAATTCTCCGAAAAATCAGCTAAGTCTATAGCTTGCAAAAAATCATCGAGCTTGAAACCCTCAATGATTTCTTGAACGATGACCAAAATCAGTAAGATGAAAGCCAATCTTGACTTTTTCCAGTGCTCTGAATCCAATGGTGAAGCTTGATCTAATCCAAAACGCTGCATAAATGAACTCAAGGCATGATACCCTCGAGGAACCCTGAACAAACTCTGCAATAATTTTCCCCAAAATCTGAGAAGGGGTTGCATGTCAAGGCTCTACCATGTATCAGACATGCAAACCAAAAGGCCTTCCACAGAAGAGAAAAACAATAAAAAGCAAGAGCTTTTCATGAAGATGTGCAAATTAATATATTCAAAATTAAGAAATTAGAAGAGATGATTTTCTTTATAAAAGCAATGTATGCAACCCTAGTGTTGACCTAAAAGGGAAACCCTAGTGTGCACACTTAATAATTAATCAATTATTAATGTGCCTAAGTTTATCTTAAGTAACTAAAGGAATAAGTGACTTAATGAATTAACCAATATGATATAATTAATTAAGTGGAATAAATTATTACTCTAACATTTTCTCCTTAACTCTTTCATAGATTTTCACATGACTCTTCTCCCCCTTTGACATCAATGAAGAAGGTACAAATTATCTTTCTCCACACAAGCTTTGGACCACATTTATGAACATCTGACTCCTCCCCCTGAGTAGCAACCACCACAACATCAATCTGGATCACAAGATATGACTATGAAATACATGGACTGATGCAAGTCAATGCATCTTAATTCTAACTAGGAGGGGTAATCACCCCTAGCTTCCCTCTGAGATATGTGAAAGTATCCTTAGGAAAGGGCTTGGTAAAGATATCTACAATCTATTACTTTTTGGGCACATACTCCAATCTGGCTTCCTTTTCACTCACCTTTTCTCTCAAAAAGTGAAACTTGATAGATATATGCTTGGTTTTTGAATGCAACACTGGATTCTTAGAAATGTTAATTGCACTTGAATTATCACAAAATATAGAAAAAGGTTCATCATACACAACTTTGATATCTTTCAACATCTCCTTCATCCACAATAATTGAGTATAATTGTTAGTAGCAACAATGTATTCTGCCTTTGCAGTAGATAAAGAAATGGCATTCTGCTTCTTAGTTAACCATCAAATCAGCTTCTTTCCCAAGAAAAAATCATCACCACTAGTACTCTTTCTGTCATCCACATCTCCTACCCAATCAACATCAGTAAAATCACTCAAAGTAAGGTCATCTTCTTTAGGATACCATAGGCCAAAATCAGTTGTCCCCTTTAAGTACCTGAAAATCCTCTTCACAACTGTCACATGAGATTCCTTAGGATCAACTTGAAATCTTGCAACAATGCATACAACATTCATGATATTAGGTCTAGTTTGAGTTAAATAGAGAAATCCACCAATCATGGATCTGTATCTAGTTTGATTTGTTTTAGGAGAATCATCATCTTGAGTCAACTTACATCCGGTCACCATAGGTGTACCAACTGGCTTTGAATCTTCCATACCAAACTTCTTTAGCAATTATTTCACATACTTGGATTGAGATATAAAGATTCCTTTATCTAGTTGAGTAATTTGCGATCCCAAAAATAATTTCATTTCTCCAATCATAGACATCTCAAACATATTTTGTATCTCATTGGAAAACTTCATGCACAAACTATCATCTCCTCCAAAAATGATATCATCAACAAAGATTTCAACAATCAAATCTTTATGATGATCAATCTTGAAATAAAAATTACTATCATTAGTACCTTTATTAAATCCAAGCTTCAAAAAATACTTGTCCAATCTGGCATACCATGCTCTTGGGGCTTGCTTAGTTCCATACAATTCTTTCTTCAAACGACAAACCATATCTCCCTGATCAATCAATTGAATTCCATTAGGTTGCTGAATATACAGTTCTTCATCTATTTCACCATTTAGAAATGCTGACTTTACATCCATCTGATAAACCTTGAAGTTTTCGTAAGAAACATAAGCAAGAAATAATCGCACAGCTTCAATTCTAGCAACAGGACAAAACATTTCTTCAAATTCAATTCCTACAATCTGAGAATATCCTTTACACACTAGTCTTTCTTTGTTTCCAGCAACTCACCTTGCTCATTTAGTTTATTCTGAAAGACCCATTCAGTACCAATAACATTTTTTTCCTTAGGTCTAGGAACAAGAGTACTTGTATCATTCTTCTCAATTTGCAGTAGTTCTTCTTTCATTTCTTCCACCCAATGTTCATCTTTGCATGCTTCATTGACATTATTAGACTCAGTCTTTGAGATAAAACAATATTCTTTTGTAATTCTTCTCCTTGTTTGAACACCTTTGTTCTTATCACCTATAATTTGATCTTCTAAATTATTTAGTCTTACATACCTTGGAGTCTTATGGTTTTGAACTTCAGGCTCTTGTGATCTTACTTCTGCACTTTCACTAGTTTCTTCCTCTTGATTTTCCTAATTCACCAGAATGATTTGAACTTGATTTAGAGTCTGAACTCTCTTTCTTTTATCTGAACTATCATTTTGATCATTTGAATCATATTCATAGGTTTTGGATGGTCTAATTAGGTCTTCATCAACCTTTAAATTATCACTTTCAATTAATTTCCTAAATATCTTATTGTAGCACCGATAGGCTTTACTTTTAGTAGAATAACCAAGAAAGATTCCTCCACTTCTAGCATCAAAATTTCCTATATCTTCATCTCTTTTGATATATCATTTACTACAAAATATTTTGAAGTATCTAATAGTAGTATTATTACCAAACCATAGCTCATAAGGATTCTTACCAGTATCACCTAAGAACATGTACCCGGTTGAGAGTGTAAATGGTGGTACTCACAACTTCTCTCTAGTAGATATGAGGAACATTTCCTTCCAACATCATATTCTTGTTCTTCCTTTCCACAACTCCATTTTGTTGAGGAGTTCGCGTGGTAGGTAATTTTCTCTTTATCTTGCGCTCTTCACAAAAAGAATTAAACTCACTAAAAGAGAATTCACCACCTCTATTTGATCTTATACATTTAATCTTCAGACCTGTCTTTGTCTCAACCATAGGCTTAAAAATCTTAAATTTCTCTAGAGCTTCAAATTTTTCCCTTATGAAAGTAACCCACATCAATCTAGAATAATCATCAATAAGTAACATGAAATACCTTTCTCCTTGTAATCTTCTAATTATAGAAGGACCACACTGTAAGTCAGTGTGCATAAGCTCCAATACTTCATTTGAACAATGATGTTTGCTTCGGAATGAAATTCTAGTTTTCTTTCCTAACCGACATTGCTTACATATAGTATTAGTAGGTTTTATCAACTTAGGAAGATCTCTCACTGCTTGAGTAGAACTTATCTTCATAATATTGTCAAACTTTGCATGACACAATCTCTTATGCCACAACTAACTTTCATCAACTTGAGCAATAAGAAAAATTTTACTAGTAGTGCTTAGGTGAAAGATATTACCTTTTTTTTGTACCAGATGCAATCACATTTCCAGAACTCCCCAATATTCTACACTTTCCATCCTTGAATTGAAGATTATATCCCTTTTCAACCATCTATCCAACACTTAGAGATTATTCTTCAAACCTTCCACATATAGAACATCATCAGTATTATACTTACCATCAAAATAAATGGACCCTCTGCCATAGATTACACAAGATTTTTCATCACCAAATCTTAAAACACCACCATCATACATTTCCAAGCTCACAAATTTACTTTTATCACATGTCATGTGATGAGAGCATCCATTGTCAATCACCCATTCATATTTTTCTTCAACTCTGGAAGCTAGAGTTCTCTCCACATTCATGCAACTAGTATATTCAATAGGTGCTAGATTGTTTTCCTTGATAGCAATGAATACCCATTCATCCTCCCTTACATCCCCTTTATGAAATTCATCATCCATCACATGTTCATCAGTACCATAATAACACTTTCTTTGGAATCTAGGCTTGTTAGATCTTGGCTTAGGAACTCTTTCAGGACACCTTGAGGCAAAATGACCTATCTTAATGCAAAAAAAACATTTAGGAGGAAATTTCCCTTTATAATTACCTTCTCCTTTGGCTACCCTCTTGACAATAAGTAATTCAAGCTCATCTAGTTTTCTCTCTTCTTCTTCAATCTCTCTCATTTCCTCCTCATACTTGAACATTATTCTAGAGAAATTTCTCTCGGATCATATCTTTGCTTATTTTTTATAGAGATAGTAGCTTTGAATGCATATTTTATCTTAGGAAGAGATTCACTAAACTCACTTAACTCAAAAGCAACAAGCCTACCAATCAACGTGTCTTTGGTTACATTTGTCATAGTTTGGATCTCCTCAATAACAACAACTTTTTTTTTGTATGTAGTAGGCAAGGATATGAGCACTTTAGCAACAATCTCTAATTCTTCCAATTTTCCACCAACACATCTGATACTACACACAAGTTCATTCTCTCTGCATAAAAGAATTGATGTTCTCATCTTCACCCATTCTCAATGTTTCATATTTCCCTTTTAGGCTTTGCAGCTTAGAAATCTTCACATGGGTATCACCTTCATAAAAGATTTCCAAATTTTTCCAATTCTCATAAGCAGTCTTCAGCTCCATTACATTTTTCATCTCAGAATCAGTCAGAGCACTCAACAATGGTTCCTTAGTCTTGATATTGTACTTGGCTTCCTTAATATCACCTGTAGTAAAAGGAACATTCTGTGGGATCATATATATGTTCTTTGTAATTATCCAATAAGGTTCACCAATGCATCTTAGATGACACTCCATTCGAGTTTTCCACAAAGAATAATTTGTTCCATCAAATCTTAGACTATCCTTCTTATATGTCACCATCCTAGATCACGTCAAGTGGTCAAGCTTCTCCAGAGGAACCTACTATGATACTAATTATTGGCAACACAAGGGAAAAAAACTAAGAGGGGGGGTGAATCAGTTGTCAAGGAAATTATACTTATTAAACTTATTCTCAGATCTAATGAATAAACATGAAAGCATAAACCATCATGACATCAAAAACACACATAACATCAAGATTTTTGCATGGAAACCCTATCAGGGGAAAAACCACGGTGGAGGTTAGTCCACAAGTTTCTACTCTATTAAAATTATTATAAATGGGGAATACACACGCATTCAGGCACACTGCCTAGAGTTCACTGCTCAAGTACAAAAAGGCTTATTGCCCAAAGGAGGAATCATTGTCTTACAGTCACATTTAGATTTCATCCAAAGATTTTGAACCAGAAAATAGCATCTTCTAATGCCTGATTACAGTTTCAGTTAAGCACATAAACACTTTCTACTTCTCACTCTTCTTCACACTTTACTTCTACCTTCGAAAGATTAGAACATTATTTGCACATAGCACACACACATCTTGTTCATCATTTCACTCAAATGGTATAAACAATCAATCATATATATCTGCAACTAAGGATAATATCAAATACATGTCATCCCAACAAAATATGAAATGTGTACAAACTATCAACCCAAATTAATAAAATATTTATCAATGTGAACCAAATAATGTCAGCCAAAACATAGTAAGGACCCAAAACAACATGTATTGAACATGAAACACCTTAAATAATTATGCCTCGAAGATCCACAATATGCTACAATGACCTTGTCAGCCGTGATCATGAAAAACATGAACTTACAGAAGAAAATCACCAATCACGAGCACAAAAATCAATGCGAACCAACAAAACAGATAGAGAATGATCTAGAAATATCCACAAGAATCATGAATCACCACTAAAGCATCTACAACAAATCAAATTACTAGAATCATATCATCTTCTTTCAGGAACACCAACTAAAGCAACAGAACAACTGTCAGAACACAAATACTCATAACTTAATCAAATCTTCATGCAAACCTCTAAAACTTCACATGGATAAACTAGATATACTTGTCAACAAAAAATTTAATCCACAAATTTTGATCACCAATATACTGAGGTAGCCATCATAATGAACTTCACTGCATCACTGAGAACCTGCAACTTATTTTATTATAATTTTCTCAATATCCTCGACATATAAAAGCTGAAAGACATTAATGCCAATAGTTTTGACATCAATGACAACCATATATCAACAATATCCAATAGGGAGATCACAGGGAACTGGTCGATGTGTGATTTGTTCCTGGAGTAGACTATTACCCAGGATGACATTGTTATAGCTGTGCGGTCTCATCATAGATCACATGCCAATATTGTAAGACACTGTCATGTTGGGTGAATCGATCCTATAGAATTCTTATTCACAAAATATATCTAAGGTGTCTTTTATTAGATCTTGACTATGCTATAAGAGATTGAATTGTTCTTTCCTTCACATTGTGATACACCATGTATGTCAATCATTTTGAGTGCAAATCTTAATAGCTCCTTCAACTCTGGATCAAATTTCAATAATATCACTATAACAACGAATAAATCTGAATATTATTATTGTGAATTTCCTACAACATTGTTCTTTTGTGTTTGAACCAGTGATGTTATTTCTCAGTTCTGTTTATTTTTTCTATAGTAGAATCATGTTTCTTTGTGATCTTAGAATCAAAAATCTTACAGATGGGTTTCAGATAGTCAAGAACATCACCTACTCTATCACAAGAAATCATTTACTAAATATTATTATTATCATATAGGTAATATGTACATATGTAAATAATGATTGTAAAAAAAATATGCTTGAATATTGAATGTATAGGTTAATAGCGATCTATTGTGATGAATTGCGCTGACTCCTTTTATTTTCTAGTATGTATGGTTTTTTTCTCCTTACTCAATCCGTTCTCAATATTTAGAAGATATGGATTAAAGAGAAACAATAGATTATTTTCAATGACATAATTACTAATAAGGATTAATAATTGCTACAAGCATCATTGTTGCATCTTCACCCATCTTCCTTTGGGCTATCTTCTTCTTCATACCTATCTCTTCTTCCAAATCTGAGTATATCATATTAATGCTTCTACTACTATATGAGTGTAGATCTCCTTTCTATTTATATATCTATTGTTCTTACTCCATTCTGTTTTCTTTCTCAGTGCAAATCCTTATTTATTTTTCATGCTATATTCTTTCCTCATTATATCTCTTATTATCTCCCAATCTACTTATATATTCTTTCTGAATAAATCTCTTGATTGCTTCCATATCAAACTGTTTATTAATATCATTCTATTTTCGTATATTTATTCCTTATGTGTCCTTTGCAAATGATTTTGAATCCCTTGTATATATTCCCATGTCTTCATTAAAGGGTACATCCTTTGGGATAGACACCTCCTACCAAGGGACATGACTTTTGTTTAAATTAGATTGATGCCTTTGTAATAATTTTTTATTTTAATAAATTAGATCTGCCTGATTAATACTAATCACTGCCTAAGATAAATGATCATTGCTTATGTATTATTCCACATTGTGCGATTACATAGAATATGTGCTTTATTTATGTCATACCAAGACAATCACTGCCTTAGTTATTAATATTACTCTCTTTTATATATTAATTGTAGAGAACTGTCAAGCTTATTTCTAATCGTTGTCTTGTTGTTCACTAATTTTATACTAATATATTGTATGTTTTTTTTTATATTATTTTTTATGTATATTTCAACATTTTAATTGTTATTTTATAATGATTATAATTAAAATATTTAAATTGTTGATACTTATATTTACATTTTTAATATTCATATTGTTATTTAACTTATTTGCATTTCAACGCTTATACTTTGCAGTTTTGGGGGACATGACAATGCACCCCATCTAAGATTTTTTTTCCTCAAGCAATCACAACTAAGACCTATAATCTCTTAACACTACTCCTTCTGGTGTAATTGGTTTCTATTGTGGTGCCTTTTTATAATTTATACTACAATGATGTTCTTGAATGAGTAGTTGTTAGTATATTTATCTACTAATAAGGTTAATTCTATCCTTTAAACCAAGAGATGGGAATTGATTAGATCAGTTATTTGAGAAAATATTTCTCATTTCATTTCCTCAAGGATCCTAAGTCATGATACAAATTCGAAATCAAGAAAAATGTTGGATCCTTTATCGTGATGGGAGTGTTGTGAATATCAAGATCTTACTCTATGATGCAACGTGATCATTCTCCTCGGATAAATTATACTTCATTTCACATAATCATCCAACCAAGTTTGAGGGGAGTTTACTTGGGAGTTCATAATAGCCTAAAATTTCAAAACATCTTCCAATCATATATTTCCTTATCATTGTCTTGTATGTTATAACCCTCTAGTTATATATTTTCTAGATAAAACTTAAGTATAATACTATTAGATTGATCAAGTCCAAAAGTTTAGCTTTTACAATCAAACAACAAGACTTGAATTTATAGGTTTACAATAATATCAATTCTTGTCCAACTTCAAAATCTATTGGAGGTTGTCACTCTTGTAAAATTTGACATATCCCATGTTTGACACTAAGATTATTGTCATATCTTGGGAAAGTATCATTTATCTTACCTACTTCATTTAAAAAAATATCAATGTATCCCCAAGTTTGAAAGGTGAGAATGATCTTGGGATTTAGCATAGGCCTATGCAATAATGTAGCTTGCTTTGTATCAAGTTCATGGATGTAGAGCTACTCTAATTAATAAAAATAGCTTAGGAGAAGAAGATCTTGGATAAGATGATCTACTCTAGATCTATTAAATATAGGAGTGAATTTGGTTCACAAGATAAAGTTTGCCAGATCAAATTTGTAGGTTGCAAGGTGGGTAAACCCACAAAATTGGTATACAATTCAAGTGACGAAGGGAAATTTGAAAAAAATGACCCCATGTAAATAAATTTTCTTTTAGGGGTTCGAGCGAACCCAAAAGGGGTTCATTCAAACCAAGGTTCAAGTGAACCCATTAAATGTTGGCCCCTCATTTCTTGTTAAAAAAAGAAAATAAAATGGTAAAGGGAAGGGGGTTCGAGAAAACTTTGGTTTGAGCGAACCGCTACCTTCTCCCCCTCAGGCACCAAAAAAAGTCCAAAATTTTACGCTTCGAAGATTGGGTTGAGGATGAAAATGGAGGAGACTTCACAGACCCAACTGGATGATGGTAGTCCTTGGATAGAGCTATCCAAGAAATATAAATTTAATATTTTTTGGTTTTATTATGTATTTTATTTTTAGTTTTATTAAACATAGGTTTTTCACCAAAAATCAAGCTCTTTGTTCTGCACATATGGAAAAATAGTAGATTATCAAATATTTTTTTGAAAAATATGAGTGCACCAGATATTGAAGTGCTTGATCCAACAAAAAAAAAATGAATTTCAATATGTACAAAAAAAATTATGTTGTATACGGTCCACCTATGTCTTAATTGTAATTGGTTTGACTTCCAAACTTGGTTAAGGAAAAAATATTCAATAAAAAACTATGAGACCAGTTGGAAGCTCTAGATATCATAGTTACAAATCTAAACGAAAAAAAAAGAATTTTATCCTTCATGGAAAAATTTTTATGTTGTATACGGTGAGCGTCACTCCTAAAAAATGTTCTTTACTAAAAAAAAATCTAGTTTTCAAAGGAGATGGAAAAAAAAGTGCAATCTGATTCCATTTTTTTTGAAAAAAATATATTTAGAATCTACAAAAAAAAATTCGTAAATCACTAGTTTGTATCATCTTCAAATTCCTCAAGGTTTAGCTGCTGTAGGTTCTCGAAAGTGAAGATTTATTTAGAAAAAATGATTTCACTGTCCAGTTTGACCAAAAATTGTAAACCAATATTGTGGGATCACCCAAGTAGATTATATGAACTTGATTGTATGTTTAATCTTGTTCAAAATGAATAGAACAAGTTGCTCTTTATTTGAACAATTGTGTTATTTCCTTGGGAAATATTTTGATATTATAATTGCTTATTGAATGTCAATGAATCGATTCATCCCTTCTATTCATTCCTTGAAGAAGTCACCACCCTTCATAGTTAATGAATCACCCTTCATGGCTTCTTTTCATAAAAATACTTTATCTCCATGTTGATTGTTAGGTTTATTTCCTATTGATGGTTTCTTTACAAGGGGGAGATTCCCATTTTTGTATATTATTTTTAAGGGAGTCATAGTCTTTCATATTTGAAGGGTCACAACTTTTCACATTTGGGGTTACATCCTTTCACACATTTCCACTATTCTTGAGACACTAATTTAAATCTCTTGCAAAATTACCTAAATTCATATTTTTAATTGGATTCTTCCATGATGTTATGCATGAAATGATCCCCCTTTTATATCTCAAGTTTGAGGGAGTCACACCCTTTCCATTTCAATAGTTACAACTCTTCCTCATTGCGTTGGGATACTAATAATAGTTCATTTCTAGGTAAGTTAAATTTGTTAGTTATTCTCAATCAACAAAGTGTTTTGATAGACAATTCTTAACATTTTTTTAAGTTTTAAGTATAAATTAATCATATATATACATGGAGAAATCTTGTTGAAGACAAATTCCACATGAAACAAACACATAGGTATAAGCAATACATGAAGCATACGTAAGACTTGAAGCATGAAGTATACATATGAAGTATATGAAGCATGAAGCATACACATAATACACGTAAGACATGAAGCATGAAACATACATGTGAATACATATAATACATGAATTCTACATAGGAAGTATGAATCATACATGTAATACACGTAATGCATGAAGTATACACAGGAAACACAAAGCATACACGTGAATACACATAAAACATGAAGTATACCTAGGAAGCATGAATCATGCATGTGAATACACACAATATAGGATGCATACATGTAATTCATGAAGTATACAATTGAATATCCATAAATTATAAAGTATACACTTGAATATAGGCAAGTCACATAGTACATTCATGCACAAAAAGTATGCATGTAAGTCACAAAGTATTCATATGAATAAACACATGTTGCAAAGTATACACTTGAATACACGTAAGTCACAAGGTAGGTAAACACTTGAATACATGTAAGGCACAAAGTATACACTTGAATACACACATAAGGCACAAAGAATACACTTGAATACATGTAAGGCACAAATTATACACTTGAATACACATAAGGCACAAGGTATACATCAATACATGTAAGTTGCAAAGTATCTATAAGTCACCAAGTATACACATGAGTACATGTAATACATAAAGTATACAAAAGATGACAAGAAAGATGCTTTGATACCACTATAATGTCCCTTATCTTGATTTTTCCTATAATATCTCTTCAATTATGCAATCGTGTATTTGAATCTTGCAAAACACTATGTGAACAATATATGCAAATATATATATGCTTATGGGAGTTAGACAACTACATCACATCCATAGATTATCAACAATATAGACATATTAAATTTTTGGGAGAAGGGTCCACTGAAAGCCATATGCTAGGCCTAAGAGAGTGTATACCACAACCCTCCCGCTTGGCAACTTGTATCTACTTTCCCTATCAAGGTCTTGAATCCCAAAAGACACTTGCCATATTGTGGGGTTGGTTTGGGGTCATAGGTGGGCTCTATCGGTTCTCTACCTAACTAACACTCCACCCCATTCCCATCCTACAAGATGGGTTTTAGACAATCAAGAACGTCACCTACTCTATCACAAGAAATCATTTATTAAATATTCTTATTATCATATAGGCAATATGCATACATATGTAAATAATAATTATAGAAAAAATACACCTGAATATCAAATGTATATGGTAATAGCAATCTATTGTGATGAACTGCATTGATTCCTTTTATTTTCTAGTGTGTATGTTTTTTTCTCCTTACTTGATTCGTTCTCAATATTCAGAAGATATGGCTTAAAGAGAAAAAATATATTGGTTTCAATGGAATAATTACTAATAAGGATTAATAATCATTACAAGCATCATTATTGCATAATCGTATATGATCTACATTTATATATATAGATATAAATATATGCATATATGTATTTAGATATATGTATATGTACTTATATTTAACTTACTTTTCTCATTGATTTATCATTTATCTTCACCCATCTTCCTTTGGGCTATCTTCTTCTTCATACCTATCTCTTCTTCCAAATATTAGTATATCATATTAATGTTTCTAATGTTATATGAGTCCTCATCTCCTTCGTATTTATATATCTTCTATTCCTATTCTATTTTGTTGTCTTTCTGAGCATAGATCTTGATCGAACCCCTAAAATATTCTAGTTCCATTTCCTAAACTATGCAAGTTTCAGTCATTTTCAAATGTCTGGACTTAGGATTTTACCCATTGATATTACCTTGGGATTTTTTTGTCAAAATATCTCCTAAGCAACTCTTAAATGAAAGCCCTTGTAAATGTTATGTTTTATCATTGATCTTATATCACCCATGCTTGGTCATGCTAAAACATCTTATGTCATTGGAGCTCATGGAGTAACCGACCTCTCATGCCTAGGTCCGATATACTTTTATTTATAAGGTTGATCGATTGATCTATTTGGGCTTTATAATATTTTCAATAAACAAGTTTTAAGTCCTTTAAGGCCTTTTATATTTTTTCCTAGGCAGTCCCCTTTCTCAAATATGACTTTTGATCATGTGCTAAAATACTCCACCTAAGTCTCATCTACCATTTCCATTTATTGCCAATCATAGATAATTCTATGGATGCAAATTTACATCCACAATGAGAAATGAATGATGTTTCTTTCATTTCACTTATCATAGATGGATTTGAGAACTTTTGATTCATATCAGTGATGCGCGATGCTTGAGTTTCTCTTTATTGCTGGATGTTTCAACTATCGCTAATTGTTCTTGAGTTTTGATTTTTGAATTGGCGATGAGCGATGAACTCGGGGCTCTTTGTATTTCTTTCCATCACTCATCAAGGATAGTTGTGCACTTCTCTTGATTATATTGGTGATGAGCGATGAGTTCTCTAGTCAATGTGAGTTGTCACTATTTTTAAAGGGATGAATGAGTGATATGTTTGTGACCGTTGATTTAAAATAAAGATGCACTTGCCCTGATCTGGTTCCATCGCTACTTTCATTTGTCATTGATAAGGTCTAGAATGTGAAACATATATCAGCAACGCACGATCTAAGGTGAATATTTCGAAGGAGGACAATGATCCAGTGGTGAGGGTTTCATCACACCAATTCTCTCATTTCTGATTGAACTGTAGAAAGAAAGGGAAGATCCGCGACAGGTGATGGGATGTTTTAAGGATTTTTCTCTTCAATACCAACTCTTTGTACTTTGTCGATATAAATGAAAAGGTACGAACCAAGATGGTGATGCATGTTGATTGTTAGGTTAAATATGACTAAAGAAGATTAAAGGTAAATGTGGAAATTTTTTGAGGTGGTATCACCATTTTTGAGGCACAAGTTGTAAAAGCCAGAAATGATGCTTGCAGATTGCCATTGACAGAGTTTTAAATCCTGAAATATCGACGGCTTAGATTCAAAGCTAATTGACTAAGTTGTGAGATCGCTTATGTGATAATCTCTTCAATCATTAATTTCTATACACTCCAAATTTTCTACTTATTTTAGTTTTCCTACCATTTCATCTCACCATTTGTAGTCTTCATGAATTGATAAGTGTGAGCCAAAGAGAAAGTGTGTGAGTTCTAGGATTTTAATTACAAAGTTAGTGAAGTTTTTATCCTAGGTGAGTTGTTTTTCCATATGATCTTTGTTTGATTCATGCATTAGTTTGTTTGAGAGTTTCATATTTTTGGGATAGTGAGAGTTTCGATTGACTATAATTTCCATTGGGGGTAGTTGATTTTTTTTGGGTTTGTGGGTTTTCTTTTCTGCAATTTCAATTCAAGAGCTTAAAATAGTGAGTCTCCTTGCAATCTATATTTTCTATTCTTTACCTTGTGTCTTGCAAGAATGGGTAAGTCAGATGTGTCTATTCAACAACTAGGAGGTCCAAGAAAATTAGTGTGCTTGAATTTAAAGAGGATATATTTGTGGCTGAGAAAGGAGTACCTAGGATTTTTGCAACACCGAAGGGCAAGAGAAATTCCCATGGTAAAAATAAGAAGATTTTTTTCAAAAGCACATATAATTTGAGAAGCAGGACCATCTTAGAAGAATTAGTCAAGTTTAAAGGGAAGGAATTATTTGAGCCTATGAAGAAAGCAAAGGAAAGAAACAAGTATCATAAGGCCTACCAGGGTACACACAATTATCCCATTGAGGTTTTTGATATCCCTTCAGATGGTGGAGGTTATATTGACCTAGAGTATGGCCATTACCTTCTTTCTCTGGTGTTGTATGAAGACTCTAATGAGGGAGAAGTGATGGCTCCTCTAGTTTCAGTATGAACAAGGAGAGGGAAAGCATACTATGATGCTGACGACTCAGAGTAACATCCTTGCCTTGTCTTTTTTTTTGATGATACTATCACCACTTCATCAAGATAATTCTCTTTAACATATCTATGGTTTGTTGTCTTTAATGCTGATGTGGAAATATATTTGTCTTGTGTGAGGGAGAGGTGTTAGACTCCTTAACTTTGATTGCAAGTATGCCTTTTCTAGGTGGTATATAAGTTTTTCATTTGGATACTAATGGATAATATTATTTGGTCGACAAGGATAATGTGTTTTGGTGCTACTGCAACAAAAAACTAAGCCTTTTGGAAGGTTGGACAGTTTGCTTCAACCAAATTATGTGGAGTTTTTTCATTTTCTCTTCCTTGTTCTGAAATGATTAAGTGTAACTGTATGGGAGGTTTCTATACCTAAAATGAAATGTGTGTGAAATGAAATGTAATTTGAAATTTTAATTCAGCCTATTGCTTGTTGCTCCCTTATTCTATACAAGGGATTTCAAGGCTGGTTACAGAGGTTCGAGTTTTGAGTCTCAAAATGGTCTAAGTGGGAAAACAAAGCTCATGAAACAATAGAATGTAAATCAATGCACAAATAAATAGTTTAGTAAGAAGTCTAGGGTGTGAGTTGGTTTATAATGATCTCAAATAGTTTTACAATAGAAGTATTTTATATATAAAAACTGTTAATTCCTGAACGTATTCTCTCTTATGTAATTTTATTCCTTATTATAAATGAAATTGTTAATGATATTTTTGTTTCTCTTCAATTTTTTTAATTGAATGATTGATTTCATTTTTACTTCAATGCAAGGAATTGATTAAATGCTAAAGTGAGGTCAGATACTTGTAAGGAAAGAGCATAGGTTTGATAAGTAGTTATATTTTAGGCATAATGAGTTGAATACTGTAATGTAGTATATCAATAGTCCATTAATTACTTGTTTAAATTGCTAAGGTATTACTGGTTATTATAAACATGACTCCATTACCCCAAGACAAGGCACTTCTATTTTCAATTGATTATGCTAAAGATAAATGAGTTAGTTGTTCGCTTGACCAAGGGCTTGAAATGAGAATGAACATCATCTAAATAAAAGTCAATTACAATGTATCAGGCTGAAGTACACTTTTATTCCTTGCAATAGATAGTACTTTGTTTAAAGGTCAGCCAAATCTTTTATGAATGTTGTCTATTTGCATTCGTAGGAATCTATCTGTGTGTATAAATGTTCTTGATCAAATGAATATCACATGAACATTTTCAGGAATACCTTCTTGGGTTTCACAGAGCCCAAAGTGAAGAGGTAAGGGCCTAAGAATCCTTACTTGTGTGTTGGCCAATCCTTACCCTTGCTAATAATTGAATTCTAGCAGATTCATAGGTAAGTAGTAAGATTAATTTTGGTTCCTAAAAAATAACCAACAAAAATGGCGACTCCATTAGGGACTAACCTAAGAAAATTTTGATAGAAGATCATATTTCCTTAAACAATCAAATATTTGTTAGAGAATTATAATTCCAAGCCTATATTTGTTTCAATGAGTCAATCCTCCATGATGTTGAAGGAGTTTGTTGTGTCTCCTTTGAAATCTTGCAAATGTTATCAATATCTACCACAATTCCATGAATAGTTTTAGAATTTCTCACTAGATGTGAGTGGAAATATGAAGATCTCAGTGCCACTGTGAATTGTTTCAAAGACTCCAATAAAATGGAATGAAAAGTTGTTGGAGAAAAAATAATAAAGTATAAAGGACTTATGTGTGACTCTTCTAATTAAGGAAGCTTAAAGTGAAATCAACTTGTGAAAGAAACTTCATATTGTTGAAGTTTGTTCCTCTATAAAGGAGGTGGTCACTCTATGCAAAGAACATGATGAAGACATTAAGAAAGTTTCAGATCTGCAAAGTTTTCCAATCAGAAGAAGAATTTCGATTAGTTGCAGTATATCCAAGTATTTTCCCTTGTTTTGGTTTTCAAGAAAAAATAAATCTGTGTGAAAACAATGTTGCAATGATTTGGTGAAAATTTGGTTTCCCTATTATGTGAATTAAGCACAAATATAGGGAATGGTAGTCATTTTACATACTTCTAAGGTGAAATTTGTAATATCTGAGTTGAGTTGAAGAAGTATGATTATCTTTGAAATCTTCTTTTTAGAAAGATTTAAAGCATGAATTTGTTTGAGCTATGCCTTTTAAAAATCATGATTAAATTAAGGAATGAGGTAGTGGAAAATCAACTATGAAGTTAATATTTAAGGATTGAATAAGAATACAAGAGAAATGTATCATTGCACCATATCTTTTGGTGGAACATCAAGTAAAAATATGCAAGGAATGCAACCTTTACCATGCCATCAAAATAAATTCTCTATTAAGAGATATAAGTCGTTGAGTTTTAGTGGTATTCACGGTTTCCCTAACAAGATTCCTAGTGATATTAGGAAACATTTGCCTAAATTTGTAGGGAATTTTTTTGACTTAGCTTCCAAACACCTGAATGCATTCATAGATTTTATGGGTGATTTTTAGATAGATCACGAGTATGTTGTCATGAATATTTTTTCTCAGTCTTTAAAAGAAGATGCTAGAGACTGGTTCTCATATTTACAAGTATGTTCTATAGCTTCATGGAATGACTTTATGATAGAATTTGTGGAACAGTTTGGTGAAAGGATTAGTCCAAATATGATAAGAAGAAGATTTATGGAACTCCAAAGGGATGAAGAGGAGTTGATCACTGCTTTCAACCTCAGATTTGTAAAAGCAGTGAGAGATATCCCTAAACACATGAGACCTAGTGATGCAAAATGTTTGATTGTGTATCTAGGTGCATTTGATAATGAAATGGGTTATCTAATAGGGGATAAGGAACCAAAAACATTACAATAGGAATGTCACATTGCTATGGATATTGAAAATACTATGAAATATTCAATGATGAAGGGATATATGACTACAAGTGTTTGTTGTCCTGGTACACATCAAATGGGTGGAATAGATAAGGATGAAAGAGATGATGAAGATAATGATGTTTTTAATACCTTATTTTGTTCATCCTCACAACATGTTAATCATGGGAAGATTCAAGATGAATTTCAACAAAGCTTAAGAAATGATGATCAAGTATTGTTTGCTCAAAAACTATCGAGTATGAAGAAACATGAAGGGGAATTATCATATGAATTATTAGCAAGGATCTTGAATGCCTTGTTAGAAATTCCTACAAGGTTGAGACTTGAAGATTCAGTATGTATTGACCTATTCTATGACATTTATGAGCTAGGGCTTAGTACCTTGCCCAAGGAATTGAAACCTCGAGATTTTGATTAAATAATTGGTTGGATCATAATTTAGAAGGAGCATAAGTGTGACTATATACAAGAAATGATGTCTCAAAGTGATAGTGGTACTCACCCTATTGTCAAAGATCAAGGGTTTATCCAAGTAATGGATAAGGATGTTTCAAAAGATGAATATTTGTCTAGTAGTAGAGATGACATTTTCATGCTTGTAAGTACTACTAATGTACCTTTGGAGGTTGATAAGGGTATGTGCAGGATCATGATGGGCCAAAAGTTGGCAATATGTAAGTGATATGATGGCCCATATGGCTGACGACTTTTTTTTTACCCAAAATTGATGAAACGAAAAGGGTTTTTAAAGGAGATTCTCAGATTTCCACCAATATAAATTATGCTTTACTTTGAATGTAATAAATAATTATTATTCATTTTCTATTTGAATTACGACTAAAGTCCTAATTATAGGCTGATTGAAAAGCATCTATAGCTTTCAAATGGTATCACACTTTTTGAATTTGAAACATGTGCCACATTCTATGCTTCACATATTATAGAATTAAAAAAAAATGAATTTCATGAAGTTTTGACCAAGTTAAGGTGCTCAAACATACGAGTTTTTATATTTTTAAAAATTTATAATACTAAATTCATAATTAAATATTTACTTGGCAAACAAATATGCATCACATCGAGAAATGAGTCCTCTACTTATATCTAAAATATTATAAAAAAATATTATAATTTTATTGTGTTTAGGGTGGTCAGACAGACACCTACTTCTTATTTTTTCCCTGAAATTTTAAGTACTACTGCATTGGAATTTCAAATTTTCACCAAATAGTTTAAAAAAAATAAAAATAAACCTATTAATTTAGAAACTACATTTAATTTGCTATAAATTCTACTTACATATTTTTGAAATAATATAGATAACTTATTCAAATTTTTATGTCAAGTTGCCTAACTCTGATTTTCTGAATTTTCATCACCACTTTAGGGCCTATTTTTTGCATGGTGATCCTGCACATACCCATAACCAAGATAATGAAAATAAGAATTATGATTACTCTTGTGAGGAATATGAATCTTTTTGTGAAAATAACCTGAAGGTACCTTTCTTTCCTGAAGAATGTAATAATATCAATACTTACGAGGTTTTATCCTCACCGATGGATGAACAAATTTCATGTGATGGATCCTTTAAATGTAATTTAGTTGTATCAGAATTGGAATGTCCTGGCAATATGGTAGATGATGAATTTCAAGATAAAAATGTTTGTACTCAATTTCTTGAAACTAAGTCTAATGTTAAAAATGATGGGATTTGTGATGCTGGCTAGTAGGGTCATGTTTTGGAATGCTTGTATGAAACAAAAATATAATGTACAATTATCGTAGTAGAGATGGACATGATAGTTTTTAACAAGGATTTTGTTGAAGAAACTTGCTCGACTAAAAAAAAGAAATATTCAAGTTGTAGTGATTCCTACACATATGAGCTAGCAAACCTATCAATTGGTGGTGCATTTGAAAACCCTACTACTATTGATCATATAAATCTAGAGTTATTCTACCTATCCTTTGAAACATTTTTTTTCAAGTTGAGTAATGATTGGAAGGGAGGATTGGAGTATGTTAATGAAATTGAAACATAAGTATTTTTTGATGCCTGAGATGGTATGGATAATGATCTTTATGGGAATGACCCTGATCTAAATAAAAGAAAGAGTGCTTTGAGGAATGATGAATCAATTTCCTATAGAATTGGATCATTTGGCAGCATAAATAGTTTATATTGCTCTAATAAATGTGAACACCAACTTGAATAGAAGCTTGTATATGAACATTTATTTTTCATCATACAAAGAGAATGTATATTCGGTGTGGGACAAAAGCTAGATGATGGTGACCCTGGAATAATAGAAATAAAATTGTAGTATCATTTCAAAAGGTTAGAATATATGCCCCTAGATAGGAATCCTAATTGGAGTATGTATGTGGATTTCCATTTTAACAAGAAAAACGAATTTGATATTAGCTTATGTGAGGGTGGTGATCAGATGGATAATGAATGTCTCACTTTCCTTGTCTAGTTGGATGGGTATTTGGTGGAAAATGATTGTAAATTGAGTTAGATAGAATGCTACACTAATCACATGTTCTAGTTAATGCTTGGTAATAGTTCATAGTTGGACATACGTGAAAATAATATAGTAAGTTCAAATACATGTCCATAAAGGGTGATTTCAATGGTCATAGCATGATCACTAGGTGGGTAATTCATGACAATAATTTTAGCCTAGGCATTTTACATACAATAGAAAACAAGGTTTTTGATAGGGGAAAGTACACACCCTAATATTGGGGGCCTTAGGCCACCAAGTAAAGTTGAATCCTGGTACAATTCCAAAATGTTGGTTGAAAACTTGCACATAAAAAAGGGCTTCAAGTATGAAGAGGATTGGATCTCTTGGTATGGCCTTGTAACTTCTATAAATATTTTACATATGTTGTTCACTTTGGTTTGGTTTTCTTGCTTGGTTTGGAAAGCTCCTTGGTTTTTGGTCCTCTGTGCTTGGTCTGCTTCACCTAGGATTTTGGAATCTCGCTTTGTTCTAGAGGAATTGACATCCCCAACTAGGGCCATTGATGGAACCCCTAAAAAATTATGGTTCCATTTCCTAAACTATGGAAATTTTAGTCATTTTCAAATGTTTGGACTTAGGGTTTTTCCCACTGATACTACCTTAGGTTTTCTTTGTCAAAATCTCTCCTAAGAAACCCTTAAATCAAAGCCCTTGTCAATGTTATGTTCTATCATTGAACTTCTATTGCCCATCCCTGATCATGCTAAAAAATCTTATGTCATTGGAGCACATGGAATAACCAACCCCTCATGCCTAGGCCTGATATACTTTTATTTATAAGGTTTTAGAACGCTTGATCTTATTTGGCCTTTATAATATTTGAAATAACATGTTTAAAGTCCTTTAAGGACTTTTATATGTTGTTCTAGGCGGTCCCCTTTCTCAAATACAACTTTTAAGCACATGCTAAAATACTCCACTTAAGTCTCATCTACCATTTCCATTTATCGCTCATTGCACATAGTTCTATGGATGCAAATTTACATCCACGATGAGCGATGAATGGTGTTTCTTTCATTTCGCTTATCACAGATGGATTTGAGAACTTTTTATTCATATCAACAATGCATGATTCTTGAGTTTCTCTGTATCTCTGGATTTTTTGGCTATTGCTAATTGCTCTTGAGTTTTGAGTTTTGAATTGGCGATGAGCGATGACCTCAGGGCTCTTTGTATTTATTTTCATCACTTATCACAAATATTTGTGTGCTTGTCTTGATTAGATTGGCGATCAACAATGAGGTCTCTAGTCAATGTGAGTTGTCACTATGAATGAGCGATATGTTTGTGACCATTGATTTCAAAGAAAGATGCATGTGGCCTGATCTGGTCCCATCACTACTTTTAATTCATCACAGATAAGGTCTAAAATGTGAAACATATATTAGTGATGCACTATGTGAGGCAAAGATTTACAAGGAGGATAATGATCCAATGGTCAAGGTTTCATTGCACCAATGCTCTCATCGTTGATTGAACTCTAGAAAGAAAGGGCAGATCTGCAATGGGAAATGGCATGTTTTAAGGAATATTCTCTTCAATATCGGCTCTTTGTACTTCACTGATATAAATGAAAAGGCATAGACCAGGATGGCGATGCATTTTTATTGTTAGATAAAATATGACTAATGAAGATTAAGGGTAAACGTGGCAACTTTCTGAGGTGGTATTGTCATTTTTGAGGCACAAGTTGTAAAAGCCATAAACAATACTTGAAGATTTCCATTGATGGAGTTTTAAATCTCGAAAGGTCAACGACCCAAATTCATAGCTGATTAGCTAATTTGTTAGCTCGCTCACATGAGGCTCTCTTCAATCATTACCTACTACATGCTCTGAATTTTCTACTTAATATAGATTGCCTACCATTTCATCTCACCATTTGTAGTCTTCATGAATTGAGAAGTGTGAGCCAAAGAGGAAGTGTGCGAGTTATAGCCTTTTAATTGCAGATGTACTGAAGTGTTTATCCTAGGTGAGTTGTTTTTACATATGAGCTCTATTTGATTCATGCATTAGTTTTTTTGAGAGTTTCATATTTATTGGATAGGTGGAGTTTCAATTGACTATAATTGCCACTGGGGCTAGTTGAAACTGTCTACGTTTTTGGGTTTTCTTTTCTACAAGTTCAATTCAAGAGCTCCAACTGATGATTCTCCTTGCAATCTATATTTTGTAGTATTTACCATGTGTCTTGTAAGAATTAGTAAGTGAGATGTGTCTATTCAGCCAACTAGGAGGTCCAAGAGACTTAGTGTGTTCGAATTTCAAGAGGATATATTTGTGGCTGAGCAAGAAGTACCTAAGATTTTTGCAACACCCAAGGGTGAGAGAAATTCCCATGGTAAAAATAAGAACACTGTTGTCAAACACATGTATAATTTGAGGAGCCGAACCATTTTAGAAGAATTGGTGAAGTTTAAAGGGAAGGAATCAATCAAGATTGTGAAGAAAGGAAATAAAAGAAACAAATTTCATAAGGCCTACGTAGGGAGACATAATTCTCCCATTACGGTTTATGATAGCCCTTAAGATGGTGGAGGTGATATTGACCTTGAGTATGGCCATTACCTTCTTTCTACGGTGTTCTATGAAGAATTTGATGAGGGAGGAGTGATGGCTCCTCTAGTTTCATCATGAAAAAGGAGCGGGTGAGCATACTCTAATGCTAATGACTCAAAGTAGCATCCCTACCCTATTTTTGTTTTTGATAACACCATAACCACTACATCAACATCATCCTCTTTAGTATATCTACGGTTTTTTGTCTTTAATTTTGATGTGGAAATATTTTTGGTTGTTGTGAGGAAGGGGCGTTAGACTCCTTAACTTTGATAGCAAGTATGCCTTTTTCGGGTGGTATAAATTTTTTTGCTCTGGCTACTAATGGAGAATCATCTTTGGTCAACAAGGACAAGGTTTTTTGGCACTACTATAGCAATGAACTATGTCTTTTGGAAGGTTGGAAAGTCTACTTCAATCTAATTACATGGAGTTTTTTCTTTTTCTCTCCCCTATTCTAAAATTATTAAGTGTAACCGTATGGGAGGTTTCTATACCAAAAATGCAATGTGTTTGAAATGAAATGTAATTTGAAATTTTAATTCAGTCTATTTCTTATTACCCCCTTATTCTATAAAAGGGATTTCAAGGCTGGTTATAAAGGTTCACATTTTGAGTCTCATAATGGTCTAAGTGGGAAAACTAAGCTCATGAAAGAGCATAATGTAAATCAATGCACAAATGAATAGTTTAGTAAGAAGTCTAGGGTGTGAGTCAGTTTATAATGATCCCAAATAGTTTTACAGTAGCAGTAGTTTATAAATGAAAATTTTAGTTCCTGAACATATTCCCTCCTATGCAATTTTCTTCCTTATTTTGAATTAAGTGGTTAATGATCTTTTCGTTTGTCTTCATTTTTTTTAATTGAATGATTGATTTCATTTATGCTTCAATTCAAGGAATTGATTAAATGCTAAAGTGAGGTCAGATATTTTAAAGAAAAGAGCATAGGATTGATAAGTAGTTATGTTTAAGGCATAGTGAGTTGAATACTGTAATGCAGTATATCAATAGTCCATTAATTACTGGTTCAAATTGAAACATGGTATTACTGATTATTATAAAGATGACTCCATTACCCCAAGACAAGGCATTGGTCTTTTCATTCGGTTACCCTAAAAATAAATGAGTTAGTTATTCACTTGACCAGGGGCTTGAAATTAGAATGAACATCATCTAGAAAACTTTTAATTACAATGAACCAAGTTGGAGTACCCTTTTATTCCTTGCCATAGAGTAATTTGTTTAAAGGTCGGCCAAATATTTGATGAATGTTGTCTATTTGCATTTGTAGGAACCTATCTATGTGTAGAAATGTTATTGATGAAATGAATATCATGTGAACATATTCAAGACTACCCTCTTGGGTTTCACAAAGCCTGAGGTGAAGAGGTAAGGGCCACAAAATCCTTAATTGTGTGTTGGACAATCCTTACCCTTGCTAATAATTGAATTCTGGCAGATTCATAGGTAAGTGGTAAGATTAAGTTTGGTTCCTAAAAAATAACCAACATATCTTTATATTTTTTCCATGTTATATTCCTTCCTCATTATATTTCTTTTTATCTCCCAATCTTCTTATATATTCTTTTTCAATAAATCCCCTGATTGCTTCCATATCAGATTGTTTACTAATTTCATTCAATTTTTTAATATTTTTTCCTTATGTATCTTTTGCAAATGATTTTGACTCCCTTATATGTATTCTTGTGTCTTCATTAAAGGGTGCATCCTTTAGTATAGACACCTCCTACCAAGGTAAATGACTTTTGTTTAAATTAATTACTATTTTGATAATGGACAACTGCCTTCCTAATAATTGTTTATTTTAATAAATTAGATCTTCCTCATTTATATAAATCACTGCCTAAGACAAATGATCATTGCTTATGTATTATTCCACATTCTAAAATTCCATAGAATATGTCCTTTCTTTATGTCATATTAAGATAATCATTAATATATTAATTGTAGTCAACTTTTAGGCTTATTTCTAATAGTTGTCTTGTTGTTCACTAATTTTATCTTATTATATTGTATTTTTATTTTTATATTAGTTTTTATGTATATTTCAATATTTATAATATTATTTTATAATGATTATAATTATAATATTTAAATTGTTAATACTTATATTTATATTTTTTTAATATTCATATTGTTATTTAACTTATTTTCATTTCAACGCTTATACTTTTTAGTTTTGTGGGACATGAAATCTTGTTTCAAAAATATCCTAAAACTATTTAAATAATATTCTATTACTAAATATTTTATATCCTACAACTATTACTAAATTATATATTATTATTAATATATGTATGCAACCCTAATATGAACTAACACCTAAAAGAGGATATATATTTGTCCCTAATTTTTCCCTCTCTGTCTTGAAGCTTCGGCTTTGTTACTGCCCTAGGCTGCTTCCTTCAATACAATAAGATTCCTACACTAGCTTTTTTCCATGAAAAATGTTGTTGTGTCTACTTCAATTTATGTAGGGAAATATAAGGTTTACAAATGCAGGGTTTTTTATTATTTTTATGGGAGCATCCATAATTTTTTCTAACTGTTTTGTGATGGATTTTATTCTTGCAGTTGGCACTAGCCTCAAATATTTGGATGGGTTAGACCTACACTTTTAGCTCCTCACATAAAATGTGTCTTTTGATACAAAAAAGAAACAAGGGGTTTGGGAATTAAAGCGGGTAAGGTCTTTATTGACCTTACTTGGGATATGAGTTGTTTGAAACTACTTTCTTAAATGTCAATGTTCACTTTCCCTATATTTTTGTTTGTTACTTAAAAAAATTACAAAGGAAAATTATTTCTCAATGATGTGGTTAAATTTGTAATGGCTCTGTGACTATTTTTGTTGATAATATATTATCATTTTGAAGGGTTTTATTTTTTTGTGATTTGGTTTTTAATGGCTCAAGGGTTGGTTGCTTCTATTTCCAATTTCTATCCACAATTTGAATGACTATTAGCTACCCTCGCTTTCCTTGATTTATTTACTTTTTCTCTCCCTACATTACTAATTATCCTTTTCTTCTTGTTGCTCCATAAGATCATTGCTTATTGATTTTCCTGTAGCATTCTCACTCAGTGATTCTTTCCTAGGAGTTTTCTTTTGACTCAATATGTATCACCAATGTTATTTTATAGTTCAATGCCACAATATTTCTCTTTTTATGACTTATAGAAACATTAGTTGAAATACAACATTCCACACATTCAATGAAAGACTCTTTCTCTTTATTTCTATCTGCTATATTGCATAACTATAGAGAAAAGGATAAACCATTGAATAAAAAAATTTAATTTTGCAAGGTTATGCGTACATATATATCTTATTTTATGCCTGCACAAAATTTGGAAAGGTGTGCACCCTTAGTCTACTTATTGTTACCAAAATTTCAGCTCAACTCACTTTGGTAGAGCTGGAATAGTTGATTACATTTAAGGTGAAAGGAACATTCTTTTTATGTTGATAGTTCATTTGGAATAAAGGATTTTAATAAGATTCAGTTTATTATGCAAAATTCCCAACACAGAAGATTCATCAAAATTGTATAATTATTCTATTTTTTATTCATTTTGAAATCAAATAACATACAAGACTGCATAAACATTATTGTTTCATGCTTTGAAGATAGAAGAAATTTTTAAAATCCCACACAAGCCATGGGAATGACTCAATTAATTTAATAAAACAAAGAGTAAGCTATACATATAAAGATGAAAATAACAAAGAAAATATGAAAAGGGAACATATCCATCATTGCCTAGCAATGTTTGCATTGATTGTTGTTCCTCGTATCTTTAGATGGTTCTTCTTCTCATTAGCTCCACTTGTACACAGTCTTCAGAAGCACCTGCAATTGATTGTAAAAGTCATGTTAGAGCTTTGGATATGAACTTGATCATATATCCTAACAATAGACATATAAATTAAAATAATGAGGCATTAAATCAACTGAGCCATCAAAAGATAAATGCAAAAGTACCAATTCAAATCATCAAAAGAACATTGAATTTCACTATTTTTATCGAACATGTTTGTTCACTATGTAGATATAGGTTCATTATTTCATGTTTTATCTTATTTGGCATTTAAGCATGTGGAGAGAAATGTGGATCCCATGAGGGTTGAGCCCACCATGCTTAAATGCACAAGCATTCAATTTGCAGTCTTTATGGAACAAAACAAAGGAGCATCATTTTTTTATCAAGTAAAACCATGTTTGCATACATGTCTTTTGTTGTTACTGGTAATGAAAAGATCAAGAGAGCAAGTAATAGAAGTAAGCCATGTGCACTATTAGTAATCACAATATTCCAAGAGGGTAGCAATCTCATATTTGTTCGATAGTCAATTTAAGAATTAACAATGTTCTTTATGACATTTTAAATAGTCAAGCAATGCATGAGACAGTCCAATACAGGAGAGATGGAAGATAGTTTGATTATGTCCTAATATAAATGTATCTAGGGATTCAGAGTTCCATATATTGGCCTTTTAAATACAAAGCAAATCATCAAGCTTTACAACAAAGGATTACCATATTCATGATAAGGTAGTGAGAGGCCTACAAGACAACATACAAAGTAAACTTCAAGTAATGAGCCACCAACCCAATAGTTCACCAGGTCATCACAAGCAAATATAGAAAAAATGCATATCACAGTTATGTGGCAAGCATGTTTAAGAGCACAAGGGCAACAAAAAGAGTTTTTTTGTGAAATTCTAACATGGAAGATGCATCATATGCATTTACAACATAGTATCTTACAACGGTGCTTGCATATAAGTACAATGAAAAAGTACACTATTCACAAAGATGCTAAGTAAAATGGTGAAAAAATATTCATAACATAGCTCTCCAAATGGTGGAACAACAACCTTGTTCTAAGAAAACAACAATGAATAAAATACAGTCATGATAAAAGAAAATCAGAGGAAATCAAAACAATGATTGTTATCACACATTTCCAAGGTTATAAGAAAGGCATGTATTATAGGCCACTATGGTGATTAATGCCAAAATCAAGTAAGAGTCTAATGATAGTGAGAAATAAGGAGCATATCCTTGGGGAGAAAATAAAGTATGATAGATACAGGAAAAGAAGATTCAAATACAATTGCATATCACACTCATATTAAAGTGCAATGAATGGAACTAGAACAAAGGGGTTTTTAACCCATTCTTTTGATTCATCTAGATAGTCAAGCCCACAAGGATTTATAATGTAGAGGTCTAAGGAAAAAAAAACTGAAGGGATTTTGAGATGGTTCAAGTACAAGAAACCCAAACTCTCTCATAGGACGATGTGGCCCTAGCATACAGTGGGCTTTGTTTTTACAAAAAAATAATAGATTCCGTCATTTTATTTAATACCCAAAAAAATTACAATACAAATGGAAGGAAAGGAAGCAATGCAAAGCACGAAGAATGAAGTTCTTACCCATCATTTGTTGTGGATAAATGCATTAGAGTACCCTTAATGTCAAGCTTTAGTAATTCTCCAATGGTGTCCTCAAATAGATATGGATATCAATAGATAATATAAAACAAACAAATACATTAGAAATGTGCCATGGTCATGGCTGTAAGCTCAATGAAATGCTAAAAAATGGAGGTTGATGTTTAGAGAAACACTTACCCATAATTTTCCTATAGAAATCTCTTTAGAATCTTCAAGAAAGGCCAAGGAAACAACAAGAAACAAAGACTATTCGACCCTCAATCCCTACTAGTAGCATGGCAGTGCCCTCCAAGTTTAGAAAAAATGAATGTGAATAGTGAGTAATGATTTACGGCTGTAAAATCTTTCGATGATTTTTATATGTTTTCCCTAATTTGAGTGAGAGTGGGTTTTGTGACTTTGTGCTAAAGATCAAAAACATTAACATTTTATTACACCCATGATCTATGACCTGGAGTCAAAAGACCTAATGATTCTACCTTGCCCATGAACTTTGAGGATGAAGTTTAAAAACTCATGTTTGATTTTATATTTTTTGCAAGAGAGTCACTTCATGTTTATCATGATTTTTGTTAGTTTAATTAATTAATTATTACACTAGCATAAGTTAACTTAGGTCTGCAATTAATCATTTAGTCCTAGGTTGAATTATTAAATAAATCATAAATAATGTTGTTGAGATAAGATTCCCTTCTAAAAGATGACTTTTATTTTCTAGAACTTATCTCTATCTTGTTATCATTCCCTACGTAGTTAGTTAGCGTTTCATGTTGTCACGTGTAGTGTGAGTTGAACACTTGGCAACATCTTGTACATTTTAGTTTTTTATCTTGCCTATATAATCAGGCATATGTACTCTTGTAACATATTCTAGATCAATCAAATAATCTCTATTTGAATGCCATTGTTGGAACACTTTCTGTATGGTTGAATATTTCTTGGCAAAGGTCCTTCATTGAAGACTGTAGCTTCAGGGACATTGTGCATCCATTATTCCAACAATTTTGACCAAATATAAATATTGTAATTAAATATTATGGGTAATGTTCTATTAATTACCTTATTATTTAAAGCATAATTCATGTAAAAGATAACTTTCATGTATTAAAATAATCAAACTATATTGAATTAAGCAATTACCTTCACTTCACAATCATGAAAATCCAAGACAGGAGTGAAACTCAAGACTGAATAGAGTAAACTGATCATGCAAAGGTGGAGACTTCAGTTTATTTCTAGTCAACTAATCATGTAAGGATTAAATGGAGTCTTTTTTTAGTTTTATGGAGTTCACATAGATAGTTTCACATCAGTTTCGAGGGTATTTTGATCATGCATGTCAACAGGATCAGTTTGCAATGTTCATTCAAAGTTCAGTTTGCTTCAGTGGTGGGTCCCATTTTCATGTATTTTCTCTTTTTCTCTTGAGAGAGCTTTTGGGAGATATTTTTCACTTCGAGTTAGCTATTTTTTCCACCTATTGGGCGCATTATGATTTCTTTCTTTGTATATATTGGAGAAAGTATTTCTTTTTCCTTAGTTCTTGATGATTTTTCCTTTGCATTTCTGCAAAGAAGAGATTAATTTTGTAACTCATATTATTTACAGTTTAATATACAACAGGTTATAGGTTCTATTTTTTGCCATTTTTATTAAAGATTTTCCTTTATTTTTAGTTGAATCGAGTATCTACCTTACCATCGTGTTTTAATATCAGATCCTTTAAAATAATTGTCTTTTTATACTTGCATGCATTAAAAAGTAGTAAAAGTCATATATCTTAGGTTGTGTGTTGAAATAATCCTTTCTTTTCATTTTGTGAGAACCTAGTTTTTCTCCAAAGAAGAAATTTATTCAATCCTTCCTTATTTTTCATGTTTCTATCAACTAGATGCATCACCACCCATTTAAATTTCAGTTTTAGTGTATCCATTAGAAATCCCTTTTAACTCTTTTCCTGAAAAATTCATTAAACCATTAGAAAATCATAAAGGAACCAACCCATAATCTGGAGGTTCAGTCTCATCATAGGTCACCCATAACATGAGTTTGATCCCATGTTACATAAGATTACTGAGCTTTAGAAATTTTCATAACGGGTACAATCTTGTTGATAACATTTTTTGGCATGCCTAGTGGGACTCTAAAGCACACTTCAAAGAAATAATTCAAGAGTTTCAAGATGTTTTTTATTCAGATTTACAATAGTATTTACCTTTTAGAGGATTAACTTATTTGGCGACTCCATTTTACCTAGTTTCAATTACAGATTCAATAGCACATGAGAAGAATGAAAACTAGAGCAAGTGCTTCTCCATTTGAGTACTAGCAGTGCAAGTACTGGTGATGGCCAAAGCACACGAATATGTACCATTCAATGGGGATAGCCCATTGAATCTACTGCAACACGATGACATACCAATCACTCAACTTAAAATTTTGCCTATTTTCATTGGTGAGGATCAAACTACAAAGATTGAGCACATCATAGATGTGGCCTCACTTTTTTGAGTCCATCATATTACACAAGAGAATGTGACATTAATGATTTTGGTAGCTTCATTCAAAGAAAAATCCTTCTAGTGGTTTAGAGGCTTAACTATGAATTCTATTGCATCATGGGATGACTTGGGAGAGAAGTTGAATACGCAATTTTTAGACAAGTCAGATCTTCTATCTTTGTTGGAAAAATTAAGTACAATTAAAAGAGCTCTATAGGAGCAGATGACTGACTTTAGTTTTTGGTTTCAAAGAGCCTAAACAGAATCCTAGCAAGAGTAATACCTTCACCTGATCATGCATTCTTGTATTATCTTAGAGCAATAAATAGTGATATAGTTGTAATGATACAATCCATGGGTGGAGTTACATTTCTAGGAGCTTTTGAAATTGATATTAGGGAAGAACAATACCTTATTTAGGCTATTGAAATTTCACCAAGGCCTCCTATGGCCATTCAAATACCCCCTATAGCTTCATTACCTATTGTTCTAGCCTTAGGTTTTCAAACATCTACCCAAAATAGTGTTGTTCCAGTCCAATCTCAAGAGTTGTAAGAGATAAAAATTTTATTGCAGACCTTTGGGAACAAGTTTGTGAATAAAGAGAAGCAACTAGGTTAGGGTTTTAGGCTAAATCAAAATTCATACCAAGCAAATAGGCCACCTAATCAAACTAATTTCCAAGGTCAAAGAAGGAATTATAACCCTAGACCATTTCAGCCATACAACCCTAATACTACCAACACATCCAAATAATTAGTACCAATACAAAATAGTTTGGTACAAGAGTACGATTGGTGTTATCTAAGTAACCAACAACACAACCAATAAATCTGCTTGAATGGCATGATAAATCAGGCCTTAATGGTGAAAAATAATGTTGTTGTTGAACAAGGTCCAACACAAGAAGATCTAGAACAACAGAGTGCTCATCTTGAATATGGCCGCCATGATGTAGCACTAATGAATTGGCAAGGTGAGGATTTTTGCAGGGTTAATCATACACAACAAGCTGATAAAAAGAAAGAAAGGGTTGATGAAGAAGAAGATTCAATTTCTTTGTTTGATCATATTCCTGTATTTATTGATAGTGAGGAAGAAAGCATACACATTCTCAGCTTACTCGCTGATGTGGAGCATCAAGGAGACATTGACAACTATTTTGAGGTATCTAGCTGGAATAGTGAAAAAGAAGATCTAGAAAGTCCGTTGAAAGAAGAGAGCCCTATTTACAAAGAAGAATAGGTTCTCCATAAAGATGAAGCATCTAATTTGTTTTCAGAACTCCCTTTGTATTATAATGAAGAGGCTAGCATGAGTGAATTGCAAGCAACTTGCCTCTAAGGATAGTAAAGTGAACTAATTGAAGATGATTAGTCTTTTACAGAAAATTCAATGTTTGATTGTCAAGATCCTACCTATTCATCTTGTAGAGAGATTTCCACCCTACTAAATTCTTGTAGTGATCAAAATCCAGAGCCAACGAGTGATGAGGATAGCAAGGGTGATAAGGCAGTAGAGCAACAAATCAACATTGATGGTTTGCACATTGGTTTGTCAAGAGGGTGTCCTATTAGACATCTAATCTAGCTAGAAAATAGCTAGTAAGAAATTAGCAGTATGAGCAGAAAGTTCATCCTTTCAAGAGGATGCCCGATCAGAGATTTAGCTAACATAGAGATAAATAAGGATACACATATTACTATTGCATTCAATGAGGAGGTTGCAACCTTAGAATATCTGAATCAAATCACTCACTCACCCCATAGCAGCAATATCTATGATTAGGTTTAGATGATGAGCGAGTTTTCTTTTGTTCTTCAAGAAGTTCTACAACCTTCTATAGAAGATGTTCTTATGGGTCTTATCTTACCAGTATTAAATCAGCTTGCAAAGAAAACTTTCTTAATTATAAAAGGAAGTTATTTCTCAAAATCAGTGAATGGTCATGTTTGAGTACCACCACTACTAGGTAATGTAGGTTAGGATAGTGTTTTTTCAGTTAATAAGTTCTCATTGCACATTAGTTTCAATTCAATTTTCTAATTTTGTCTTAAATAGAGTTATGCTAGTTTCTTTCAAGTTTTTGTTTGCTACTAATTTAGTGAGGTTTTTGAGTCAAAAAGGATAGAAAAAGGGACTCCATGTTGAATGGATATGCAAGGCAATTGATCTGGCATGCTTAGTAGGCAAGCATTCAACATAAATCGCTAGAATGTTACCAAAATTTCAACTTAGTTCAATTTGGTAGAGTTGAAATAGCTGATTACATTTAAGGTGAAAGGTACATTCTTTTTAAATGTTGATAGTTCATTTGCAATAAAGGATTTTAATAAGATTCAGTTTATTATGCAAAATTCACAACACAAAAGATTCATCAAAATCGCATAGTGATGTTTTTTTATTCATTTTGAAATCAAAGAACATACAAGATTGCATAAACATTGTTGTTTCATGCTTTGAAGAAAGAATAAATGTTTAAAATCCCACACAAGCCGTGGGAATGAATCAATTAATTCAATACAAAAAAGAGAGTAAGCTATACATCTGAAGATGAAAATAGAAAAGAAAATATGAAAAGGGAACATATCCATCATTGCCTGACAATGATGGTGTTGATTGTTGTTTCTCCTATCTTCATATGGTTCTTCTTGTCTTTAGCTCCCTCATAGCCAGTCTTCAAAAGCACTTGCAAATGATTGAAAATTTCCTATTAGAGCTTTGTATTTGAACCCGATCATATATCCTATCAACATACATATAACTTATAGCAATGAGGTATTAAATCAATTGACAAATCAATTGACAAATCAAAAGATAAATGCAAAAGTGCCAATTCAAATCATCATAAGAACATTGAATTTTACTATTTTTATCTAACATGTTTGTTCATTGTGCAGATACAGGTTCATAATTTCATGTTTTATCTTATTAGAAATTTAAGCATGTGGAGAGAAATGTGCCTCCCATGAGGGTTGAGCCCAACATGCTTAAATGCACAGACATTCAATTTGCAGTCTTTACTATGAAGCCTAGTTTTATACCTACACAAATACAACAAACAAACATGTTATTAGATCAATATCCATGATTGAAACAAGGATTCCCCATTAAAAATCCATTTACAAAGATTAAACTAGGAAAATCAAGAAAAAATATGAAAGACAAGTAAAATCCTAATTAATCATGCAAACTCTTGATCCCATGGGGGAATTGGTGCCAATTGATGTGTCGAAATTGGCCCTTTCCCAAATCCTTTGTAAGCTTGATGATTTGATGAAGATTGATCCACTTTGTTGATGAAGAACAAGATGAGTTCTTGAGAAAATATACAATAACCTAGCTAAGATCTTGCATTGACGGTGAAATTGACTAGAGTAAGTTTACTCAGGTTGCGGATCATAGAATGAGAGGAAAATTCTCCCATTTATAGATTTCAAATTGGAAGAATGAGAAATATTTGAGCAATGGGGGACAAAAGACCAACAATGAGAGAAGTCCACTTGTCCACATGTGATTGGAGGAGGCATGAACACATTTTGGTTAATGTGCATGATAAATTCTATGAGATTCAAATTTGAAATTTGAATGTGAAATATTGGAGGGAGAAAGAAATGAAGTGAATGCCACTTGGATCAATGCACAAGGACATGTAAGAGGAATTGAATACCTTGTTGGAAGGACCAAACCCACTTGAATTTTGAATTCAAATTTGAGGGAATATTGCCCTTTTATGCCATGTTGAGAGAAAATAGGCAATTAAATAAATCAAAGTAATTGATTTATTGTGCAAGTTGCATTCTCTAGAGGATGTAACATAGATTAAGATTAGATTAATCAAAGCTTAATTAATTTAATAAGGAATTAGGAGATGTGACAATTTAGACTTAAATTTATGAGCTAATTTAAATCAATAATTGTGAAGAAAGATTAATTAAGTAAATGTTTTGATTTATTTAACTAAAGGGGACAATGTTAGATTAAATTAAATAAGGTTTAATTTATTCAATTTAATAAGAAGACTTTAGAGACTTGATTTAAATAAACAGAGTTATAAGGTTAATTAAATTAAATTGATTAATTTAATCAATAGAGGAGAAAGACTTAATTAAATAAATAATGATTTATTTAATTAAGAGACAAAAGGTCATGATAAGTTGAGAGTGTGATTCAGGAAGAAATATCATTAGTAGTTAGGATCAAGTGTGCCGAATCGAATTGTACATTTTCCATGTTTACATTTTTCCCCTGTTTGAAGTAATGTACTTGTTGCATTGGTTCAAAGAATAAACTGTTTTGATCAAAATTCAAAAAAAATCTTATTTTTCGAATGCCCCAATGTCGCCTTAGTGGAAGGATTATGCTGATATATTGCCCCCTCGAGAGATTGAGCGAATTTTTTTATTTTTGGATTGAGATCACGATAAAATATGAGAGGAGTGGTTCTATTGGTCAGAGGACGAAAGATAATTATTTGATGTAGACAATTTTGATGGTGTGAAGATAGTCATCGACCATGGGTAGCCTCATGTATATTTCAAGATCTCACACCTACTTGATACTTGGATAGAGATGTTAGTAAAGATAGAAGGACATGAAGAATAAGATGGATGGAAGGAGGATCCACACAAGTTCACATTATTAACGATGATGATGATGATGATTTTCTTACCAGGAGTTGGGATTTTCAAAGGGTCAGTTACGTTATGTTTGATAACACATGTAGGTATGATGCATCAAGGTATAAAGGACTAGGATGGTGTTGTACCTAGTGTGATGGACTTTGACTTGACAATAAGATAGGAGTATTCTTGTTCACACTTGACATACAAAAACCTTGCTAGGATGGACCTAACAAAGCAAGTATTCACCAAGTTATTTTACAAGAATATCCAACAAACACAATAGATATTGCCCCATTCCTTTCTCTCTAAACCTATTTTGTTTAGGCATCATCGAGAGGTCCTTGGAATGAGCGCAAAATAAGATAAGTCAAAAAGACCAGATAAAGTAAACAAACAAGCTAATTTTCTTCGTACCGCTAGCCAAGGCTAAACTACTATGAGATACTAGATGCTTATGTCCATCGTGGGAAGAATTCATCCTAGGACATGTTGTGATCAGGGTTTTGGTGGGACTGATTGGATGATAAGCTATTGATACTTCGAGTTGACCAACTTGCTTGCTTATTGACCGAGACTCGAGACTTCGATGATTAGGTGTTCAATTTGGAACCTGCTAGACTTGCTTTCGACTGACTCACCAAAGGATGAAGGTGATGATTGATTTATTATGAGTGAGACAATTACGGGTGAAAGCGAGATGAGATGGATGCACCATTTTGGGTTTTTCAAATGTTTTGAGGCTATTTTTTGGTATGTTTGAAATTTTTCAATGTTTTGGTATTTTCGAGATTTGTGAATGTTTTTGGATTTTGTGTTTCGGGGGCTCATCAAGGATGGCCTTGCCTATGTTTAAGCTCAGAGATGACGTAGTTCGAAGGACGAAAAACTTGATTTGATGATGAGAAAGATGGGCAAATGGATTACCAGATTGCAACGGACGCCTAAGGACTGATCTAAAATGTCTCGGGGATGATCAAAGATCAACCTTGCCTACGTTCAAGCTCAAAGATGACGTAGTTTGGCTAATGACTCTGTTTTTTATGTTTTCAGATTTTTGACATTTTTTGGATTTTTTGATTGATTTCAATGTTTTTGGATTTTCGCATGATTTTGACGATTTGGATGTGGGTATGTGATGATATCAGTGCTCTATGTTGGGATTTTGTTGAAAACGAAGCTAAGGTTGATTGATCGGATCAATGGATTGATAGTTTGACTAAGTGTGTTAAGTCAAACAAAAGTCATAATGCACTTGTAAACTCTAGGAAGTTGTGTTATCCTAGAGTAAACTCATACACGAGAGAGAATTTTGACTAAGTGTGTTAAGTGAAACAAGTTGATGATGAATTGGATAATTTGACTAAGTGTGTTAAGTCAAATAAGATAATAATGCACTTGTAAACTCTAGGAAGTTGTGTTATCCTACAGTAAACTCATGCATAAGAGGGTGGTTTGACTAAGTGTGTTAAGTCAAACAAGGTGATAATTGATTGGATTCTATTGATTAAGATTGATGAAGCTTGATTTGGAATAAAATTGTTTTGATGATTTTATGTGACATTGACGTACAGATTAGATGTAACTAATATTGATTGTTTCTTTGATGAAAGATAAAACATGATAAGGAACGTCTTCCTCTCAAAATATGCCATGGGCTAGTGATTTGTATTTTTGACTCACAAATGCTTTAACCAATTTGATTTCATGTTTACCAATGTTCAGATCACCACATAAGTTGGAGGATATAGGTCAAGATTTATTCTCATAGCAAGATGCAAATATCTGCCCCCAGTGTCTAGCAATGTTTGAATGACCATGGGTAGATTCTTGGACGAATGGATATGGATTATCTTGTGATAAGATAAGGGTATTCAAATAGAGGATTCTCATTCGGATAATGCTTCAAGTCTTAGATAATGTTGGGTAGGATAGGATCAATGAAAATGACCCATGTTAAGATGACTACCATAAGAAAGTGTAAAGTGTGTACCAAAATTTTCCAAGATCAAGATAAGTTGGAGTATGGATGCAGATGGATAAAAATGGATTGGATAAATAGTTCATGGATGAACGAATGATATGGCTGGAATGTTGGCTTTAATATGGATGTGATAAGATGTTTTCTCCTAAACTGGTGCATGTAGATGCTCTATTTTACACATGATGCCTATTTTCCAGTTTTTCATCATGGTACTTGCCCAAAGCCCCACCAAAGTGGTTTTCACTAGAGGACAATTTTTTTCTTCACTGCTTTCAATCCTTTTTTGATTTTTTTAATATTTTTTGATTTTTTTGTATTTTCTAAGAGTTTTTAAGCGGATTTTGAATCACCTAGTATTGTTGATGTTGATGATTCTATCATAACATGCCATTGATATCCTACTTGAAGAAGTTGCTTTACCAAGATATGTGCACTTGAAATATAATTTTGAGAAATCTATTTTGCTTTGCTGATACTGGAGTTAACTTTGTCTTTGTGCACACATCACGATAGACTGCCTTCTGAATCCTTATGATGAAGGGTTTTTTCCAACGCATGGTCAATGTGAGAATTTGATATCATGCGTGGAGGCGTGGATGGAGTGTGTTTAGGAATAGTAGATGGATTGGTTGATAGTTTGGAACCTTTGACTCTCCAAACTTGGGAAGATGAAAAATGATGGGTGGATATGGAAGTGTGCATGGAATTAAGACCAACTTCTTGATACACTTTGTATCTTGCTTGAGAAACTTGTTTTTTCTTTTGTGGACATCTTTGATGGATACTTGCCCCCTTTTTATTTTTCCCCATAGTTTCTTTGACTAATAGAGTTTGATAGGGATAATCTTTCTTGGTAATTCTTGGTATCCGTGCATATTTGATTTATCCTTCATGCTTCTTAGCTTCTTTTTCCTTGATAAAATTATTCATGCTTTGATTCAAATCTTTCTTTTGATGTTGGTCCCAATTTGAGGATGGGGTGATGGGTGGATGCAGATTCATGACGTGGCTGGTTGTCGTATTGACATTGGTTTCATCATAAGGATTCTTCATGCCCCCTATGTTGACGTTTTCTTGAGATGAAGTTGCCCTCAGTATGGTGATAGTGGCACCTCTATTCTTTGATTCTCCTTGTTTTGAGATGTCTTGTTTAGAATGCATTCTTTAACAAATGACCACTGCAGATGACGTTATTCCAATTTTCTGCTCTATTGACTTTGGAATATCTTGTTCATTCTGACTTATTTCCTTGAGTGGAAAAAATTGGATATCTTCATACATGATGTCCTCAATCTGAATTTGTGATATATCTGATCCTGATGTTGATAATTCAGTTTGACTGTAGGAATCAATAACCTGCTCTTTTTGTGTAATAATGTCAAGAGTAAAGGAATCATGTTCTGAATGAAGATCATCTACGTGTCCATCCAAAGAAATATTCTCATGGGTATATGGAGGAGTATGTTCTATGTGGATGTGATCATATTGTATAGATAGGAGGGTGTACATTATATCATTATAGTAGCTTGGAGATACAAATTCTTGATCTCAAATGATTTGAGAATTTCTTTCAAAATGCTTTGGATCAAGTTCTTGACATGGGTCAATTTCAAAGAATGGATTACTTTCTTGGATATCTTCATTACGTATAGGAATTTTATCAAATTTCATGTGGTCAAAGGATGTCCATATGTTTTGGAAAGGATCATTGCTAGACCTTGGTGAAAGATGTTGATCATTCTTTGGAGTAAATTCTTGAGATGTATCCTCTAACTCATTAGTTGATGTAGAGACATTTTCAACATGATCATTGGTCGAAGGATCTTGATCATAATTTTCAACGATTGTGGTGAGAATCTGTTGCAAGATTTGTTGTGGGAGTAAGTCCTATGTTTTCTACTAAGCCAATAATGCTTGTTGTTGGTCGTGTTGTTGTTGTGCCAACAATGATTTTTGTTGGGCTTATTGATGGATTGCTTGCAATAGTGCCCAAAATTGTTCTTGCGCCTGTCGAGCTTAAGCTTGAGCCTGTTCTTGTTGGACTGCTTGCATGGCTTGTACATCTTGTGCTACTTGTTGGGATTGTGCAGCTTGTGCAACTTGAGTGGCTTGTTGGGTGGCTAACCATGCTTGCGCTTGCTGAGCAGCGAGTTGTGTATCTTGTTGGTTTTGGAGTGCTTTTTTGGTGGGTAGGTTGTTGAGCAACTTGTAACATGATAGAGAATGAATTTGTCATATTGTGTTTTGGCGGTGGTGGCGATGGATTGGGAATGGTGTTGACTGTTGGGTTTGCTTGGATGGCTGCCATCCATTCTTGTGATATCGATTGAAAAATGGGAGGATTTGATATGATGCTTTGACTTATGAAGGGGGTGTTGCTCGAATTTGATTGATTGATGGCTAGTAAAGGGGGAAGGCTCATGCCCTGATTGTTTGGTTTATAGATTTATAAGTTTTGAATTTGATTTAATCTACCAAAGGGAAAGGTGTTCTAAAATTTAGATTGGGCATGCTCACATTCATTGTAACATTGAGGTTTGTAGGAGATAATGATCCCATGTATGGATTATACCAATGTAAGTTCTGAAAATCAATTGGCATTGTAAGGCTTGGATAGTTTGGTTGAATTGGATTACTCATGATGTATGAGTTGAGTTTATATTCCATGTTCCTCTTGTGTTTTGACCTTTTTGACCTTTGAGGGGTTTAGGATCAATGATAAGATGAAGGATGAAAGGGGTGAATGATATGGGTGTTTGAAATTTTTGGAACTTTGGATCAATGCTAGACTTTAGGACTTGTTTTGATTCGATTTTGATTGTAGATAGTTTGATTAGGTGTGTTAAGTGAAACAAAGTGATGATGAACTTGTAAAATCTAGGAAGTTGTGTTATCCTAGAGTAAACTCGTACACAAAAGGATAATTTGGCTAGGTGTGTTAAGCCAAACAAGGTGATGTTGATTTTTCCTAAAAGTCTAGCATAAGTGATGTTTCCAAGGTTCCAAAAGTTGTTGGTGAAATGAGATTTTGATAAATGCTTGGATGGATGAAGTTTTTGATTTTGATCCTAAACGAATCTAAGATGACTTGTTTACTAGACCAAGATATTGAAGAACATGCTTTTCCCTAAGAGAATTTCAAACCAAAAGATCAATGTTCGCATGGAAAACCATAAGACAAAAGATTGCAAGCACATGTGTGGGGTTCAATTGTTTGTTATCTTGCTTAGGTTCAGTTCTTTTCACCACAAACACTTTCTTGATTATGTTTCAAACTGAATGTGCAATGTCCCAATTTTCTTTCATCCCACAAAGTGCATTATGTGGAAATCAAGGCAAAGGTTTCCTAGTGTTGACTTTGGTGAAAACAAATGATGATTAAACCTAAGTACTTAGAGACCTCTAAGGATATAATCCCTAGTGCAAGCAAGAGCACTTAGATTCGTCAAAGGATATTTTTTTCCTCAAAGGGTTTGAAATTTCAAAGTTTTTGTGAATGTTTGTTTCTCAACGTTTTAGAACCAAGCAAGGTGTTTTGATTTCAATAACATGCACAACCCTAGGCTAAAAAAATAGTATTTGTTGGCATCCCACTTGGACGAATCCAGCTGCGCATATTTAGTGCGGATGATTAGATGCTTGACCACACAAACTCCCCCTTACAGTGCACTTGCTTCTAGGGTCAGCCAAGCATCAATACCCATGAATCTCCCATGGCATACTTTTCATCTCTACAACAAAACCGCATGTATAACGTGGAGTGGCTTCAAAGGACATGACCTTTTGCACCAAAAAAATAGATAGGATTTGACCTTTTCTAAACAAGAGGTTTTAATTCAGGCATTTCATTCATGGGGGACTATGCATGCAGCGAGAGACCATTGCTTCCCTTCTCATCAGAATAATCCTCGTGATTCTTGAACTTTCCTCAAGAATCCACACTTATATACTAGTTGGAAGTCATTTGGCTTTAGCATGTTCCAGGTTGGGCATTCCCTTGGGTAAGTACTTTTTCCCACAAGGCAGGACCTCTAAGATAAAAAATAACGAGATAGCATATCCCATAGTTCAATCAACCTTCGTTGAAAAACAAAGGGAGAACACTTGTAATAAATCGTACTCACACTCGCATGTTTGGTTCAATTTTAATTCCAAAAATGAAATTTGGAGGAAATTATTTTATTCAACTTAAGATCACCAAAAGAAGCTTTTTATTCTCAAGATTTCCATGAGGCACAAGAGAAGCGCATACACCCTTTTGATGATATTAACTTGAATAAACAATTACAAAACAAAATAGCATTTGTTCATTTTAATCCCACAAAGCAAAATGAATTCTTTATAGAGCACCAAATTCAAATGTAGAAGTTTTCTTGTTCAATTTTTAAACCTCAACCAAATCTATTAATATTTTTTCTAAGGTTCTTTTTATGTCCCTTTGTAAACTATTGAAAAGGAAATTTGTGTTGTTCTTTTTAGAGCCCAAAAGAAAGTTTAGTGTCCTAAGAGCATGAAAGTAAACAAATCCTTAGAAACAGTTATAAGTTCCCCCAAAGTGTAAAAAAACACTTAATATAATGAGATAATAAATTCATAAAGAATCCTTGGCCTTCGTTTTCCTTCCTTCACTTTTGATCAAGAAATTTCCTTTTTTGGCAGATTTCAACAATTGTTAGTTTTTTTCCATTTTTGGTAATTTTGCATCCATGACTTTGAGAGTCCTAATTTTTTCCAAAAAATACCCAATACTAAGATAGGATGAATTGCCAACTAACATCCCAAATCTGAGACATGCATTCTGAGTTATTTATGAAAACGATTTTTTAAAAACTAGTAAACTCGAAAAAAAATATGCTACGAAAATGTGTAGAAATGGGATTCAATGGAATTGTAATCCATTGGGAATCCACATGCCACCTCATAAATAAACCGCTTGTAAAATTTCAGCCAAAACCCACATTCGAGTCAAAAGTTATGACCTTGGGAAGTTCCTGCATAAAAAAAAAAATGTTAAAAAAATCAAAAATCGGTAGGTGCCACGTAGTTAGCAAATGCGACCATGTTTGGAACAGAGGCGAAACTATTTAGTGCTACATGTTTTATTGGGTGTGGCACTCTACAGAAATAGAGAGCATGATTGCGACACAATTTGGTCATGCGGCACTATTTGTGAGCCGCGAAGTTTGGAAAATTTGAAATTCAAAGGTGGGAAACAAGTGCAGTCCAATACAGTATCACAGTTTAGAATGGGTGCAGTGTAATACAACACCACATTTGTGTAAGCGGTGCAGTATAGCGCCACATGAACTATTAGTGGCGGATTTTCCTGTGTGTAGACAAAAAATGTTTAAAACCACAAAATTTTCACAAAAACGCGATGAAGTTCTTAAGCCATGCCCTCCTTCTAGCACCAAAATGTGAACCCTGATTTTATACCTACACAAATACAACAAACAAACATGTTATTAGATCAATATGTGAGATTAAAACAAGGATTCCCCATGAAATCTATTTACAAAGATTAAACTAGGAAAATGAAGAACAAAATATGAAAGACAAGTAAAATCCTAATTAATCATGCAAAATATTGATCCCATGAGGGAATTGGTGCCAATTAATGTATTGAAATTGGCCCTTTCTCAAATATTTTTTAAGCTTGATGATTTGATGGAGATTGATCCACTTTGTTGATGAAGAACAAGACGAGTTCTTGAGAAAACCTACAATAACCTAGCTAATATCTTACATTGAGGATGAAGTTGAGTAGAGTAAGTTTACTCAAGTTGTGGATGATAGAATGAGAGGAAGAGTCTCTCATTTATAGATTTCAAATTTAAAGAATGAGCAATATTTGAGCAATGTGGGACAAAATATTGACCAATGAGAGAAGGCCACTTGTCCACATGTGATTGGAGGAGGAATAAGCACATTTTGGTAAATGTGCATGATAAATGCTATGAGATTCAAATTTGAAATTTGAATGTGACATTTTGGAGGGAGAAATAAGTGAAGTTAATGTCACTTGGCTCAATGCACAAGTTCATGTAATAGGCATTGAATGCCTTGTTGGAAGGACCAAACCCACTTGAATTTTGAATTCAAATTTGAGGGAATATTCCCCTTTATGCCATGTTGAGAGAAAATAGGCAATTAGATAAATCAAAGTAATTGATTTATTGTGCAAGTTGCATTCTCTAGAGGATATGACATAGATTAAGATTAAATTAATCAAAGTTTAATTAATTTAATGAGGAATTAGGAGATGTGACAATTTAGACTTAAATTTATGAGCTAACTTAAATCAAGAATTGTGAAGAAAGATTAATTAAATAAATATTTTGATTTATTTAACTAAAGGGGGAAATGTTATATTAAATTAAATAAGGTTTAATTTATTCAATTCAATAAGAAGACTTTAGAGACTTGATTTAAATAAAATGAATTATTTAAATAAACCGAGATATAAGGTTAATTAAATTAAATTGATTAATTTAATCAATAAAGGAGAAAGACTTAATCAAATAAATAATGATTTATTTAACTAAGAGACAGAAGGTGATGATAAGCTGAAAGTGTGATTCAGGAAGAAATGTCGTTAGTAGTCAGGATCAAGTGTGCCAAATCGAATTGTACATTTTCCATGTCTACATTTACAAAACAAAACAAATGAGCATCATTTTTTTTATCAAGGAAAACCATGTTAGCGTACATGTCCTATGTTGTTACTAGTAATCAAAAGATCAAGAGTGAGTAATCGAAGGAAGCCATATGCAATAACAGTAATCGCAAAATTCCAAGAGGGCAACAATCTCATAGCTATTCCAAGGACAATCACTTTAAGCATTAACAATGTTCTTTGTGACAATGTTTGAAAGAGTCAAGCAATGAATAAGACAGTTAAATACAAGAGAGATGGAAGATAGTTTGATTATGTCCTAATATACATGTATCTAGGGATGTAGATTTATATATATTAACCTTTTAAATGCAAAGAAAATCATCAAGCTTTACGACAAAGGACTACCATATTCATGATAAGGCAGTGAGAGACCTACAAGAAAACATACAAAGTAAACTTCAAGTAATGAGCCATCAACCCAATAGGTCACCAGGTCATCACAAGCAAATAGAACCAGAATGCATATCAAAGTTATGTGTCAAGCATGTATAAGAGCACGAGGGAAACACATAGTGTTTTGTTGTGAAATGCTAACATGGAAGATGCATCATATGCATTTAAAACATAATATCTTACAAGAATTATTACATATAATTACAACATAAAAGTACACTGTTTACAAAGATGTGAAGTGAAATGGTGAACAAATATTCATTTCATAGCTCTCCAAATGGTGGAACAACAACCTTGTTCTAAGCAAAAAACAATGAATAAAATACATTCATTATAAAAGACAATCACACGAAATCAAAACAATGATTGATATCACACATTGCTAGGGTTATAACAAAGGCATGTATGATAGGCCACTATGGTGATTAATGCCAAAATAAAGTAAGAGTCTAATGATGGTGAGAAAGAAGGAGAATATCCTTGGGGAGAAAATGAAGTATGATAGATATAGGAAAAGAAGCTTCAAATACAATTACATATCAAACTCATAGTAAAGTGCAAAGAATGGAATCACGACAGAGGGGTTTTTACCCATTGTTTTCTAGAAAAAAGCATAATGGAGCCATGTCCAACTCAAAACCTTCATTTTCTTGTAGAGTAAAAGCTAAGAGGCCGTGTCCTGGAAGGTTTTTCCTCTTTTCTTTTGTTTCATAGACAGTCAAGCCCACAAGTATTCATAATGGAGAAGTATAAGGAACAAAAAAATGAAGCAATTTCAAGTTGGTTCAAGTACTGGAAACCCAAAATCTCTCATAGGATGTCATGGTCCTAGCATACAATGGGCCTTCTAATTACAAATAATAATAGAGCCCTTCATTTTATTTAATACCTAGAAAATTTCCAATACAAATGGAAGGAAAGGAAGCAATCCAAAGCACAAAGAATGAAGTGCTTACCCATCATTTTATGTGGAGAATGCATTAGAGTACCCTTACTATCAAGCTTTAGGAATGCTCAAATGGTGACCTCAAATATAGATGGATATCAAAAGATAATGTAAAATAAACAAATACATCAGAAATGTGTCATGGACGTAGTTGTAAGCTCAATGAAATTCTCAAAAATGGAGGTAGATGTTCAGAGAAACACTTACCCATTCTTTTCCTCCATAAATCTCTTTATAATCTTCAACAAAAGCCAAGAAAACAACAAGAAACAAAAACTATTTGACCCTCAAACCCTACTAGTAGCATGGAAAACCCCTCCAAGTTCCAAAAAAATGAATGTGAATAGTGAGTAATGATTTAGGGATTTAAAATATTTTGATTCTTTTTACATGTTTTCCCTAATTCAAGTGAGAGTGGGTTTTTTGACTTTGTGTTAAAGATCAAAACCATTAACATTTTATTACACCCATGGTCTATGACTTGGAGTGAAAAGACCTAATGATTCTTCCTTGCCCATGAACTTTGAGGATGAAGTTTCAAAAAGTCATGTTTGATTTTGTATTTTCTGAAAGAGAGTCACTTCATGTTTATCAGTATTTTGACCAAATGTAAATATTATAATTAAATATTAAGGGTAATGTTCTATTAATTACATTAATATTTAAAGTATAATGCATGTAAAACAGAACTTTCATGTATTAAAATAATCTAATTATATTTAATTAAGAAGTTACCTTCACTTCACAATCATGGAAAACCAAGACAAGAGTGGAACTTAGGATTGAATGGAGTAAACTGATCATGCAAAGGTGGACAATTCAGTTTATTTTTAGTCAACTAATCCTATAAGGATTATATTGTGTCATTTTTTAGTTTTTTGGAGTTCACATCAACAGTTTCCCATCAATTTCGAGGGTCTTTAGATCATGCAAATCAAGAGGATGAGTTTGCAGCATTCATAGATTAGTTTGCTTCAGTGGTGGGCCACATTTTCATGCATTTTCTCTTTTCCTCGTGAGAGAGGTTTCAAGAGATATTTTCACTTCGAGTTAGCTGTTTGTTCCACCTATTGGGCGCATTGCGCATCCCTTCTTTGTATATATTGGAAAAAATATTTCTTTTTCCTTAGTTTGTGATGATTTTTCCTCTGCATTTCTGCAAAGAAGAGATTGGTTTTGTAACTCATATTATCTACTGTTTAATATACAATAGGTTACAAGTTCTTATTTTTGTCATTTTTATGCTAGAGTTTCCTTTATTTTCAATTGAGTTGAGTATCTACCTTATCATTGTGTTGTTTTTATGAATGATTGGATAGGATTTTATTGTGTTTTAAAATTAGAACCTTTGAAATCATTGTCTCATTTATACTTGCATGCATTGAAAATAAGTAAAAATCATAGGTCTTAGGTTGTGTATTGAAAAAATCCTTTCTTTTCATGCTGTGAGAACCTAATTTTCCTCCAAAGAAGAAATGTATTCAAGCCTTCCTTAGAATCATTTATGTGATCAAATTGGTAAATTGATTTGTGTGGATAGATATTTTGGAAATTTATAGTGAGTTAGAATTGCATGTTTCTATCAACTAGGTGCATCACCACCCATTTAAATTTCAGTTTTAGTGTATCCATTAGAAAGTCCTCTTAACTCTTTTCCTACAAAGTCATTAAACCATTAGAAAATCATAAGGGAACCAACCCATAATATGGAGGTTCAATCTCACCATAGGTCACCCACAACCTGAGTTTGATCCCATGTTACATAGGATTGTTGAGCTTCACAAATTTGCATAATGGGTGCAATTCTATTGATAACACTTATGTTGTGTAGTGCAATGCTCGGGTTTGTGACATGGCTTAACTTTCTCTCGTAGGTTCATCTTTTGGTGCAACAACAATTATTTGTGCAATAATTGGTATAAAGCCTAGGTCATAGGTTCGAAACACTCACTTGTGCGAGGGAGATTATTGCAAAGTGTGCGCCCTTGGTATCCTTGTGTTGTGCAACATAAAACTTGGGTTCATGACATGGATTAACTACCTCCCAAGGATTCAACAACTATGGCAGTTGTATTGGGAATTATTAGGTTGATCTTTTGATGCAGTGCCAATTGTTTGTGCAACACAAAATTCATATAGATGGAAAAAATATAAAACCAAATATTTTAACCTAAATTGCTTGACATTGTTCATCCACCAATATGAACAATGAGAATTTTTTGATACATCAAAAAGAATAAGGTTCAATATAATTATATAGTCACAAGGATTTTTAATTAGGTTATGACAAGATATTTGGAGCAATATTAGACTTGTTCCATTCTCCTAATTCTTGCTATCAAAGGATTATTTATCCCTACATTGATTAAGCTAGATAGATTTGAAGGTAGTAAGTTTATGATTGAACTCTTTACCTATGTAAAGAAGATGATGTAAGATACAAAAAGCACAAGGTATAACGCAAGTTGAGTTAAACAAAATCAAGAAATTCATAGGATTTTTTGGATTAAGTTCAACATTGCTAGCTATATAATTTTGTTTGCACCATAGAACTTGTTACCATTCGCCTAGTTCATGCATTAAACACTTTAATGGATTTTTTTAAGAACAATATATTAGGATTGGGTTCCTTACTTGTGTGGAGAAGATGATCTAAAACACATGGTCTAATACAAATTGAAATATTAAGGGAAAATTAGAGACATGTACCTCTTTAATAGGCATTGATCTATTTTGGCATAATAACTAGTTCCTTTAGAGATTCGAGCTACTCCAAAGGGGTATCAAACCCTCTAAGCCATGGTGTAATTCAATTGCGATCACTCAAGAGCATAGCCTTTCCTTATACAACATGTATTTAGGGATCGAATTGCAAAATATTGTATCATAAAGATCACATCGAAGCAATCCATTAAGTGCAGACAACATCCATTATCAGGAACTAAATCAATTTGAAGGTTGGATCATATTCTTTTGGGAAAACTAGTAGATATTTCCAAGCAATAATTGAAGGTCTATGACTACATACATGTTGTAGGTGAACTTTTCCAATGGTAGCGTAAGATATAAAATGCTATAGTTTATAATAGACAAATTCTCATACTTACCACCATAGTATTCTCATAAATTTGAGTTAGCCTGCATTGCCAGGTAAGTATAAGTAATTGCAACCACGTAAGTATATACCTACATAAATTTGATTGTCCTTATATTTCTAAATGTGAAATGGTGTACATATTGTTGATCTCTATATGGATTGATTCAATATGTAAGATTAAAATAGGGACTACATTTTGATAATTTGATTGTAGTGATAAGGGAGTTGTGGGCCTACGAGGAGGTAAAATAGCATTGGGTTCATCCTCTAAGTACACAACCCCATGGTGGATGGCTAAGGCCTACCACATGTGGGCCAAGAGGGGTGTACTACTCTTGGGCTTAGAGGGAGTGACTTCCTAGGACACCTTGTTGTAGTTTCACCTTCGTAACATGATTAAGCAATAATGGTTCTGGTAAGGGAAATGGTGATAGGATTCCTCACTAGGCACACCACCCCATATGGATGGCAAGGGGCCACATGGGGCCAAGAGAGGTGTTCTACTCTTGGACCTAGGGCAGAGGGTTTCTCGGGTACCCTATTAGACCATTATGTTCAAGGAAGAATGAATTAGAAAATCTAAAGAAATTCAATATATATTTATAATATGGTATTGTCTTCATTTATAAATGTTTACTAGAATAATTGCAGGTCTTAACAAGTAGTTGTATCACTAACCATATTCTCTTTGTTTTCCTTCTATATTCTAATTACTATTATCTTGTGAATATTTTCTAACTCTATTTTGCAAGTGCCTACTCAAACAATAAACATTCCCAAAACAAAGGTGATCACTTGAAATTGATAAATTAGGGAAGATTTAGGGTTATCCCAAAAAGGGGACATTATAGGTTATTAATTATCAATTATAGGAGCTATCTGTAGAAAACATAAGCATTGGATCAAAAAGATCCTAGAAATAAAGGTAATAAACCAAGGTAAAATAAACTTGAGGAGCCAAAATGGGTTATTAATGGTCCATTTCATTGGAAGTAATTTCTTGAGGAAGGTATAATAGAGCAACAAAACATTACATTTTCAAAGACTCAAGGAGGCAAGGAAGACGATTTTTTTAAATGAATAACATAGCAAAGTTAAGTTAGATTTGCTTACACATATGAGGAATCAATCCCCCAATTTCCAAAATAATTGAAATCAATATTGCAAAAAGGTTAAATAGAAAAAATTGTTGGAAAGACTTACTTACAACATCCTCATTTGAAATAATAATTAAAGAGGCAAAAAAAGAAAGCCTAATGCAACATCATGTGCCTCTATGAAAGTAAATTCCATAGAACCATATACAATGTATGTGTGATTTTGTACATATTGCCACCAATTCACATGAGGTTATAGGTTTGAATATGAACACTATAAATAGAATAAGTTAATTTTGAAACTAGGGTTTTAATAATTAAATTTTATTTTTAAAATATATTAATATAATTTATGGTCATCAAATGGTGGGCCTTACATAATTTGTTTCCAGGTACTTTAATATTTGGTGGTGCAAGTTTTCAAAATGAGCATTAATTTTATATTATTTAGAACATAAAGATTTGACAATTTTCTATATTTAGACTAAAGGTTGTGCTTTACATCTTATTTCTATTTGGTTGAGGGTGAGAAGTTGTACACTTGTTTGCATTTTAAATTATCAAGTATGTAATTAATATAACAATAATAATATATCTTCGGACAAAAGTGTTGGAAGATTGCATAAAGTCCAACTATTAAATGTGAGGATAAGGACACAATATTTAATATTAATTTTTATTAGCAATAAATTTGATTGATTTAGCTCCTACATGGAACTATATTTTGAATACTATAATTTTTAATTTTTTTAAGAGATAGTAGTTGTACACATTTTAGTGTTTTAATAACATATGTTAGGATAAATTATTATTGGTACATTTTTTTTAAAACTATCGATATTTTTTATATCCAAAAAATAATGAGAATATGTTGTCTTAATGAATCTAACTATGACGAATATTGTCACAAACAAATATTGATACATGCTCAATTATGAGTCCTTTACCCTAGATTTAATAGGATTGTTTCATTATTACCCTCTACATGTACTGATGGAGCTTACCATGAGTTTCAACGCAAAATATCATAAAATAGCCTTTAGGAGAGTTATCCCAGAGAAGTATTTGAAGATTGTCTTTAACACTAATTCATTGATTATTCTACAAGCTATGAAGATGATTAGCTAGGGGATACATTCATGAGGTGAACCTCCAAGTTTAGGGTTAATCCTGATATTGCATCTTACTTTGTGGTAGTTATGCACAATCTAGGGGAGGCTAAATTTATGGTGAAGGTAGAAATGGCCTTGATAAGACCCAAATATTGCATTGGATTGAAAGCCATGCTAGATAAGGTGGTGGTTGGGGTTGGTTTCCAAATTTCTACTAGGATATGGTTTGTGATTATCCCAACATACAATAGCCTATGGGTTCTCTTCCTAATTGAGGTCGTGGGAGAAAAACCTAAAGTGATGCCACAGAGCTCATTGGAGACTCAATTTCCTTAAAAAAATTATAGGTTTATACTTCAATGGTCTAGTGGATTGGTCCTTTTCTCTCATCGCTTTCCCAAAAAAATGATTCAAAGGAAATGCCTCTAGATGGCTCAACTCAACCAAGTCAGATATTAATTTATAAAAGACAAGTAAAAATGTATAAGTAAGGAAATGATGCAAGAGCATCTCAGGTGAATGGGTAATCCTACATCTTTCAAAAAAAATGTTTAATTTGATTTTGGTTTAATCAAATTTTGGTATTTTGACAACGATTTTTTGATCAAAAATTACAGGAACTCAATCTTCACCTCTGAGCAAAGAAACAAAGCACCTTCAAAAAAATAAAATACAAAAAGAAAGAATTGGAGGGGGCAACATGTTTACTTCACAAATTGAAGACCAAGAGACAACAAACAAAAATTCATAGTAGAAGTTGAGGACAACAATTTAATGATAAAAATGAAAGGGCACGTAGGTCTAAGGAACTTGTTCTGATAAAAATAAAAAAATAGACCAAGATCTCAAGTAGTGGAGAGGGGTGCATACTAGACTATCTGAGTGAGAGGCATCTAAAGAATTTGAAATAAAAATCATAAAATGTAGATTTGTGGTTGTTGCATATGCATGTGTGGCTTCCAAGTAAATGAAGGAAATTATAGATTAATGAGGTTGCAGTGATTTTGTGAAGAGACTATGAAGGAATTAAAGGAAATAAGAATTGAAGTTTCTAATGATAGGAGGGTTCCCAGTATAGTAATAGTTTCCAAAATTGATAAAAGCTAAGCGTGTGAGATTTAAGGAAGTTCTATGAAGTATAGATGAGCAAGACTATGAAAAATAAGTAGAGGTTAGTATATGTGATAGGAGAAAGAGGAAGAGGTTGCATTAGAGAAATTTGAGGAGTTTTGGAATTGTAGAGATTAAGAGTGGACGACATAGGAATTGCTAATCTTAAATTGACAATAGATTGAGTGATTAGCAGGGAGGCATGAGTAAGAAGAGTGTGGATTTTTGACTTGTGAAATTTGAAGCCATGGAAATCCCACTGAATTGTAATTTTGTAATTTGATCAATAAAACTCAGTTTGCTTGCAATTAAGTTTCATTGAATTGTTGAGTAAGGTAGGGTATTGCTTGTGGTTTTGTAAATTTTTTATTTTTTACGAGTGAGGGGAGCATCCCTCCAGCATCAATTGGTAATTAGAGTGGGTAGTATTGAGAGTGGAGAGGATCCCCCAAGACCCGTGGGTGTGGAAGTGTGAAAAAATCGCCGACCATGAGGTAGTTCGCATCAAGAAGAAAGTGTGTCAAGCGGTTGAAAATAAACTCATGAGAGTTGTTGCAAGTATGTAAGGAATCCTGAGCAGTGAAGGAGAGAGAGAGAGCGCTTGAAGCCATGAAGAACGTGATTTGTGAAAAATTGCAATAGGAAAGATGGATTGGGTCATAAGGAGGCCCATGCAAATATTGTTTTGGTTGTAGTATTGGGAGAATGTGGAGGATGAAATGTGTGAAGAAGTGGAAAATATAGTTTGTGAAGAAGTAGAAAAAATTAAGATGAGGCTCAAGAAATTGGAAAAGAATTTTTGTAAAGGTGAAAATAAAGTGGTGAAAAAGAGTTAGGATAGTGACCCAGGGCAGAAAGAGGAAGCCCCTACTGAAGAAGTAGTAGCCGAGACATGCCATGAGAAAGGCATGGAGGAAAAGGAATAAAATAAGGAGGTGAGTAGCGAAGAGGTCAGAGTGGATGGTGAAAAGGATTTGTTAGCACGTTTTCTCAAAATTGAGGAAGAGTGGACGTCAAAGCTTGATGTTGCGGTGAAAAGTGAAGAGTGAAAAGTTGCAGCTAATGAGGAGGTGGAAGACATCGTAGTGAAATCTGATGTTCTAGCTGTGGATATAAATGAGGTAAAAAAACTTTGTGATTTTATTGGATTTTTAGATGAAATGATAGAAGAATGGATGGATAGAAAACCAAAGAAAAATTTAGATGTTGCAAATGTTGTGTGGTTGTGTGTAGAGATGGTTAAGGATGTTGCAGGGTATTGGTGGAGGTGGACGATTAGAGGTGGGTTTGAACCCACAAAAGAGAAGAGGAGTGTGGAAGGAATTTGGTGGAGGAGGTCGAGTTTTGATGGAAATGAGTCCATGAGGGAAAAAATAAGGAAGATATTGTGTTGTTGGAGGGAGGTGGTCCTTGTTCTAGAGAAACTATGGAAGAAGCGAAATAAATAGTTTAGGGGCACCTGATACAGCGATGGAGTTCGTTGGAGATTGTTTACAATCTCAAAGAGTGATTCCTTCATTCAACTCCATCATTGTGAGTGTACGCTCACAATATTTCTACCCAGTGTGTTTGATGTAAGAGCATACTAGGTGAATGGGTAATCATCGCCCAAAATAAAATGTTTAATTTGATTTTGGTTTAATCATATTTTTATTTTGTTTTGATAGTGATTTCATGATAAAAAAGTAGAGGAACTTAGTCTTCACCTTTGATCAAAGAAACAAAGCACCTTCAAAAAAATAAAATACAAAAAAGAAAGCATTGGATGGGCAACATGTTTACTTCACAAATTGATGACCAAGAGACAACAAACAAAAACTCATAGTAGAAGTTGAGGAAAACAATTTAATGAGGAAAATGAAAGGGAATTTAGGTCTAAGGAAATTTATCTGATAAAAAAAAAAAGAAACCAAGATCTCAAGTAGTGGAGAGGGGTGTGTGCCAGAATGTTTGAGTGAGAGGCATCTAAATAATTTGAAATAAAACTCATAAAAAGTAGATTTGTGGTTGTTGTGCATGGATGTGTGGCTTCCAAGTAAATGATGGAGATTGTATACTAATGAGGTTGTAGTGATCTTGTTAAGATACTATGAAGAAATTAAAGGGAATAAGAATTGAAGTTTCTAATGATAGAAGGGCGCCTAGTATAATAGTTTCTAGAATTGATAAAAGCTAAGTGTGTGAGATTTAAGGTATGTTTGTGAAGTAAAGATGAGAAAGAATATGAAAAATAAGTATAGGTTGGTATATGTGATAGGAGAAAGAGGAAAGAGGTTGCACCAAAGAAAGTTGAGGAGTTTTGGAATTCTAGATATTAAGAGGGGAAGGCATAGGAACTGCTAATCTTAAAATGACCAAAGATTGAGTGAGTGGGAGGGAGGCTTGAGTAAGAAGAGTGTAATTGTAAGAAAATTTAGCTTTATTGATCAAATTACAAAATTACAATTTAGTTAGAATTTCATGGCTTTAGTTTGAATTGTTTAGTAAGGTAGGGTATGCCAGTGGTTTTTTAAATTTTGTATTTTCTATGAATGAGGGGAGCATCCCTCCTACATTAGGAAATGGAGGTAATATAATATTATAGTATGGTATATAAAAAATATTTTTTTATATATGGAGGCCTATATGAATGACCAATTTTGTATCCAGTGTAAGAAAATGTAAAAATTCTTATTAGTGGAGGCCTATAAGAATGACCAATTTTATTTTTAATTAATACATGGCCCTCTTTGGAGTAACCAACTATTTAAAAAATTTAAAATCAATATAAGGGGTATGGCTCCCTAAAGCCTTCTTTACTGTTTTTTTTTGTTTTTAAATAATGATTGAATACATAATTGAAGCCCTAAGAACTTTTTTTTTATCATAGATACAAAAGAATTGTAGGCACTTTCCAAGATCAATTTCAATTACATGGGAGGTATAAATTACTCATTATTGATGACCTCTTCAATAAAAGAAAGCATGTTTATTATGAAAATTAAGTTATTTTTTACAATAAAAAACAATTATTATTTGTTGATGTATAGGCTTTGTCATATTTATCTTTCTAATTGTTTAGGTGCTTTCGTTCAATAAACAATTTTTCATGTTAATTATTGTGAAGCAACATAATAGTAAAAATAAATTAGTTTAATATATAAGTGTTATGTAATGGTATAGAATTTGTTTTTAAAATATTATAATAAAAATTGTATTATTTTATATTGTTGTTTTGTCAAGTGAAAATTATAATTTAATTAATTTTACAGTGTTGCTTGGAAACAAACCTAGATCTTACTTGGGAACACTAATTAAATTTATTACTTTTTGGGTAGATAAATTCTAACTTTGATTTGTTAACAAACATAATTAATAGTAGCTAGTTAAGAAATCTTGTTAACACTAGTATTATATAAAGGTAACCGTTAGTAAACCTTATGAACTCAACAATAAACTAACTAATTGAAACCTAAAATGGCTTGAGGGAAAAGTGAAAGAACTATAAGTTTCTTGCAAGAAAGTTATAAAAATGGGTCAAACATTGAGGAAAATAATTTAAAATGATGCTTGAGTGTGCTAGCTAATTAGAAGGATAAGGTACCAACAATAGAAATTTCACTCAATATATTGTTTAAGCCCTTTATTTTTTGAAACAAACCTAGATCTTACTTTGGAAACAACCAATTCAAGAATATCCCAATATTTTTAACATCTTAATACCATGCTTGGAAGCTAGTTTCAGACCGACCAACAAAGCCTCATATTCAACTACATTATTTGTGCAAGAAAACTTTAATAAGAAAGAGTACTTGAAAGTTTTACCTTGTGGGGAGATGAGGATGATTCCTGTGCTAGAGCCTTCTTTGGAACAAGTCCCATAAAAATACATAGTCCATAAGGTATCTTCTTGTGGTGCATCTAGGACTTCTGTATTAATTGGTGTAGGCTTAACCTCATCTTCTTGCTTTAACTCTTCAACTCAGAAAGTATCCAAACAAGAATCCACAAAGTTGGTCATCACTAGTTCTTCTGGCTTTCTTGGATATTCAATCATATGTTGGGCTCTCGGTTCTCTAACAATCTTCACATCCTTTTGGTCAATGGAGAAAGTAGAAAAAGATAAATCACATTGAATGCTTCCACCTATGAATGCACTCTAGTGCCTTGACAGCAACGACCCATACTTTGGTGGGATATCCATAACTGTGATACTCATGTACAATTCCTTCTCATAGAAGGATGCAAGTTTATATGGGACTCAGTTAATCAACCCTATGATAGGTACTTCTCTTGAGTCTATGGCATAGCATTTTCCATAAGCACTATCAATATTTAGACCTATTTTCTCCATGTTTTTTACTAGCATCACATTGTTTGATGCCCCTAAATCAATCATGCAATTATTTAACAACTTTTTCATCAATAATTAGACTTATAAACAATGGATTAACATGACTTGGGAATTCATTGGTGATAGCTCCCAAGTATAATTCATGATTTTTACCAGCTACTTCCATTTTATTGATCCTTTCTTGATTTGTGATTACTTTAGGAGGATCAATCACCATTTTTTTACTAGAAGTAATGGCTATACTATTAATGAGGGAAACCTTTTTATCCTTGTGTTCATCCATCCTCATCATTTCAAAAGTGGGACTGTAACCTTAACCTAAGACAATACTTGAAACATGTCCACATAAGTGTACTTTGGTAATTCAGGAAAAACTACTTCCTTGTCCCTTGTTTTATCAACTTGTTTCTCACTCTTTTTTAGGACTACACTCTTGCTCTTTACCCTTTCCAGATGAAGAGGAAATTGCATTATTTATCTTGGCTTTATCACCCCTTTTAACCTAATTTCTAGATGCTTTTTTCTCTTTGGGTTTTACCACTTATTTATTATCTTCTACCTTAGACTCTTTATCACTTATCTTCTTTTCCTTAATGAACATGCTGCTTGGCTTACCTTGATCAACATTTACAACTCTTTTTCTCAAATGGTAATTATTTATTGCTTGATTTGTCAAGAGAAAATCATGGACCCTCCCTTACAAGGGACTATTTCACAAGCTTGAGCTTCAATTGAAAATTTAGGGTGGTCATAAACTATTTAAAAATTAAGTTTGTTTTAATTATCACAACAAAGTTTTTGCAAACTTAAGAACATGAATAGTGCTCATTATACATTATATTTCTTCTTTTTATTTTGTGTGATAAATCCTTGTACATTACTTTCAAGTATATAGGATGATTTTCTTTTGAAATGAAAAAACTTAAGTCCTTTATGTCAATACCAAGCTATTAATTCAAAATTTAATAGATTATAAGATAAAAATGTCAAAGCACATTATTTTTTCCAATGCATATCATACATAATTAATTCTTCTTAATCATAAAGACTGATTATTACTATACTAATGCACTCTAAAATGAGATGTGTGCAATAATATCTCAATTAATCTATACAATAATTTTATGATGATAATTAAGAATGTGACATAAAATTTTAATATAAGAACCTCAATTTATATGGATGATGAGATAGAATGTAAAAGATATTAGCCAATTAGATTGCTAATAATATTTTTTTAAATTAGTTATAAAATTTATATGTTAACTTTACATTTAAGATTAGTATTTATTTTGGGTAGATAAATTCTAACTTTGATTTGTAAACAAACATAATTAATAGTAGCTAGTTAAGAAATCTTGTTAACACTAGTATTATCTAAAGGTAAGTGTTAGTAAGCCTAATGAACTCAACAATAAATTAATTAATTGAAACCTAAAATTGCTTGAGGGAAAAGTGAAAGAACTATAAGTTTCTTGGAAGAAAGTTATAAAAATGGGTCAAACATTAAGGAAAATAATTTAAAACAATGCTTGAGTGTGCGAACTAATTAGAAGTCCATAAGGTACCAACAATAGAAATATAAAGAACGACAAAAATAGAAAAGGAGCCATGGAAGCAAAAAGATAAGAAGAGGAAGATAATAAAAGCTCCAACATCAAATTTTATTGCATTGTGTGATGAAGTTGAACACAAAGTAGATGACACTCCTCTCAAGTAGAAATAAAATGTCACCTTAAAGGTTGCTAATTCATCTAAATAAGGTGAAGACTCAATATTGTGTAGTTACCCTAGTATTCCAAGTGCTAGATTAACAATACCAAGCCCACCCAAAGTTTGGTACATGTTTTTGCTTTCAAAATTCCTATGTCCACTTTTATCTGATAGGATCCATCTCAAGCCCCTATACAAGTACCTCTTCCATCACCTCCTATATACATACTAACCCATTTTTTCGAAACATTATTACATTTTCCTTAAATAAACATATGTCTCCACCTATTCAAAATATTGATTAAAATATTATTATTGATAATATTCGTACTTATACTTTAACCATCAAATAAATTACTGATAAAAAATCTAATACAAAATAAAACATCTTCCATTCCATCTCTAGTAATAAACCTTTCTCCTACTCCACCAAATTCTCCTCCTCCCTTGCTAACAATATAAATTTTAGCACATCAACTTGAAGAGGTGGCCCAATCTAAGGATGATGCAACATATGATACTCATGAAAATTAATAGAAAATGAAGTTGACTAGATTAATTTGTAAGTCAAGCAAAACATGTGGAAAAAAATGCAAAATAGAAGGAGGTTACAACTAAAGAAGATAAGATGAGACAAGAGATAGATATATAAAATGAGTTGGCCTCTAAGGATGATAAAGATTTCAAGTTAAAGCCAAGAATAAAACCCTTATAGAGATATGGATTAATAATCCCTGATGATATCTTATAGCTAAGGTGGATGAGCTGAAGAAAAATCTACAAGAGGATAAATAAAATGAAGAATAAGAAAAGCTAAGTGAAGAAAATATAATTCAATTTTAAAAAAGTCAGAGCAGGTATTGATTCCTCATTGAGAGAACTTAACTATTTCATCTATTCCTACATGGTTGTCCATATAAACATTCCAAAGAGGAAAATGATTATAAATCCTATTTCTAATTATTTCTCTATAATTTCTACCATGTTGGAAATGTTCCAACAAACAAGAAACCAAGACATTGTCTTCCATTGTCATTGATTCCTCTAGCTCTAATATTATGGAAATTACCCCTCCCTTGGTCAATAAAGATGAAAAATATTTCTTACAATCAAACTTCCAAATTTCTAGAATCATCTTCAGAAAGAATTGTTGGAAGGTGGACATCAAGAGTGATTTTTTTTTTTTTTTAGTCTCACATCTACAAGGACTATAAGAATAAAAAGGAAATAAATAAACAATTTCCTATCAATTAACTTTTTTAGCATGGAAAATTGTACTCCCTCATAGGTAATAGTACAATTTCACATTTAATTTGGACCTATTTTAGTGACCATTACATTTATGCATTTTTAACCCTTCCTAAATAGGACATATTTCCCTAAATTATGCATTTCAAGGGTTATTTTTACCGTTTTCTGACATTGAAACAAGAACTGAACAAATGAAACCTATCATTGAATTGCCCTTGATCAAGTGTCTTCAAAACTTGAGTCGAGATCCATTTGGCCAAGGGCGAATGGGTCCCCCTTTTTAGCCGAGACCTAAATTTTAAAATATTATTGGCATCATTTTAAATTTCAAAATTAAAATTATAAATGTCGGCTATTGGGATCTAATTGTCAGGAAATTAGAGAAATACCTATAAATACAGTCTTTTCATCACTTCAAAACTAGAGAAAATGAGAACACAAGAGGGAACCTTCAAGAAAGAAAAATTTAGAGTCTTGGAGTAAGATTACTTGAGATTACATGTCTTCAAGACCATTTTTAGATTTGATCAAGCTTTATCACATGATTGATGGATGATGCCTATAGAAGAAGATGATGGATTCTAGGATTGGGAGATGCATTTGGCCACTTCCCTCTATTGGATGACCTATTTTGTATTGTTCTCATCTTCAATATTCACTCTATTTGCATGGACTAAAGAAAGGTATCATTTGATTTTCATATTTACTTAGGGTTTTTGACTTCTCCCTAATTGAATCTTATCATTGTCATATAGGAATAAAATCTAACACAACTGAGTAGGGTTTCTTTACATTTAGCTCATAACAACCTTAGATGCACATAAGGTTAGGGAAAGCCCACATTTTTATGTTTCATTTTGGTGAACTTGATGTTTGACATCATAGTTTTCTATTTTGGTAGTCTTTGAAACCCTAGATCTAGGTTTTACATCATTAAGTTTTGCATTTATCATTTAGGGTTGCATATTACATCATAAGAAAACATAAAAAATCCAAACATATTGCATCCATATTGCATCATAGCTTAATTTTTAGTGTTTTTTGGTTATTTAGATCATAATTTCATTTAAAAACTGGTCATTTTGTTCCAACATTGTCATAAATTTCCATTTGCATTTCATTGAAAAAATCTAGAAAAAGTGTCGCAGTAAAACCTATCTCCTCTTAGGAATAAAAACCTTAGGTAGTAAATTAAACATCCAAATTTTAAATTTTCAGAACCCTTCCCAAAGACTCAATTGTGCAAGGATGACGTGGTCTTCGTACAAGTGTTTAAACAAGACCTATCATACATTTTTGTCACTACATTTTCATTTTGTTTTTGCTAGAAAATATTTGTTTTAAAATTTTGAAACAGTGTTATTGCATGTTATTTGGAAAGTTGTTATTTTGTTTAAGTTCTAGGAAAATTTGAAAGAATTTTTCCTTTCAGTACTTGAAATTTTTAGTTTTATAGGACAATTGTTTACATTTTTTAAAGCATTGCATAATATAGGTAGATTATTTTTATTTCGAAAGCATAAAAAACCCTAGTTTGTTACAACACATTATAAAAGTTGGAAACACATAAAATACTAGTACAATCAATTCTCAATCTGGGCTTCCAAACTGAAACATAGTTGATCTCTATTAAACAGACCTTTGGAATTGACACATTTGAAAAATACATAGCAAGATCCAGTCGCCATTGGGTGACCTAGTCCTCCAAAACCAATCTTAGAACTTAGAAATAGATTTTCATAAACTATCAATTTATAGGTTTGCAATCTGATTTCTAGATCAACTTGGTAGGTCTGTAAACTTGTTTTTTGAGCCTTGGCCAAAGCTTAAGTGTGCATTGAAAATTAATGCCTAATATTGGATAAAGCATAGTCATCTAATAGTGGCAAATCTGTTTGTATAAGTTCATTGTATATACATTTTAGGCCCTTTAGTTGTGATGACTTCAATATGTTAGATGAAGCCCTTGAGGACTTCATCTCACCAAGATCATCCATTAAGGTTTTTAACACCTCAATCCAACAACGAACAATCAATTAAATTACACCTCAACTCATCATTTACCCATCTTCACAACAGTTCCATGTTCAAACTAAACCAATGCTCATCATAGGACCACCTCAAAACCAACCAAAAATTCTCAGGGTCACATCTTAAATTTTGCAAAGAAACTCACTAACAACCATGTATTTCAGTAGCCAGGTTATCACATAGCATGTCACATACATATAATACAAGGAATAATAGACAACCAAGAAAAACACAAGCCAGTCCTATATCGATACCCCTTCCGCAACCTATTTTACCTAGTGCACCACATTTACCACCAAGTAGCCTGAAGGAGTATGATCTTGTGGAACAACTTCACAATACGCCTGCCAATATTTCTCTATGGGATCTCATTCAAGCATCAACTACTTACGATGGAATGCAAAAACATCCTAGTAGTTTCTAACTTTTAATTTTTCTATTATAGTTCAAATACAACAACATCCTAGTAGTTTATACATTTTCCATCAACTAGATGTTAAGGATTTTTTAATTTCATATAGTTTAATAATTTGCATATTAAATATATTTATGTGCCAAAAAAACCACATAAACCATTTTTATTCTTTAACACCTTGGTTCAATGTGCTTGACCAAAGTTTAGTTTTCCATAATATATATTTTTGTCTGGTTTGTGATATGAGCAATACACTAGCAATCATGTATCAAAATAGCCAACCATGAACAAATCACACAAAAATATATATTCTGGAAAAATAAAATGAACTACCATAAGTCTTTAGTCTTTTGCAAGTTTTCCAAAATCCGTGATCTTAGCAATTCACGCGTCATAATTTTCTCCCTTCTTAGCCATCTCATATGCAATGTTGGTGGTTGTAACAAACTAGTTTGATTGAGCATAATCCCATAAAAACCCTAATAAACTACTTGTTTATTAAATGTGGTATGTACAAAAAAATTAATTATTTATAAGCTCGACTCAATGTGTATCTTACCCACTCATCAACATAGAAAAAATTAAGGAAATTATTCCAAACATCTAGGTTTTTCTCTGTCAGGCTCTCAAACTCAAGTTTCAATTCAAATTGGCCTTTGGTGAGTTCATTAAACCACACATCACCCGGATTTTAGTGATTTTAGTCCTCCAACTTAGCATGTATGTAAATCCTTACATATTTAGTATGAAGTACACCATTTAGAATTCTCGAGAATTCTCCATTTAGATTTGTCACCATTGATTTATCAAGGTGTCATTGAAATTTGGATGGGGTCAGTCCACAACCTTGAAAACTTATGGGGTATACATCTTGTAACACAATGAATATAATTCCAAAATTAGGAAGAATGGAAACTATAAATACCTTTCGATCATTGTTGATTTGTGTTTCGTGCACAATAATTTTGAAACACTTCACTTCAATCCTTCACTACTCTTCTTTCCTTGAATGCTCATTTTCAAATTATAGATCAAATGTGAAATCAATTATAACCCCTTTTGGAATGACCTAATTCATATTAAATACTTGATTTGATAAATTTGGTTTAAACCCTAACTATAATGCACAGTCACCTTCAATTGCTTCACAAACTTCCATATCTTGATATTTTCGGCTAATGTTTTCACCAATAGGCTAAGAATATCAACGTACACCTCATATCCATATGTTGAAGGAATCAACACCATATCTTTGGAAAGGACTTAAATATATTTTGTTAAAAACTCCCCCCGAGCCAAAGCTCTTCATCTAGTTTTTGAAGGAAACATTTGCACCAGAGGTTGGCACAAAATCAACCTTAATCTCATTATCCTCTTTATTTTTCTAGATCTTTTTCATCTCTTTCTTCACTTCTATCAGATCAATGTTTTCAATAGGATCATTCTTCTTTACCAGATTAACCTTCTTCACATTCTTTCTTCTATAAAACTTGGAAATGTGTCCTAATATATTGTAATTGTAACACATCAAATTATTTTGAACAAGCTTACTTCCACGCATTCTAGATCTGTATTGATTATCCTTATTCCCAAATCCATTTCATGTATAAATATAGCAATTGAAATATTGAACCATCATACCATTGTAAGGACCATTCATCATCTAATTTCTACATTCACTAGCTCTATGCCCAAATCTATTGCATGTAAAGCACTGACCAATAAATGATTGAACATTTTGATTCATTCTACTTCTATATTATATAGCCTTAGGTCCAAACTTATTTCAAGAATAACAATAACCATTAAAATATGGGTAGATTTACATGTATTTGGTTGTATGATTTGTGGTCTTTTGAAGTCTTTATTATGATTCTAGACTTGCTTTCCATTGCTCTTGTTGTCCACAATATTTTTTTCTTCATCATAATTCTTTTCAATATTTGGTATCTAATGTGCTTTTAATCTTTCTCCTTTTTCAAACCATAATCAAACTTCATCCTTAGAGTCCTTCTAATTTGCAATCATTTGATCAAGAATTGTAGTACTCTTCTTGAATTTTTCTTCTTGACACTTTAATTTTTCCATATCTGATCTCAAAGTCACAACTTCTTCAAGTCTTGAACATTTTACAGATTTTATTTTTTGCTTGTCATTCAAGCACTCTTCAACTCTTTTTCCTTCTTCAAATTGTACTTTCAAATTGTACTTTCAAATTGGTAATATTTTTATTTTCTTGCTTTAGCTATTCATTAACCTCCTTATTTATTTCTCTAAACTTCTTGATTTTCTCTCTCAACTTCCTGACGCATTCATTTGCTTCCTTGAAATTTTCTTTCAGATCTTTCTTCTCAATTTTAGTTCATTCCAAATCTTCAAGAGCCATTTTGAGTTCTCCATGCATGTCAACCATGCAATCCTCTTTAGTGAATCCAAATATAAGAATTTCTTCTAGAGGGAAATGATATCTTATAAAAACCATGTGTTCAACCTCCAAGATCTTCCTGAAGTGGTTAATATTCTTCCAAGAAACCATGCTCTGATACCAAATTTTGAACACTCAAAATATTGAGAGGGGGGTGAATCAATATTCTCTAAAACCACTTATTAATTTAAACATTCATTCCACACATCATATTGAAATTGAAGTAAGGAAGTAAACCATTTAAGAAATCATCAAAGCACATAACACATGGACAACAAATTTTTACATGGAGAACCCAAAAAGGGAAAAACCACAATGAGGATTAGCTCATAATATATTATAACCGATCACAACATATTAAAAAATGGCTCACTTCCCATAGAAATAAAGATAGATAGAAGAAGGGAGGCACACTACCAAGATTTGAACTACTATAAGTGCATCTACAATATGCAAAAAATACTATTTTATTGAAGCTCAAAACATTGAATCAACACACTTCATACTAATTTCCTTTAACACTCTTCTCTACTCTTCATCCACATCACATTCGTACTCTGATTATTATGAATTTACACACATAACTTAATCATCACTGTCCAACACCAAAATGATCTTATACTTATATCCATTCCATCCATAAACACTTACAACATCAATTAGGTTAGCCTAATTAGATGTATCATGCAAAGCAACAACTTGTTGGCTCAAGATCAAACTATACATGTTTTTCAGACAACACTAAAACTTGTAATGCATCCAAATAGGTTCGGATGGACCTATAATAGCTCCCACATAATTTATCAACACTTATTTATACTCTACACAACCTCAAACGTGTTAGGTCAACACTTGTGGTGAGACAACACCAAAATACACCAATTGATTATCCACAAACTGACATGCGGACCTCAAAAAAACATGCCACTTGGATCATAGATGCTATTCACACTTGCAAACACTCCCACAAATATACATAAAAAAATATTCTTTTGTGGAGGAATTAAAACCAATTCAAACATACACTCTATTTTGATTATACTGTCACTGAAAAACCTGATATTCTATCAACCATAACTTTTGCACCAGAGGACATGGAGACATGAAACTTTGGATTTAAGGTCCTCAAACACACATTGAAATTAACTTAGAACCAAAGATGAAAATAATTCAAGGAAAACCAATGTGGACCAAAAAATTGATGTTTTATACACTGCAAACTATGTTCTAACACTTAGCCATATAACCAAGTCACTTATTATGCATGAAAGAAAAACATTTGTATCTCTATGATAGATTACCATTTCCATGCTCAACCATGTACATTGGACTAATTTTACCTCATCAAACCAAAAATTCTACATCAATGACAACACTATATAAGCTCATGCTCATACTCATGTTGCCAACAACCATATCAATGGCACTCTCCTCAAACTTCCAACATAGGATTCAAAATATGACTACCTCTCTAATTATGAAACAAGTGTAGGAATCTATGCAGAAGTGTTGATATGCATGGTGAGTCTACATGAGGTGAGAGAAAAGTCTATATAACCTCTAAGTGTGCTTAAGTTTAGTGTGAATAGAACTCTACTAAGTAAGCTAAAAGCTAACTAGTTTGATAATACCTCTTTTCAAACTAGCATTCTAGAGTACATTATTTTCTTTGTAGTGGAAGAGTAAAAAATGTAGAGGCTTCCTTAGGGTTATATTCATATTGATCCAGATCATAATGAATGTACATGACCTATCATCAATATTGGGGAGCTAGGAATCATAAAAAAGCATTGGCAAGGTTTTATCATATATATTTTTATAGATTTTGGGTAAAAAACTTTTTCATTATTGTCTAATCAAGATTTTTGAACATATCAATAATATATAATCTCCTCCTTTGTATCCTATGGGTATTTGACAAAAGAGATTGAGCATGTACATCAAGATCTTTAAATCTTGGTCCGTTACTACTGATTAGGTTTTTTCAATTATAATAAATCCTATCTCAAATCTTGTAATGCCAAGTTATGTCAACCAAAAATCTAAAAGATTAGAATTCCCTTGAAGATAAGAGACTTTTGTTGAAAAATTGGTATATGGAAACATATTATTAAGAAACCTATAAATATAATGACCACCAATTTACAATAGATAGATCTAGGTTGAAGATCTACTTCTTTAAGTTGAAATAGAAGATTAAAGGTAGAAATGATATGCTTATCTTGTAAGAAGATTATAAAACTAGGAGAAACAAAGAAACACCCATCACCATATTTAGGGTTAACAACTCCTCTAAACTAATATATAACAACTTGATCCCAAATTGTATAACAGGTATCAACTAATGTCACAAAATACTCAACTACTTTATCATAGTTAAATTGAGCATGTACAATCAAGTCTGTATACGATAAATAAACATGAAAATATCATTTTTCTCTCCATCTAAGGACATATTTAGGAATGAAAAGGAAGGTAGACAATTCTAATTCCTAAAACTTGGACCTATAGACTCAATTAAGTAAGATGCACATAAGTCATCAACTGAGCTTCGATTCCTTTCATAGGATATAAATTAAAAATTCTTATATTTGGGAAGTTAAAATTTCATTTTTCATCTATTATAGCTTCATCATCTTCAATAATATTATGAATTGGAACAATACCAAAATAACTTGCATTCATACTTTTGCAACTAGCCATTTAAAAAAATATATTGGAAAAAAATATCTTACTTGAAATTTTAGCCTTTACTTTTATCAACTTTTTTTTCCCTTCAAAGGCCCTCGTAGCTAAACATGGGTCTTATTGCTTTGGCTCCATAGGTACTTAGTAAGGCTTACACTCAATATTTAAAAAATCTTCTTCAAAATATTTATACCAATAGACTAATCAACATGATTATTGAAACATGTCCATCTAATACCATTTCTACAATTATGAAAAAATAAAATTTGAAGATTTAGATTGAAAATTTGTGTTAAAATATTACAAAGGTTTTGGATTTAAATGCATAGACAAAGAAAAAAATTTGAGGAGGGAGATGACTTTAAATTTTACATAGCAATTTTCTATTATTGTCCTCTATATTGCACATTGTAATGATTTTGTAGAATAATATAATGTGGTATGTTTTAATCTTAGATTAATCCTTCCTTATAATTTTATACTAACTAAATTATGCAGTCTATATCCCTAATCAATATTAATATGTTTTCTCTATTGAAGAAAATTATTCTTTTTTTGATATGCTACAACAATTTATGGATACTATATAAACAAAATATATGAAAAATAAGTTGCAATGTGTTCATTATTGTATTATGAACAATAAAATAATGAAGTATAACATACCTTTAAAATTTGAAGTATTTTTTATAAATCACTACTTTTTTGCACTTGCTTTCCTATCATAACACTACCAACTTCATTTGATAAGAATTACTCAGTTGCTCTATTATGATATGTATATATAGTAAAAAAATTAGGTACATGAGTATGTGGATAGGAATAGTGGTAAAAAGGTGTCAAAAGTGACAACTATTTTCAAAATAGAAACAATGGGAAAAAGGTGTCAAATTGACATCTTTTTTTATCTTGGATGAGAAATTCAAGATAGTTGCACTCAAAATTTGAAGATGTGATAAGAAAAATATTAGTAGTGGTTATAATTTGATTTCTATACTACTAATCTATTTAAAAAATGGTAGTTATTAAGAGGGTCAAATTGGGGGAGCACACAATGTGCTCATATTTTTTTCATAAAATATAACATAGTGTCAAACATTTTCCCCCTGATATGTTAATTTTTTAAAGTATTTAAAAAACCACTTCAATGAAAATTAATAAATATCATGTAGTCTATGCCTTTTTTAATTTTTAATGAATATGATTTTTTATAATTTTCAAAGTGGACATGGTGCATCTTCAGAAATAAAAAAAATTGAGCATGCTTCCAACTTAGTTTTTGGAAAACTAATCAAAAGTCATATTTTTATATGTATATAATAGGGTATTGAATGCAAAATAAATTTTTTCTTCAAAATTTTATGGATAAGAAATGAGACAACAGATAAGGAAATTGATGATAGAAGCCTCAATATTTTTTGGTTTAAAGAAAAAAACATGGTTATAAAGTTAATATAGAGCTAGAAGTTATCATTGAATTTTTCATATCAACTTAAAAAACTATAAAATTGATGGAGAGTAGACTCAAGATTTAGTTACTTTCTATATTTTTTAGCACATGTATTTGAGTATTGACATGTAAGTCAAACCTTAATTCTTGGTAGTATATAAAGCAAGATATACCATGAACATGATATAATGTGCTCACCTTATATGTTATTTGGAACCTGAATTAGTTTTGGCCACTTTGTTGGCCCCTTATTTATGCACACCCATATGTATCATGAAAAATTATCATATTATGTAACATTTTGAAATATTTAATGCCTTTAATTAAGACCATTTGTAGATTTTTAGCTAAAATTGACAAAAAAAAAACATATGGTACTAGTTGTTTGGTTTCCAAAGCTTTGAGTGTGAGGTGAGAGAAATAGTAACTATTTGGTTAATAGTAAAGGAAATAATGTAGTTCAATGCCAACCTAAATTGTGTGCTTATCCATATAAATAGAAAATTGGCAGATGACATATAAATCCTATCCTACATCTCTTCAAGGAAAATTTATGGGCCCCCATTTCCATGTCACATAATCAATTCTCAATCTATGCAAGAAATGAAATGGTCCATCAAAACAATAAAGAGTACTCTTTGAAATGAAACAATGCTTAACTGATAGGTTAGAGGGAGAGCAGTCCAACAATATATAAATATGGTCTTAAATTTTAGTCCCGACTACTCTATCTAAATGATAATTATAGGAGGTAACCTAAAAGTATCAACTATCCTTCAAAATTTTCAAATGAGTATTTAAATAAAGAAAATTTTACCAAATAACACAAATTCTAAGATATGGAGTGGATGTGTACACAATCTCTTACAATACAGTTGACAATAATTTTAACCTTCAAGACAATTTTGAAGTATATATTAGGGAGGTTCTAGTCAAACTTTAATTGTTTAAACTCTTTAGTTTAAGATTTTCAAAGCTATTTTTATAGAAATCTCTATGTCAATATTAAGTAGTTGACCATTAGGTGTTGATGTGCTGGTTGGAGCATATTCCTTATTTTTTAAATTTGTTGTTGGTGACAATAAGTATTTTCTAGTTTGTTAATATTTTTGGTGTCCATGAGTAGCCAATGGGCTGCTGAGCTTGTATTTAGACAATGGTCTAGTAGTTCCTAGGTAGACATAGAATGGTTGTCATGCTATATGTCATCTAGTTTTGGACATTGAAACCCACAAAACTACTTGAGACCTACAACTTTGATGTCTTGGCCTCTAGCTTTTTATTTTTCAATAAACTGAAAAGAGAAATTAACTTTACTAGTTGCTCTAGATGTAATGGTGATATTATGATGATGTAAGAATCAAAAGGCATTTTAGGAAATGATTCTAGAATATATTTCTCATTGCATGTATGAGAATAAAGACACTTTTCCTTTCCTAGATAAGAGGTATGAAACTTGTTGAAAGAATATATCCATGTCTCTACAATATTCTATGTTGGATGCAAACATCATTTAATAAACATATCAAGTTTAGTAAGCTCTTGAGCAAAGGAAATCCTCAAAAATTGAATAGATCGAACAACCACATATACTTTGACATAATATGACTGTTAATGAGATAAATAAATAATCTTAACCTAATTTTTTTTCAATTTTATAAATACAAACTTTGATATCATATTTTTCAAATTTTTAATGAAAAAATATCTCTATTACCATATTTTCATTTTTCTAATGAATAAATATTTATTTTACCATTTATAAAATAATATTATATATATTTTTAAAAGATAGATGAAAATAAACACATCCGTCAAATCAAAATATACTTTACAAAAAATTTAAATATAAAGAATATTGAATAATAAAGGGAAGTCGTACTTTAAAACTTAAAACAAACTTTTTATTACCACAAAGACTTCAAACATGCTGAAACACTAGCTGTAGCTCAATACCCTACGACACACAGAGACCAACGTCTGAGTGCAAATATCTAGAAATGAAAACAAAATGTAAAACTCAAAGACTATTCAAAACTTAATCTAACACAGTATATCACTACTTCGCGGCAGATTTGGAATGGGCAGCTTGGAGATGTTTACACAAGGTAAATGGCGTAGCGATGTCAATATCACGTGATCTGTAAACCTCTGCCCATAATAGGCAAAAACGTTTCTGGTATACTTGAGGGAGGCTCTCCACCACGTTTTGCACTGCTTTATCTACCTGCCAAAATTTATTTTTAAGTGACCGATGGTATGTGAATGGTCCCACGATGGGAAGCCAAGTTCTGAGAAAAGAAACTCGAGAAGCTCTTGAAATTATTATCTTTCCGTCTCCTATGGCCTTCGTAAACCACATTATAATGTCGAATACAACTTCAACAGCTGGTAGGTTATAGTTGTAATCGTCTTTACATACTTGATAAACTCTGCATCTTCACAAAATGCCTTTTGTGCAGCCTCCAGTATTCCTCCATTACAGTGCTGAATAAGATTAAAAAGCTGCTTTAGACTTGAGAAACTACGAGAACCGACGGATGCTTTGGACTCTTTCAAAAGCACACGCCCGCATAAGTCCACGACATCTCTAGATGCATTTCCATCTAACAGCCTTGCTAAATCGCTCTCCACGGTATGTCGACTGCTTGATAAACTGCTGCTTTTAATAAGAGTTACCATTTCTTGGATACTCTTCTCCACAAAATTTATATGGTCATTGTCGTCCTGATGAAGCCTGGCAGCTAAATCTGGAGAGAGTACATTTCGAATTTGGGACTCTTCCTTAGCACTCCAACGAACTGCTTCCAAATATTGCATGCATTTGTTGATGCAGTCATCAGCCAACATTTCAGAAGCAACTGGAAGAATCGCTAGGCATTCCTCAATATTCAGGAAATCCACATGCTCACCATACATGATTTCAATGCATTTTAAATAATGATCAAAGTTATGAGAAGTAGTTACCCATATTTCGGTTGATTTATCTGATGACCAGCGGTTGGAAAACTTGCCTTCAAAACACTTCAATCTTTTGAGGATCTGAGAATGGAGATAAACTGGATTTCTTCCGTACTTCTCCTCAGCCAGGCCCGTCAAGAACAATTTTACATCAGCAGAGCCCCGAGTTCCGAATCGAATCCGAGCTTCAGCCATTACATAAATGGATACAGATGACGCCTTTCTATCTATGAGTTCAATAGCAGCAGTGCTTCATTCAATGCTACACTTTGATGGTGAAACCATTACATGTGCTTCATTATATAGAGGTCTTTGATATTACAAAGATCATTCTAGAACTCAGGCCGATTTATCACATTAAATAAATTTGATATTATAAATTATCACATTAAATAAATTCGATCATATTTAATGTTTTTCTCTCTTCATCTTTATCTCTGTATCTCTTATCTATTCTAGAACATTTAATTTAATTTTTATTTAATTCTCATTTAATAATTGACGATCATTTTACAATACTCCAACAAAGCTTTCCTATCACACTATATAAATAATCAGCTCTGAATTTACATAATAGAACTCAATACCAATGCAATTCAAACTTACAAGTCTAAATATTTAAAACAAAAGCACTTTTGGTGCAATATAATGATAAATTTTTATTCATAATACTTTAATTTCAATGGAGCCTATAATCAATCATATATCATTGGTCCGTTATAAAAATAAGATTCCCTTCGCCTTAATAAAAACGAGCTTATTAGTGGTCTGAAAATAAAGTGTCTTTCAATGTTTTCTACTAACAAAAATAAAATAATCTTGTTAGTGCTAGGCATTGTCGTATTTCTCATACCATGTGCTCCAAGCTTTGAAATGAATGGTTTATGAACCATTTTCAATTTTTTATTTAATATAATAAATTATTCTAATTTATAAAAATAGAATATAAATTATTTATATTTTTAAAAATAATTTTAATTTTTAAAATATATAAAATTATTTTCAATATTTTTAAAACTTTAAATATATCAATATAAAGTTTATTTTTAATTATAGTATTAAATATGTGATATAATTAATTGAATATGTGACACATTTTTATTTGCTAACTTCTTGCTTGTCTAGACTTTTACAAGTTACACAATGATTTAAATAAATAATTGTGTCAATCTTCTCCTTGGCTGCACCACCTCTTATTGCTGGTCACTACATTCCAAATTGTCTTGTCACTAATAATATGGTTGTCCATATCCTACATGTCCCATGCCAGCACTTGTGCTCTCAGCCATCATGTAGGGAAATCTTAAACATGAATGCATAGGCTATACTTAATCACACTAGGATTCTAAGCTGAGTTGCCATTAGCTACATGAATTACTTTCTGGCATTTAATAACTGTTGTGTTGTGCTTCTACATAATTTGTGCAATCTGCTTGAAACTCTAAGAATTGGTCCCCCATCATCAAATATATACCCTAGCATAGGTTGTTCCCATTCATGTTTTCCCTTAGCCTCATCACATGTTTTGAGGATCATTGGTTTTCCTTATTGCGGTCATAAATTCACTCTTTCTTTATAAAGAATAAATTGTGCATAATAAGGGCCTTTACATTTGTAATTTCAATTTTGTATTAAAGATCTCTTTATTGAGTCAATTTTTGAAACATCTAGAGTGCATATCTTAATAAATTTTTCTTTCAATAATTTAGATAAAATTAAGCCATCTTTGATTTCAACCACTTCTTTCGGTTAATTTCAAGATCATGTGTCTTATTTTTCTTCATAAGGAATTTGAATTCAGGGAGTAATACAACAATGAAGATACACAATTGGTTATTTTTTATTTACTAACCCCCTTGAGATTTTTTATTTAAATATTTTTTAAATCATTCCACCAATTCCCCTATTAGTTCTCCTTCTTTCTCTTAGATTTAGAGAAACTAAAATAGCAATGCACATATATCAGTTGCTAATTTAAATCTTGTAGTAAACCTATCTTTCAAGTTGTCTTAATTCATAATGCATCCATCTTTCAAGTTTTCAAAAAATTCCATAATAGGTCTAGTGAGGCTTTCAACAAGTACATTAACAAACATTCTTAGTTGACTCCCAGAATTCCAAAAGAAACTATAAATGTTTGAGTATATTATTACCATTTTATGTGTACTCTCTAATGAACTTTAAGAAGTGATTTCATGGTCTTGTAAATAAGGTTGTGCATTAAGTTGAGGCTAAAGGGCTAAAGTGGGTTCCACATGGTTGAGATTAATTAATGCCACAATGCAATTCTAAGAATGATAGTATTGAGCATCTCCCTTTTGCAAAGTCACCAACCTCCATTCTAGATGAGGTAATTTTTTATTTCTATACATTTAAAATGCATTAGAACTTTAAATTCTTTAGTAAAGTTGCTAAAAAATTATTGGTAAAAATATTCACTATAAATTTTACCTTGATTCACCCAATAGACAATAGAAAATGTTTAAATTATTGGAATAATTTTTTATGAACTAACAAATTTCCTTTATGTTTGAGAGGGGAAACTTCATCATATGACATGGATTTATATTTTTTGTGTCTACTTTTAACTTGAAATTGAGAAAAGGTGAAAAATGAAAACTAATAGAGGGAATATCTCAAGAATGCCAATCAAGAAAGATTTCATAATATCATTGAAAGAACATAGAATTTTGATTCATGCATATAACACTATAGAAATGAAGAAACACACCAATATAAACTTCTCAATATTGTGGAGATCTAAGGTGACTCCCAAATATTTGTGAATCTCCTTCGAGAATCATTTAGAATTGTAAAAAGGACATTTGTGGCTTTCATTAAGTCAAAATTCAACACATCTTCATGGAACTTAATGGTACGAAAAACTTGATTTTCAATATGGGACTAAAAATTGAGGACTAGAACTATTAGAATTTGAATTCAAATATCCTAAGAACACTTTAGCATATCCTTACCTAGAATAAACTTGACCATTAAATACCCATTCCTTGATACATGATTACTTTATCTATGGCTTGGGGTTGGTGAATGGTGGATGTTTTGTATGGTTTTAGAAGGTTGTGCTTAGCTATTCTAAGGACTATGCTATGGCTTGTTCTTGTTGCTTCTCCATGGTTGGATATCTACATTGATTGGAATAATTATTTCCCTATGCTTCTTATGAGGAATTACATAAGATTGATTGATTCTAATTTAACTCGTAATTATTGTAAATATTGCAAGGAAATATTATGGTTTTAGGTGTCGTATGTGATGCGTTTAATCTAAAGTACACTTGACAACTCATGCCTAAGATAAATATGGATGGGTAAAAGAAAAAATCCGTGTCACACTTTATAAAGGAATTCGCCAACATTGATTTTAAACTTGAATCACTAAAAAGTGGCATATATGTTTTGAATTTTGAAATGATGTAAACTACTAAAATGTGTATTATTTTGTATATTTTATGTTTATACTTTTTAGAAAAAATTAAAAAATAATTTTAAAATATATTTTAATAAATTAACAGTATAATTTAGTTGTTGATAAAATGCTGAAAAATGAAGTTACATGGGATGTCAAACTTTTTATAGTAATTATTTCTTTCTTTCAATTTTTTTGTATGTATTTATTACTTGAAACTTTAGTGCATGGATATAGTTTTTTCCAATTTCGATAAATACATATTTTAAAATAAATATTAAAATGTGTGTATCAAAAAATAGTTTTTCAATTTGACAACAACTTTCATATTATATATTTATCTAAAATGGAAAAAAAAATACCATCTTGATATAGATTATTTTATCTAACTAGTGCATCATATTTTTTTCAATTTTGTTTAATAAGCTTTAGTATTTTTTCTCGGCATGGTAATCTACCTAATATTTTGTGTTGATAATCTAGTTTTAGTAAAAATAGAAAGTAAAATATAAATAATAATAATAAAAGTATTAAAATAAATATATTTTTGAAAACTACACTTATAGATCTACAAAAGGGTATTTTTTATATTTAAAAAAATGATATTTAAATGAGTAGGAGTTATTGAAACATCAAGTTTAAAAAAAAAAAATCAATAAATTGGTCTGAAAGAGGTGCTCCATGTATTTTTAGCCAACATTTTTTGTTGAAAAAGTTGTTGAAGAATCTAGCTAAGCTAGAATGAATCTTAAGAGATCATATGTTTTCCTAAAATTGATTTTTAGTTACAAATACTTAAATTCAGTTGTGCTAATAAGTTGGTCGAAAGTGTGACACAATTTTGTACTTTTATCAGGATATCTTCATCCCACTCATGTGGATTTAACTTATCATTTGTGATGAGGGTCCTCTCCCTCTTGTAAATGTTAGTGACAAAATTATAATTTTATACCACGAGATGGTGGAGGATATGAATAACATGATAACCTAAGTACCATCTTCATTGGGTATTTTTTTAGAAGAAACATGATTTTAGGCTATTTCTCTTTCTATTCAAAAACCAGAAAGAATATAGACAACTCCAACAAAGATATCAAAGACTTTGTTGTCTTTATTCCCTTGGTTTATTTCTCAGATCCTTCAACTTTTCTATGGTTTGGTTGGGTGTTTTGGCATGTTACTATGGGTGGCTAGATGTAGAGCTTGAAGGCCTTCCTCACAAAAAAATTAACAAACACAACTAGGGTTTCAATAAAAATGGAGAAAATGTGCATTCTTGTTCATTCTTGGCAACTTGCTTTTAAAGCCTAAAACATGGGGCTAACAATTTGGGTTTTTTTGTCATAATTTTCATTGTAGACTTGCTATTAAAAATTTAATACATATTTGGAATACCGTTTTAGCCCTTAATTAACATATCTCAAAACTAGGGTAGGGTCCTTTGTATGGAATCCTTTAAAAATGGATTGTCCTCTTCCTGAATAGGCTTAAAACATGAAAAATCAGATCTAAGGCATCACCAAAACATGTTCCAACCAAAACCCTGGAACCTGCAATTTTAAGGGATGAAAATATATACAATGATAAGCTATTCCACTATTTTTTGTAATTTCTATAGTGTGAATAGCAAGAAATTCATTTTACAAGTCCATTAGGAACCCTACCTAGGATTCTAGACTGTTTTTAGAAAAATCCTTGTAACCTACAAAACTTAATGAAAATCGATGAAACAAAAACCAAAATTTAGAAGATTCACATACCAACACTATCCAATAGGTTTTAGAGTCATTACTAGTCCATACAAACCATACTATTCACCAGATCTAGAAAGATCACGCTTAGTTTTTTAGAATAATAGTGTTCCTTTATTGCTTTCTTTTCAAACTTTCAACAACCAACTCCTCTTCGAACATAAAAGAAATTTTAAACCTTTTCCAATAGAATCCCAATGGTTCCTAACCATATTTTAACTTCCAAATGTTCAACTTCCCATTTGACAACAAAATGCAAAGTTGATTTGACAACATTTGTGCAACTTGACAATATTTTGCAACTAGACTCCAATTCACCCTTAAGCACTCAAACTAGACCTAAACAAGAATAAAATGGTCTTCTCAAACCTTATTACATGCAAAAACCATAATTTTTTTTTTTTTATAACTTTGGCCTCTTGGAGGCATGAAGACCTATGGTTCCCCTGCACCATACTCTCAAAGAAGAAAGATTCAAGCTCAACTTGAATGGAGGGTAGAAACATGGTAACTATGCTTGAAAGCTCTTGATTGATGTCTTGAGATCCTTGCATATTACCTTCTTTCAAGCAGACCCATGTGTGCTTCATCTTGACTGTAGGTTTTTTGAACACTTGGCAAAGACAACTATATAAACTATGTTGCAACTCACCTTCCAGAGATACCTTGTGGAATGAAATATAAAATTGATCAGTCTTCCCAACAGATTGCTCATAGTCTTCCTCCTATACTTGGATAATAACAATGCAAATTTTTTCCTTTGAAGCTATTTGTTTAACACCATGACCAATTATGCCTTCTTTTCCCTGCTTCTCACACGCTTTTAGTGACCTTGTCAACATGGAAACATCTAATTGAACATCTAATTGAAGTATCTCAGTCTGTAAATATACAAAGGCAATTGTATCTTCCCCATCTAGAACCATCTTTATTGTTCTAGCAGAAAACAAAAATCTCTTTGAATCCTCAAACTGAAATGGTGAATGTGTACCATGGTGGACTAAATGGAAAGATTCTTCCTTGCATTCAAATAACTAAAAGTGTAAACCTTGCAAGTCACCTTACACATTAGACTCAAATTCACTCTTTTTAAAAAACTATAAATGATTGATACTTGGAATTGGGAATAAAGAATATGAAAACTCATTCATAACTATGTCTATACCATCCTTCAACATGCTTTGGATCTCCCATGGCAATTTAGATATGTCAACTATTGTCATGAAAGTCTGGGGTCTGATTATGATCTCAAAATCCACCCTTTCCTCCTTCATGGGATTTACGAACTCTTTCTGACTCATTATCATCACACTTGCACCCACTTTTTGATTTTTATCTTCCTTCTCTATGATTTGAAGAAACTCCTTTTCACTCACCAACATAGCACTAGAACCCATTTGTGATTCATGGCCTTCCTCTTTATCAAATGGATTTTTTCTCTTCCTTCATTCTCTTCAGAATAATCTTCATGATAGGCCATTTGAGCCTCTTTCGTATTGGAAAATGGAAACCACTTACTTGTTCTGCCTTCTCAAGACATTGTTGCAACTCAAGTTCCATTTTCTCTTGCATATTTTCTTGGATTTATTTCATTTTCTCGAAGTCTTGTCTCAAGTCTATTATCTCTTGTTCAGTATCCATTTGTTTTTCTCTCTCATCCTTCTTCTTTATCTCACTTCTCTTTTCTCATCACTGGCTTCTTGCTTGGTACCTCCTCACTCTACAAGTCCTCATGGAATTTTCTCCTTAAATCTTATATTATTATTTTGTAAGAAATTCTCTTTCACCTTGCTTCTTCTTGTCTTCATGATACCTGACCTTAGGCCTCTTTATTTTCCCTCCGCATAATCTTTTGGCATCCAGGCTCTTCCTTCAACCCACAAAAAGATAAAATAAAAACTCCAAAACTTTCTTGCCTAGATGTTTGGGCTCTGATACCAATTTGATGCAGAGCTTGAAGGCCTTACTCACAAAAAAATAACACAACACAACTAGGTTTACAATACAAATGGTGAAAATGTACATTCTTTTTCATTCTTGACAACTTGCTTTTAAAGCCTAAAACATGGGGGCAACAATTTGGGTTTTTGGTTATCTTTGATTGTAGACCTGTTATTAAAATTGTAAGACATGTTCAGAATACCCTTTTGTCCCTTCCTAAACGTATCTCAAAAATAGGGCAGGGTCCTTTGTATGAAATCCTAAAAAAATGGGCTGTCCTCTTCCTGAATAGGCCTAAAAAATGAAAAATCATACCTATAGCATCACCAAAATCCTAGAACCTACAATTTTGAGGAATGAAAATGTGAATGGCATTTCTATACCTACACAAACACAATATTAGATTCAAATGCAAGATAGAAGCAACATTCCCCATGAAATTAGATTGCAACATCAAAATAAGAAAGAAATAAAGAACACAATAAAAGCAATGAATTCCTATTCTAATGAGCAAGAATTCAATCCCATGGGGGAATTGGTTCCATTTGTGTGTAGGAAATGGCCCTTTCCCAGCTCCTTTGTGTGATTTGATGAAGATCCTTGATTCCTTGATGCAAATTTGACAAAACCTTGATAAGATTGATACAAAACTATGAAATTCAAATGCAATGGATGAAGTTGTCGATGGAATTGTGTATAATAAGCTTGCTTGGATTTTGAATGATCAATTCAATATGAGAAGCCCTATATTTATAGATTTGAAGAATGGATGAATGAGAAAAATGGATGAATGTGGGATAATAGACCAACGAATGAGAGGAGGCCACTTGTCATCATGTAATTGGAGGAGGAATGAGCACATTTTGATGAATGTGTGAATAAATGCAATTAGGTAGAATTTGAAATTAGTGAAATGACATGTTTAGAGGGACTTGACAAAATGGAGTGACTGTCACTTGGCTCAAGGCCAAAGACATGTAAGAGGCACTAAATTCCTTATTGGAAGTACCCATCCCCTTTTGGATGGATTTTTCAAATTTGTGGAATATTCCCTTTTGATGCCAAGTTGAGGGAAAATAGATGAATTTATAAATCAATTAAATTGATTTATTGGTTCAAATTGCAAAATCTAGAGGATTGAGGTGATTAGGATTAGATTTAATCATGATTTGATCAAATTAAGTAGAAATTAGGTGATTTGACAACTTTGACTTAAATTTTAGGATTTATTTAAATCAAAGATGAGAGGAAAATGACTTTAAGATTTAATTAAATAAAGATTGATTTATTTAAATACAGAGAGTGATGTTAAATTTAAACCAAATAAAGGTTAATTAATCTGCTTTAAGGAGATGATATTAGAGATTTAATTAAATAAACTAAATTATTTAATTAAAGGAGAGACTATAGGATTAATTAAACAAGCCAATTGAATTAATTATTAGAGGATAATGACTTAATCAGATAAAATTGATTTATTTAATTAAGAGAGGAAGTGTGATTAATTTAATCAAATAAAGAATATTAAATTAAATTAATTAGTAAAGGGGATGATTTAGGAGAGAAAAATGTTAGTAAGATCAAGATTACATGTGTAGGATCAACTTGTACATTTTTCATGTTTACATTTTGCCCCTCTTTGAAGCAATGAACTTGTTGCATTGGTTGAAAGAATAAACTATTGTGATCAAATTTTTTTTTTTTAAATGATTTTTTAGATGCCCCACTGCTACCCCAGTGAGAAGGATTATGCCAGTATATTGCCCCCTCGAGAGATTGGATGAAAATTTGGATTTTTGGGTAATCTCACAAAAAAAGAGGACAAGTTGCTCGACGAGTCCAGAAAAGGTGCAGGATGCCAAAAAATGCACCAAAATGCCAAAAATGATGAAAAATGGCCCTTGATTTGGAAAAAATCAGATCAGGGTTCAAAACCCTAGCTAGATGGCTAAATTAGGTCAAAAAACCCTAATTTTTAGGCTTAAATAGACCCCAAGGGGTCACTTTCAAATTATTTTCACACTTAGCCTTTACAAAAAAAATCATTTTGAGATTTAAGCCTTGATCGAGATAGCACAAAGATTGCTTCTCCAACACGTGTCAGAGTGAGTACAAGTGCACCAGTGGCCAATCGACGCAGGACTCGTGGTATGTATCGCTCCCTTGACTTGTGATTGCAATATTTTGTGTGCATTTAATAGGGTACAAGTAAAAATAGAGTCAAGTGGCGCTATATAGTGTTGTTGCAAATGTAAAATCGACACTGCATGGCCTCTAAGCGTGTTGCATATGTGAAGAACAGTTCCACGAGCCAGTTTAGGAATTAGGGTTTAGGTTTATAGTCTGTCGCATATGAGAAGTGCACCACAGTGAGTCTCGTTGGAATTTAGGACTTAGGGGCATGGTCAAACTATGTTAGGGTGGCACAGTTTGGAGTTTGCAAACTACGCTACAATTGCAAACAATGACGCATTTTCTATTTGAATTGTGGGAAATTAGTTTGAGGGCCCTGATTTCTTTTTCGAAACTTGACACAGTGACCTTTCTTGTCTAGGAGTACCTCAGGATATTACATTCTTGGTAGCACAGATGCCTGGTGCTTACATGATTAGATGGGTTACATGAGCTGCTCTAGGAGTAGCTTGGTGCTATTGGTCTTTGGTATGTTACTTATGCCTGTCCTGTTCAGACACATTTAGGGATGATGATAGCCCTAGCCAAGAGATTCCATAGTGAGACATCTTCGTTTCACTTGCAGACTGGCGAGGCCATAGTCACATTAGAGGATGCTTGGCACATCTTGTGGTTTCCCATCCATGGAGAGAGGGTCATTTACGATGTGGATTCAGGGAGGGATGCTTTTTATGAGGTCATGGGGATTGAGGCGATTGTCTTCTCTGAGGGAAAAATTGATTTAGAGATATACCGAGGTACAATGTCCACTCTCAGACTTATTGTTGCAACCATCATATTAGGTCTAGTGGCACTAGATCAATGAGGTCGATATTTTAGTCCATGTTGGGGATTAGCATGGGAGTGTATGGTCTTTAGGAGAGAGTGCTTTGCCTGCGGTCCAGTGATGATGGCCTCAATCTACAGGGATTTGCATGAGTTTGCCTATTTAGACAGTAGGGCCATTAGGGCCAGAGTTACTTTGTTGCATGTCTGGGCATGGGAGCACATTGTAGTACTTCACCCATAGGTCACAGTGGTTGCTCTAGATCTAGATGATCTGATCATCTTGCAGTATGGTGGTGCATAGATTACATTAACTCACACAGAGGTAGGTGACACTGCCCATTGGCGGAGAGTCATCGATGAGATGATAGATTTTTTCTGGAGGCTGTGGCTTGGCATGGGTCCTTAGTTTGATGATCTTCATTAGTTATTTTTTCTTGGCAGGAGAGACTAGTGTAGGGATGAGAGAATACTATCATTGATAGATACCTCCCAGACCGAGTAGCCAAACATTTTGGTGATATATAGGATAAACCCGATGACCAATACGTGGCCATCTTTGCCCATACTATGAGGGAGACTGCATGGGGCAGACCCATCCTAGCAGATCAGGCAGTCACATCCTTCAGGAAGTTGGTGGGTAGGCCATAGCCATACGATCAAGGATAGGGTAATGCAGGAGTTACAACAACACATATAGCTTGTTCTAGATTAGTACATTGATCTAGGTGCATTGCCCACATGACAGAGACCCAAGGGCCAATCAGCAGGCCAAGGTCGGGGGAAGGGAGGCAGGGTTTATGAGGACATAGATGGGGATGGGGATAGGGGAGGAGGTGGGACACCTCCACATCAAACACCACCTTGGGACTAGGAACAATAGACACCTCCCCAGGACCAGGCACAACAGACACCTCCTCGAGACTACCCTAGAGATGGGGATAGAGAGGTTCCACAGCAGTAGCCAGACTATTGGGATTCCATGATTCAATAGTTACAGGCGTAGGTGGAGAAGCTCATGATAGGGAGGGACAAGCCGATGCAATAGGTCTAGGCATTGATTACAAAGAGGGACTAGGCGAGGTATGTGAGAGACTAGGAGATATGTCAGAGGCAACATCTTGAAAGCACAACCTCTACATCCCAGGGCTAGACAATATCTATATAGGCATATCAAGAGGCTGTGAGAGAGGCCGAGTATTACAAGCTCTACTATAGGAAGATAGTACCACCAGTAGGTCATGTGCTAGAGTACTCATAGCAGATAGGTACGAGGCCGCCCGAGGACCATGCTGAGAGACAGGTTAGGGAGGGCAGTAGCCAGTAGGGCTAGTTCCTCATTTTGATCTGAGACAATATTCATTTTTGATCCATGGGCTTTGATTTTTATTGCCCCTATTGTATCATTCACATTTGATCCTGATCTTGTACCTTGACAGTTACTCCCCTTTATATATAGATGAGATGGTTTGATTTATGAGATGCCCTATTTTACTTGTGTATGATGGATGGATTCTTTTAATTCTCTATGTGTTATGATATGATGTAGTGATTATGGATGCATTTATTTTTGTATTTTTTCTATGCATTTTAGGGTGATTATGTATAGATGCAATCATGACATGCAAATGATTTTCTATATTTCATCTTAAATGGATTATGTGATGTATTATGACATGTATGCAGTGATTGTGCAGGAAAAATATTTTTTGTTTCTTTTTCTTATGCATTTATGAATGATATATGAAATGCATATGTTATGCATTTATGTAATATAAATGTGATATGATACATGGTATTTATGATATATGAAATGCAATGGTTTTATGTACAAATGTAATGCTATAATGCAATGATTCCCTATGATATGTGACACTATGTGATTTATGTAATGTATTTTTTGAATGAAAATGTGTATGAAATGATAATGTGATATGACCTATGATGTAATATTTTATGATGATTAGTATGCAATGTAATCATTGATTTGTGGATGCAAATGATGTAATGAAATGGCTATGCGAGATGATTTACGAGATGATGTTTTAATATGATATGTAATGGAAATATAATAATGATGATAATAATATGTAATGTAAGTGAATGCCAATGTGTAATTTATAATATGATGTGCATATGGATATGATAATGATGATAATCTATGATACTTTATGTCATGCATAACTTCATAATGCCTATGTGATAATATCTATAATGGAATGTAAATGACTCTATATTAATGATGAAATGCAATGCCTCTATATTTCTTACATGATATGTATTATGCTAATGGTTGGTGGATGCAGGGTAGATGTATTTAAGTAATGATTTTGAGTAACTTTCATGATACCATGTTAGTATAGAAAGAAGAAAGAAGATCCAACTAGCTTACTTTATGATGATGATGATAATGAAACCAGGAGTTGGGATTTTAAAAGAGCCATTACTTTATGTTTGATAACACACATAGGTATGATGTATCAAGTTATTAAGAACTAGGATGTCGTTTTACCTAGTGTGATGGACTTTGACTCGAAAATATGATAAGATTATTCATGTTAACACTTGACATACAAAACCTTATTCAGAATGTAGTTTAGATATTCTAAACATCTGAGATCAAAACATAGAAAAGAAAGCCTTCCTATGTGGTCAACAAGATACCTAAAATTCCATCCCTACAAACCAAACAAAGCACGCATGACAAAGTTATTTAACAATGATATCCAACAAGAAAAATAGATCAAAATATAATGATCATTGCTCCATTATTTTCTCTCTAAACCATTTTGATTAGGCATCATCAAGAGATCATTGGAATGAGTGCAAAATAAGATAAGTCAAAAGACTAAGATAAAGTAAATAACCAAGCTAATGTTCTTCATACCATTGTGAGAGAATAAACTACGGCGATGCCTGATATTGATGTCCACTATAGGGGGGATGCATCCTAGGACATGTTATGATTAGGTGATGATGGGATTTGATTTGATGATAGGATATTAATACTCCGAGTTGATTGACTTGTTGACTTACTGACCTAGACTTGAGACTTTGACAGTTAGGCTTTTACTTGTAAACCTACTAGACTTACTTCCGAATGACTTACCAAAGGATGAAAATGATTATTTATTTATTATGAATGAGATTATTTCAGGTGAGATCGAGATGGATATGGATTCACCATTTTGGGTTTTTTCAGATATTTGGATGTTTTTGGTATTTTTTGAATGTTTTGAGGTTGTTTTGATTTTTGGGTTTTTTAATTTTTTGGATTTTCTAATATATTTACCAAGAGACTAACTTAAATACCTACCCTAGGGGTCTCAGGAGTTGATCAATAGATTATCCTTTCCTATGCTATATACATAGAGACCATGTACAGTTCGACTGACAACTGACTTGATACTGAGGAGATAGATAGACAAATAGATTGCCATTTTATTGCGACTGACACCTAAAGGACTGACCTAGGGTGTCTTAGGGGATGATCATAGATCAAAAATTCCTACGTTCAATCTCAGAGATGACATAGTTCAGTATGATGATTTTGTGATTTTTGAGATTTTGAATGTTTTGGATTTTTTATTTTTAGGAAGATCACAAAAATGTACATGAATCTAATCTGATGCAAGTAAAGGAACATGCCCCCAATGTGATGTGATAGACTAATTTGATATAGGTAGGATACAATGACTTTAGGAATATACCAAGCAGTACTAGGGTGGGTCATTATACGAACATGAGATCAAGCTATGGTATGTTCGTGGATGGATGGATGGAAGATCAATGATGGATGAATGGTGAGATGTAATGGATAAGTGAATGTGCAGAATAAGTTGTGAAAATCCGAGTGGATGGAGAGTGATTTATTTACACTTGGAACCTATTTTCTAGGTTTTCACCAAGGTACTTGTCCAAAGCACCACCAAAGTGGTTTTCACTAGAGGACGATTTTTTTCTTTACTATTTTTAATCATTTTTTTTTTTTTTTGTTTTACCCTTAAAAGACCAGGTGTAAATTTTTTTGAGATGGGAACTATTCATGGGATCCTATAGAGGTTCACCTTCGAGTGTTGATAGTTGATATGCTCCTAATTTATAACTCACAGTGATGATGAAGGGTCCCAACCAATTAGGCTCAAATTTTCCCTTGCTCTGTAGATTTGGTATGTTCTTCTAATTCTCGTTTAGTACTAGCTCACCAAATTGAAAGGTCTACCTCCTAATTTTATTGTTGTAGCTATGTTTGAGGAAATTTTGATAGACTTGCAAGTGATTTAGGGCATCCATGCACCACTCATCTAATAGCTCCAACTCATTTAGTCATGAGACCTGGTATTCCTCATATGTAATGAGATTTTGTAGTGATATCCTTAGGGATGAGAGCTTGATCTCAATGGGGAGGATGACTTCTGATCCGTAGACCAAGGAGAATGCGGTGGAACCTATTGGTGTATGGATACTGGAGTGATAAACCCATAAGGCCGGATTTAGCTATAGATGCTAGTCATGGCCGACGTTATTGACTACTTTCTTAAGGATTTTTAAAATGGTTTTATTGGTGGCTTCTACTTGGCCATTGCCTTGGGGATAATATGGAGTCAAAAAGTGATGTTGGATGTTGAATTTTTGGCAAAGGTCATGAACATCCTAATTTTTGAAAGGTGTCCCATTATTAGAGATAATAGCTTGATGGACACTATATCGGTATATGAGGTAGTTCAGGATGAACTTATATATCTTCTTTCTAGTTATGTAGGTCATGGGAATGGATTTGACCCATTTTGTGAAGTACTCTATAGTGGTAATGATGAATTTATGTCTATTAGATGAGGTGGGGGTAATTTTACTGATGAGATCGAGCCCCCACTATGAAAAGGGCCAAGGTGTGACAATTGGACAAAGCTCTTGAGATGGTGCATGGATGAAGGGTTTCTCCTAGGATGACGAAACAAGAGGACTTCTTGACAAAATCTCTTTTGAGGTTCGGGGTTATGTTAGCTGGCAAGACTCCTATTCTTAGGTAGGTGTAAATTTCATGGTACCAGGGATCACTGGGACCAATAATTTTCCACATGAATTCAAACTCTAGTAGCTTGAATGCTGGTGTCGACCTCCTACAATTATTTCAATAACTAAGCCTTTTAACCACGATTCAAAGATTGGACATCTAACTTGAATAGCCATTTTAACAATCATGAAGGTACATGTAAATTTTCAACCCATGGACATGAAATTGAAATTGTTCAACACAGTATGTGCACTAGGAACTTCAAAGTAGTCATATTCATTCTACAACTAAGAGACTTAATACTGAAAGTAAATTGCATGGAAAGAAACAAAGTAAGTGTTGAAAATTACTCAACAATGAAACTTAAACTGAACATGCATGACAAAAATGAAAATCTGAGTAGCAAACAGGAAACTTCTCTACCTACTTTGGCTGTAGGAACAATCACAAAATGGAATTCTAGTGGCTGCAGGAATAGTCGGTGCCAAATTATTAACTTAGGAATAAAAAAAAGCTAATACTAATCTAAATAAAATAAAGGAATGGATTACTCACCAAGTGGGCCCCCTTGGATGAGTTTCCTCTAAAACTAATACAAACTCAGATACTCAACTCATAATCTCATTTTCATTCATTGGAAAGGGCAAATACAAAAGTATGTCTGATTATTTGATTGTGCAATAGCTTGGTGATCAAATCCTTAAGAAGGGGGATCCAAACCTTATTTATCAACTAAAAAAGGTTGTCAAATCCCACTAACTGAGATAATTCCAATTAGGGAAAGCAGAGAAGAGAGCGGAAGAGTAGTTACGCATGTAGGGGAATTTGTTCAAAAATGCATGCCCAAACATGGACTCGACCACTATAATAATACCCACATTGTTGAGTATCATTAAAGATCATTATAAGGTGGTTACATGCGGCTGTCATAGGAATCTCCCACCACCATCCTCAATTGAACTTCATGTGTTTCCTCTGCATGACCAACTGGTAGTTGTGTTTCTCAACTTAGCATTTGAAATCATGTATGCATGACAGTGTTAGTACTTATAATAATTCTATAGATATAACCACCTTTAAAGAAAATTCATTAACCACATGCAAGATTAATATAGATAGTCCACATAATAGGTTAATATCGTTAAAACTAGCATAAATGGAATTAAACCCAAATGTCTTATGGTTTGAGAAAAATATATAAAAGTATTAGCATGCAATATCAAATTTCATGGTAACTTAAATAAATAGACTATAGATTCGACCGATAAGTAGCCCAAAAACTAGGCTCATCACTCTCCCCAACATAACATTTTATTGGTCCTCCAACAAGGGAAGAGTTATGCTTCTTCTTTGTCAAGGCTCTAAAATCTGCAACTGATAACTGTCCAATATCAGTATCTATTGTGGGTGAATCAGGGTTCCAATAGAATCCTCCCAACTTGTCAAGTCTCCTCCATCTTTGATGTTCCTCAGGAATTCCATATCTGTAGAACCTAAAATTTGGTACAGGCCACATGAGGATAGGCGGCTGAAAAGTCAGGGGGATCAAGTCTCGTCCCTTTCCTCTACCAATCTGAATGTACCTTTAAATTCTTTTTATTGCAAAAAAATAGTTGTGGATGGAATGTGGTCCAACTTTCTTCAGCTCATCAATTAATATGTTCCATCTCTAGGATAAGTATCCTCTCATAGTGTCCTATTTTGTTTTTGTTTTCACCTCATACTCACTATAAAATACGTCAATCCAATGCATAATCTTGTTACCATAGCTCGGTCTAAAAAAAAATCTATTACAGTATGTGTAAATACCTTTGGGGTTCCTTGATTCAACTCTGATGGCTAGGGGAATATTGGATTCCTCCCCCTTATAAGAATTATATTGTTCACCCAAGCTAGCTTCATTTTGTACTCAAGACATGAATTCTCTCAATTGGATATCCCCCACATACAACAGTGGCTTCCAGTAATGGTCTTTAGTCTTGGTTTTTCTTTCTTGAGAGGATGAATAGTGCCAGCCTTTCTTTTCTTAGGACTTGGAACCTCTTTTTGCATAGGCTATGTTTTTCCTTTCCTTTGTTTTTCCTCCCTCTTTTGTGCCCTTGTTCTCATTAAAATTTCATGTGGAACATTATCATCTTTAGAATTTGATGAAGAATTTTCTTTTTCATGCCCAGTATCACAGGAAATAACATCTATAGTCCTTTCTTTAGTATGGGGATTAACACTAGGTTCAACACCAAAGATTGAAGCACCGGGGGTGTCTTTAGCAATGCTTAAATTTATACTATCTACCTACATGTTTCAGGTGAAACCCTAGGTTGTAACTGCTCAGATCTAAATTGATCAAATTTTATAAAATTCTTCCAGGTCATTCTAGGTGTTGCATCATGCAAATATCTTACAACCAACAATTTAATTAGACAATGATGGGAAACAAATTTGTACCCACCTTTTTGAGTTTCTACTACCATGATGGAGAGAAGGTTGTATACGACATTGGGTACGTTCATCCTCCTCCCATGCCTCATATGACTCAATAGTTTGAAATGTACAAAATGTATGTTCGATAGAAAACCCTCACAAGTGATATATCTAATAATGTGGACAACTTCCTACTTTCATGGCTCAAGCAGAGAGAGTCTTTTAGCACCATGTTTATCAATAGTGAGTGGAGGATCACCATGTATTGTAAATATAGCTTGGATGACCTAGCATCTTTAGAAACAAGGTAAGGTTCATTGCCAGTTGGCAACCCTCAAACTTCTGAAATTCATTCCTCGGTTACCATGACCTCTAGCCCTTTCACTGTGGCCTTTCCATTTGGAAATGTTTGGGAAAATTTGAATGTGATACCTTCATCAAAACTATCCAGCCTCAAAAAATAGTCCAACCAACCACAACTTCGAAATTCGGCTAGGAACTCTGCATCTTGCAACAAAGTATAATGAAATAAGGGCTCATTTTGAATGATTCTGCCTCCCATTGTCTGTAATCAATCTGTTACTCTATAAAATTTCCTTTTGTAGCTCTCGTCTGTAAGCAAATTCCTTTCTGCTCACCTGCTAGTTGAATTCTCAACTAAATTTTTCCATTACTCCATTTTTAACAATTACCATTTGCATTTTAAGATTATGACATTGTTAATAATGAAAAGAAATGGTAATAAAAGGGAATTTATGATCAAAGGAAATGGCAACAACATTTTAGTGTCACATCACATAGGTGAGCCGTATTTTATTTGAAATTTTGAATCAACTCAACAAGATTTTCTGACGCAAACAATCATGGACTCACATGTGGCAATATATTTCCATCTTTCTTACCCCTCTCCCCAACCTAAATTTTTACATGTGTCCACACATGCGATATGGCAACAATGATTTGATAGGGGGATTATAAAAAATTATGTGAACGTCCATACTAATGTACATTGATTAAATGAAACGCTCTAACAGATAATTAAGAATGCAATTAATGTGCACATACCTGAATTTGTACAAAAATGATTGCGCAAAGGATTCATTGCAACGAGAATGGATAAAGTACCATTTTTCTTTTTAAGAAATAACTGAGCAATTACTGATGATGAAGTGGAATGGTGTGAGGTGGAATTAAGTGATGGAAGAGAGAAAGGTGGTATGAATGGACGGATGGGCAGATAGGTGAAGAAATGGACCTCTACAATAGTAGAAGTCTTTATTATGACAATTATGTACCTTAATTAGCTAGAAGGAGGGACACTAGGTCCACTGCCTTCAGCTACAAGAACTCCTTGGTTGCACGAATTGTGCTCAGGTGCTGCATGTTTTAGGAACTGTTGCAAGAATTATTCTTTGGAAGTTGGCCTATTATACAATCTGAGAAAATGCCCATTGATGAGTAATTTGAATCTGACAAGGTCAATGGTAGTGAGCTACACAACTCCATTGGGAAAGACTTCAACAACTTCATATGGCCCTAGCCACCTTATCTATAATTTTCCTACATTATCCTGATACCGTGAGTCATAAAGCAATGCCCAATCACCTAGCTGAAATTTCTTCTCTTTGATAAATTTGTCATTCCCTTTGACTCTTTGATTCTGCACAACTCCAATATGGTGCAAGGTTGTTTTCCTTAGTTCATCTAATGCATTCAGGTGCATGATCCTTTCTTTATGTGCTGCAAAAAATTCCATTCCCAAATCTACTATAGTTCTGAGAGTCTTGTGCTCAAATTCGATGGGCATCATGGTTTTCCTCCCATATAGTAGCTCAAATGGTGTGAAGCCTATAGTTGTTTTCCAAGTGGTTCTGTAAGCCAAAAAATATTTTGATAATTTGTTTTCCCAATCCTTTCTATGAATATCCACCATTTTTGGTAGGATGGCCTCAATCTCTTTGTTTGTCACCTCAACTTTTCCATTTCCGTGAGGGTGATAAAGAGTAGACTTTCGGTGCCTGATGTTATATTCATTAACTAGTGCTACAACAAGTGTTGAGGTAAACTAAGATCCATGATCAGTTACTATTTGTTTGGGGAATCCATACCATGTGAATATTTCTTCATAGAGAAATTCTACAACCTTATTTCTCTTGCATGTTTCATGGCCTTGACTTCTACCCACTTAGTTACATAATCAGTGCATATCAAAATATAAGACTTACCATTTGGTGGGGGATCAATGGGTCCCACAAAATCCAATCCCCACTTGTCAAAGGAAGTGACTACTACGTGGGGATAGAGTGGCATCTCATCTGACTTGGTTGGCCTACCCATTCTTTGGAATTTGTCATATTTCCTTGTATATCTTCCTGTATCTTTGTGGAGTGTAGGCCAATAGTATCCCTTGTTCATAATTTTCATTGTTGTCTTTTTGGATGCAAAGTATCCTCCACATGGTTCATCATGGCATGCATGTATAATTTCATAGGTCTCATCTTCTCTCACACATATTCTCATAACATGATATGGTCCAGTATAAAATAGGCATCTAACTATTGATGAAAAAGGGAAAGATTTTTCAATCAACACTCCTCTCTTTTGGGGAGAAGTGAGGAGGAACACTCCCTGTCACAACGTAATTAGATATATCTAAATACTAGGGTGTGTGCACACTAATAGAGAATATATGATCATTAGGAAATGAGTCATCTATAGCTTGATTGTTTGCTGATGTGGTCAGTTTTGAAATAAAATTTGCAACAATATTGGCCTTCCCTAGTGTATCCACAATAGTTATTTCAAAATCTTGCATGAACCACAACCATCTACCTAACCTTCTTGAGATCAGGGGTTTATTCATGAGATATCTAATGGTTGCATTATCAATGTGTACAAATATCTGATAGCCTATTTTATAGTGCCTAAATTTGTTCAAGGCATAGATTACTACCAACATTTCATTCTCTTTTACGTTGTAGTTTAGTTCAACTCCCTGCAAGTTTTTGCTGACAAAATAAATGGCATTCTCAATGGATCATTCTATATATCCTAGGAATACTCCTATGGAATAATCCAGGGCATCAGTATGGATGTGAAAGGGATTTTCCCAATTTGGTCCCTTAAGCACAGGAGCATGAGTCAGAGCTATCTTTAAATCAGAAAATGCTTTATCACATCTTTTTGTCCAGTGGAACTCATCTTATTTAGTCAGTAGAATATACATTGGTGCTTCTATTTTGCTAAAATATTTGATGAAACACCTATGGTAGCCTAAATTTCCCAAGAAACTCCTAACATACTTTTCTTTTTCAGGTATAGGCAGATTAGTAATTACGTCAATTTTTGCAGGATCAACTTGAATTCTGTGGTGGGAAAAGTAGTGGCGAAGAACTACACCTTCATACATCATTATGAATCACTTCTCACTATTTAGAGATATATTTTGGTCTTCACATCTCTGTAGTAATTTCTTCAAATTTCAAAATCAGCACCATAGGTTATAAAATCATCCATATAAATTTCCATGTAGTCAAGGGAGATGTCTGAAAATATGTTGATGATTGCTCTCTGAAAAGTTGCAGGTGTGTTGCATAACCCAAAGGGAAGTACTGAAAAGGAATATGTCCCCCATGTACATGTGAATGTTGTCTTCTCTTGGTCTTTTGGTGTAATTTGAATATGATTGTAGCCATTGAATCCATCAAGAAAACAAAAGTATTGTTTCCCTGCAAGAGAGTCTAGGACTTGATCTACAAAAGGTAAGGGAAAATGGTCTTTTTTTGTAGCAGCATTGAGATCTCTATAGTCAACACAAACTCACCATTTTTCTCCCTTAGGCACAATTACCAATGGAGACACCCACTGGCTGTCTGAAAAAGGGTAGATAAATCCTGCATCTAGTAACTTTTGTAGCTCTATTTTGACAATTTCGCTCAATGTAGGGTTGATTCTTCTTTATTACTATCTTATAGGTGTACAATCATTTTTTATATATATCCTATGAGTGTAGAGCTTCAGATCCAATCCCTTAATATCATGATAATCCTAGGAAAATTCTTTTTGATGGGCTTTCAACAATTTTTCCAATGTCAACTATTGTCCCTCACTCAATTTATTGTTGATATTTAGATATCGCCCCTTAGAAACTTGTACTTGTGTGAATAAATCTATCATAAATGCTTCATTAATACATGGTACCTTGACTTTAGGTGGTATCATTGTGTGAAAGATACCTGTTGCTATAGGAAATTTGTCTACTAAAAGAGTGGTTGTAGGAAGTTTGTCTATAGAGACGGTGGCTATAGGAAGAGTGGATATAGGAAGTCTGTCTACTGGAAGAGTGGCTACATGAAGATCAGGAAGAAATAATATAAGTGTGTGCACGAGGTCAGAAGAACCAGATGCATGAGTGGGTCATGTCTCCTCTATCTAATAATGGTTTTCAATAATACTAGAGAACACTTCATCTTCATCTTGCAGCAGCAAAAAAGTACTTCTTCCTAGCATCATGAGCTGTGCCACAGAGTTAAATTATTTGTCCTCTTTACTGATATGTTGCCATATAAAATTATCCACATCATGGGATGGCTGAGCAGGAGGATATAAAACAAGATTTTTGGTGTTCCTACCATCAGAAATGGTCATGTCACCTGATCGACATCCAATATAAGCATCCACAGTTGCTAACCATGGCCTACCAAGGATAATGGGATACCCATGGGAGAAAGAGCCATGAATTCAGATGGCTACTCCCAAGAGTCTAGAATCACCACAAGGTCCTCTACTATGCCATCAGGCTTAATAGTGGAACTATCAGTGCGTTGCAGGATAGTAGGTGTGGATCTCATGCTTACAATGTTTAGTTGTTGCAGGATGTCTTTAGTCATCACATTGATTGTTGCACCTAAGTCAATAAAAGCATTCTTTATGTTTATCCCATTTATAATTAATTCAACCATAGGAGTACTTGGATCATTATACTTGGGCATAGTTAATTTTCCAGGCATGATGTCAACCAATCGTCCAGCTACATGAACTGTAGTTGGGTCCTTCTTTTTCCTGCCTAGTTTCTTGAGGAATGCTTCTTTCATTGCCTTGCCATAAATAGAAACATCTTTTATGGAATGGAATAGGGGGATCTGGATACATATATGTTTTAGCTTATCTATAATATCAAAAATGGTTTCCTCCTTGTCTTTTTTTTATTTGGTAACTTCCAATCTCTAGGGAATGGTGGTTCTTGTGTTGTTGGATTGGCTGGAATTGATTTCGGATTTTTAGGTGCGCAAGACTGAATAAGATCAGTCAGAGATTCTTCTTTCACTTCCATAGGAAACTCGATGATAATGGGGGTGGAAGGAGTTGACAAGGTAGTTACTAAACATAAACATATGTCACTTAAAGTCACACCATACGCAAGAAATTGATTTCGATCAATAAAATATACAGGATGTTGTTGTGGTTTATTATTTGGGTTGGGTGTGGGTTGGGCTAGTAACTAAGTAGGTTTGGGCATATTTTCACTTGGATTAGTAGGAGGCGTTATAGTAGATTGTTGGGGTTAAGAAGATGGTTGCATGTAGCTAGTTGTCTGGTTTGGCCATTGTTAACCAACTCTCCATTGAGATTTTTGTTGCTAGTTTCCTAGAGGTGGTTTCCAAGGTCCTTGAAACTGCTACCAATAACCCTAAGGTTTCCGCCACTGAGGTGAGGAATTTTGATAATTGGACCAAGCAGTTGGAGGGTTACCCTAGGACTGTGGTAGATATCCTCCATATTTGGATGGAAAAGGGGGATGCGACTAGTTACTAGATGAATAAGAATTAAAATATAGCCCAACAAAAGATAGTGGATTTGGTGGCATACCATGTCTTGAATCCCATGGCCTTTTCTATGCAACAAAGTAGACTTGGTCTTTCTCAATCTGAATTGGTTTAAACTCAGGTGAAATCTTCTTACTATCAATGTTAGCTATCACCTTACATCTACAGTCCTTCTTCTTCTATCTACAATGAGGGTAATATTTTTTCAGCATTGCCTCTACCTCCTCATGTTTCTTCTTAGTTTGAAGTGTATCCACATGAGTACCTAGATTGTTGATTATATCTTCATTGAAATCTACCAGAAAATTAGTAATCTCCATTCTTGAGACTCCGCTAGTGGATGACTTACCCATAGAGGATTGGTAAGTCTTCCTTTCTTTGAATATTCCCTAGAATAGTTAAGGAAAAGCAACTTTTGTGAGTCTTCATTTAGTGTATGATGTGGATATTTCCATAGACAAAAAGAAAATCTTGAAATGAAATCCTTTAGGCTCTCATCCTCCTTTTGTTGCATTCTTAAAATTTCAACTCCTCTCATATCACTACCCTTGCAATACTCCTTATATTTTTAAAGGAACTTTGTCTTGATATCTTCCCAAGTTACCACAATGTTTCTTCCAAGGCTCATAAATGATCTCAATGCAGCTTCTTTCAAGGTAGTAGGAAATAGCTTAAGTTTATGGGCATCAGTGGTATAGTCATAGCTTCTATGGAGTATATCAAACTCAAACAAGAATGCATCAGGATCTTCTATGACAAGTCCATAGAACTTAGGAAGGACTGTAGCAGGGATATTTTTTAGGTTATCTACTTCATTTTGTTGAGCAATGGGAAAAAGAAAAGATGGTTGGTTCTACTTGCTAGGCCTATTTCCATTTGCATCAACCATGCCTGCTTGATGAAATTCTAGAATAAAGGGATCCTCAACTGGATTTTGATCTTCAAGGGAAACTTCAAAACTGGTCAAGTCAGGGAATATATCACCAAAGGGGTGTGGCTCTTCTTCTTCCTCATTTTTGGGCAAATTTGGAAGTTTTATTAGCTAAAATGGCTCTAGATTATTAGGAAGGAATCTCCCATAAGAATATCTTCTTATTCTATGCATGCGATATCAACTCAGTATCAACCAACTCACACAAAGAATGGGTGGGGAAAAATAGTGGATCATAAATTTTAACACTAAGAAAAAAACTTTAGAAATAATTTAGTTGAAAAACTATCAATGACTCCAAAGGACTCCCTATTTTGACACCATCCTCGACAATGCAGCCAAAAATTTCGGCCTCCTACAATGATTTCAATAACTAAGCCTTTACAACCAAAATTTAGAGATTGGACATCTATCTTGAATAGCCATTTTAACCATCATGAAGGTACATTTAAATTGTCAACCTAGGGATGTGAACTTGAAATGGGTTAGAATAGTATGTGCACTAGGAACTCCAAAGTAGTCATTTTCATTCTACAACTAAGAGACATAATTTACTAAAAGTAAATTGCATTGAAATAAACAAATTAAGTGATGAACATTACTCAAAAATTAAACTTAAACTGAACATGCATGAAAAAAATGAAAATATGAACAACATACAAGAAACTACTCTACCTACTTTGGTTGTAGGAACAATCACATAATGGAATTCTAGTGGCTACAGGAACAGTCGGTGCTAGATTCTTAACTAAGGACTAAACAAAAGCTAATACTAATCTAATTAATCTAAAGGAATGGATTACTCACCAAGTGGCCCCCCTTGGATGAGTATCCTCTAAAACTAATACAAACTCAGATACTCAACTCATAATATTATTTTCATTCATTGGAAAGTGCAAATACAAAAGATTGTCTGATTATCAGATTGTACAATAGCTTGGGGATCAACTTCTTAAGAAAGAGGATCCGAACCTTATTTATCAACTAAACAAGGTGGTCAAATCCCACTAATTGAGAGGATGCTAGTTAAAGAAAGCAAAGAAGTGAGCGGAAGAGTGGTTACACATGCAAGGGAATCTATTTAGAAGTACATGCCCAAACATGAACTTGACCACTGTAATAACACCCTCATTTCTCAGATCATTAAAGATTGTTATAAGGTGGTTACATGCGGCTATCATAGGAATATCTCACAATCATCCTCAGTTTCCCTTCGTGTGTTTCCTCTACATCACCAGCTGGTGGTTGTGTTTCTCAACTTAGCATTCTCAATTATCCTGCATGGTAATGTCAGTACTCATAATAATTCCATAGCTATAACCACCTTTAAATAACATTCATTAACCACATACAATATTAATATAGATAGTCCACATAATAGGTTAATATCATTAAAACTTGTAGAAATGGAATTAAACCCAAATGTCTGATGGTTTGAGAGAAACTATATAAAAGTATCATCATGCAATATCAAAGTCCATGGTAACTTCAGTAAATAGACTATAGATTCTATCCATAACTAGCCCAAAAACTAGGCTCATCAGCTAGTACAAGAAGCTGCTCTACAAAGAATTCCTATTTTAGAATGTTTTGCGGCATTTCCAAGAGTGATCCAATTGTAGTCATTGCATCTTCTACTCTATTATTTGCTTTGGGTAGCTATTCAAATGTAATATCAATGAATGACTCCTTGAGGCTCTTCACCAATTTCTTGTATGGAGTTAGTTTATCATTCTTTGTTTGATATTCATTGTTTACTTGATTGATTATAAGCTGAGAGGCTTGATATACCTTAAGGGCCATAATCTACCACTGCACCACAATTCTCAGCCCTCTGACAAGAGCCTCATACTCTACTATGTTATTTATGCATGGGAATGACAACTTGTTGGATTTGGGTATGCAATATCCCTGGGGAGTGATTAATAAAATTTCGGCTCCCGAATCATGTTGTGTGTACGATCCACAAAAATACATCTTCTAGTGGTCTGCTACACTTAGATTAAAAATTGATTCATTGGGGAACTCTGAGATAAGTGGGATTTTTGCATATATAGGTGCCTCCACCAATTGATCCAAAATTTCCTATCTTTTGATGGCCTTATGCTCTACATATTCAATGTCATGCTTCATTAGGATCATAACCCACTTAGCCGTCCACCTTGTGAGAGTTGCTTTGGAAAGTAGGTATTTGAGTGGATCTATTTTTGCAATTAGGTTGATCTAATGCACCAACATGTAGTGTCTAAAATTCTGAGCTACAAATAGGACGACTAGACAAGCTTTCTCAATAGGTGTGTAATTTATCTCATGCCCTATCATGGTCTTGCTAGTTTAGTATTTTTCTCTCTCCCTTCCGTTTTCATTATGTTGGGCTAAGAGAGCACCGAGAGCTAACTTTTTTGTTGATATGTATATGATCAATGGTTTTCTTGGAATTGGAGACATTAGAATTGGCAACGTAAGCAGGTATTCCTTGATTTTGCTAAACTCTTGGTGAAATTTTTTATCCCATTTGTATGCTACCACCTTGTGGAGTAGATGGGAATATGGGATTGTTTTGTCTGCCAGCTGTGCTATGAATGAGCAGATAGACTAGATTCTTCCTTGTAGATCCCTTAGCTTCTTTACTATCCTAGGTGCTTCCATTTCAAGGATCGCCTTGACTTTGGTGGGATCCACCTCGATTCCTCTCATTGACACAATATACCCCAAGATATTTCCTGATTGAACTCTGAAGATGCACTTCTTTGGGTTGAGTCAGACCTTGTATTTTTCCAACCTATCAAAAATGGAGCTCAAAGATGGTATGTGGTCTTGTCATTTCCTTGTTTAGCCAATATGTCATCCAAATAATCTCCCACGATCTTATGGATCATATTGTGAAAGATTAATGTCATGGCTCTCTAATAATTTTCTCCTACATTTTTTAGCCCAAATGGCATCATATTCCAGCAGTAGGTTCCACATGGACATGTGAATGTTTTTTTGTGCTAGTCTTCCTTTGCTATCATGATCTAATTATATCCTGAGAACTCGTCCATTATTGATAGCATATTATGTTTGACCATCATATCCACTATCATGTCAATGTTTGGTAGTGGAAAATCATCCTTGGGACACACTTTTTTTAAGTCTATGAAATCCATGTAGATATGGATGCCCCCATTGCGTTTTGAAATAGGTACCAGGTTTGACACCCATTTTGGATAGTAAATTGGCCATATGAATCTCACATCTAGGAGCTTTTGCAATTCAATTTTGACTAACAAGGCTATTTGGGGATGCATCTTTCTCAAATTTTATCTAACATGTTTTGCTTCAGGATATATAACTAAGTGATGAACTACTACCTCTGGATCAAGCCCAGGCATGTCAACATAAGTCGCTGCAAAGTTTACCTTTCTTTCTTTCAATAATGCAGCTAAGATTTCATGTTCTTCCATGAGAAGTGACTCAACATAGAAGGTTATGTGTGGTAGCTCCTTTGTTCCCAAGTTGATAAGATTGCATTGTTCTACTAGGACCGTTGATTTTTCTTGATGAAGTCTATGAGGGGAAGATTGAATCCTTCATCCTTTGGCACCTCTGAGAGTTTTTCACCATTGGATGTGTCCTTTATTTTTATTGTTTTAGGGTTAGAGAGTACCAATGTGTGGTTCTCACTCAGGGACCTTGAGATTATTCTCAATTTCTAACTTATGTGACTGAAAGATTCAATTGTCTCCCCATAATAGGCTTGAGTTTCTAGTGTGATGTCAAATATAGCCTTATGATATCCATATGGTACTACATCCCTCAATCCCATGAACTCTAAAAGTGCCTCATCATTTTCTAATGTCTCCAGAATTAGTGGTCCTCGTTGGTCATAATCGATGAGTTGGGGTTAGACTAGGTTTATTTTGTGGGTTTGGTGGTCTGACTCAAAAGATAGGTGTTAATCATGAGTAGGGAGGAGTCTTCAAAAAGCATGGGTAAGCATGTTATGGTATCCTCGTCATCACTACTACTACACACATCAGTTACATCAAAGGTAAATTTATCTATGACTCGACCTGTAGACACAGGTAATTGAGGGGGAGTCCTAATAGGTTCCAATAGGCCATTGTTGTTCCTCCCTAGAATTTTGTTGCTATTATAGACCATACCCAACATTAATTTAAGTCCTCTATTTGCATCATCCATAGGAAGGGTTGGTACAGGTCTTTCATCTTGATAGAGGAGAATGGATACATCTCACTCATCCAAAAATTCTCGGCCTAGATCTCCCAAACTCCTGAATCGAGAAGGATCTTCTCTAAAGGTTTGATTTGTTGGATTGATGGGTTGTGGCTATCGGTGGGATCTAGGTGATTGAGGTAACTCCCTGACCACAAAGGATCCATTCTTCATTTTGTATTCCCTACACCCATTGTCTTGGATTATAAGCTTGATGTCAGATATGTCAGGGATGGTGATTGTCTTTGTCCCAGAAGTGGAGGCTGTCTTGGATGGATCTATATATGGATTTGAGGGGTCTTAATCATTATTTGGCACTTGGGGAAATTTATAGTACTTAGCTTCTAGGTTCTTGCAATAAGTGAAGGGCTCAGGATCACCATAGATTGTGACCTCTTATTTTTGGTATGAAAATATGACACATTGGTGGAAGTTCGAGGAAACTACTTGCATCCCATGAATCCACGAATGCCCTAACCGGATGTTATAAGGTAGATCAACGTCAAGCACTTGATAGGTAGTTTCCATAATGTTTGGCCCTACTTGAATAGGGAGTTGAATAGTGCCTAAGACACTCTTTCTTGATTGTTGTAAGCCCTCATTGTAATACCCTTACCTTTAGATTCTTTATAAGATTGAGTGAAAAAAAGTTGAGGCTTGCACCCCCATCCACCAAAACCCTTTTGAACTTATTTTTGTGAACCAAGAATTCAAGGTGGAGTGCACGGTTGTGAGATGGTTGGGAGGGGAAGTCCTGATTAGAAAATGTGAGGAGATTTTGAGTGGTGATGTTACCAACTATATCTTGGAATTGCTCAGTATCAAGGTTGGAAGAGATGGTAGATGAAGCGAATGATTCCTCAAGGATTTCTCTTTGGGAAGCTGAAATTTTAAGTAACTCCATGATGGAGATCTGACTAGGGGTATTTTTTTAATTGGTACAAAATATTGTAACCATTAGGGATGGATTTCTGATTTGAGGTGGATGTTCTAGATGGCTATGATGCCCCAACAATTGTGACATTGCTTACATGTGTGTTGATACCATAATCAGATTTGGCTCCCTTGATGCTAACAACCATGACCATTTTTTTGAGGCATACAAAAACTCCTTCATACACATGGCTCACATTGCCATATTTTTGTTTCCCTTTATTGTTTCCTTGGTTGTGATCAGGCATCGGATTCGTGTAAATTTTTAGATGTTGACTGTCATCTGGTTGCTCAACATTTATGATCTTGTCATCGATGAAGTCTTAGATGAATTTTTAGTTTCATGCAGTTGGTAGTTGTATGCCCCTTGAGCTTATGATAATTGCAAAGGATATTTTCATTGTACCAGGGTGGTTTCACCTGGGGCTCTTGGTGATTATCATAAGTGAGGATTTTTATGAGGTTCTCACTGACCAATTTCTTCATGATGGATTCGATTGATTCCCCAAGGGCTATGAATTTCCTCTTGGGGGAATATCTATTTTTTGGAGGTGGTCCTCCTTAATTGTGGGGTGGTTGTTGGGTTACCACATTGGCTTGTGTGTTATTGTGATTTTTGTTCTGCAGTTGATGATGTGTTTGAGAAATCTTCTTTGGAGCACTGATGACAACCTTAGCATTGACCACTCCATAATTGGTGTCATTCTTGATTTTCACCCATCTATGAGGTTTCTTATTATAGCTGGTGGATGGGCGACTATCTTGATGTTTAGGATATGTAGGTGTTCCCCCTTGTGCAATAAGGGCCCTTTTGATGTAGAGTTAGGAGGATTCAACAACATATCTTCAAAATTAATCCAAATCAATCTATGTATAACACATTCTATTATTCATTCTATGTCACATTGGAAACATAACCATGGTAGCCCAAAAGAAAACTATTTCAATTTTCCCAAAACTGCAAACCCTAGATAGGGTTCAAACCTGCCCTCACTAAAATGATCATAACTTATTCAAATCTTAATAAAATTTGATGAGACTTGAAGAAAATGAAAGTAGATTCATATAGGAACAACATAAAATTGGTTTCAAACCCAAAATATATACTTTAAAATCCGTACAATCACATTCTTTCAGACTGTAAATTCTGCACAATATGTTAAAATAGGCAGTCTCACCAAAATAATCATATCTCCCACAAAACTCAATAAAATTGAATGAGACAAAAATAATTGGAAACTCAAAACAGATATATTTCCATCCATATATGATACCCCATTATTTGAGTTCATACCAGGCCGTACAAACCACAACTTCAACCTGGAAACAATGTAAAATCAGAAAATGAACACAAACTTGAGGTTGCCATTCATCAAACTTCAAAAATAATGTTTCCAACCCCTCCAATTCGAGTTTTGGAGGGTGTACTTATACATTTACAACCAAAACCAACTATTTTAAACCACCTTTTAGTTAGATTTTTGACAAAACACCTTAATGACACTTTTGACAAGTTGCTTGACAACTTTCTTGAGCAACTTTTACAATTTTTACAATATGGAACAACTTTAAACATTATTTGACAAATGACTTCAAATATTACTTCCTAAGACTCAAAAACCTATAAAATGGTTTTATAAACCTTATTATAAGACCCAATTCATAAAATAGAGCAACTATTTACAAATGGTCTCATGGAGTCAAGAAATCAAATAAGTGCTCCTGCACCACCTTTCAATGTTGAGCGACCTGGGGATCAATTGGTCATATATAGTGATACACTGCATCTTTAGATAAAATTTCAAGGTCTTGTCCAGATTGGAAATTATAGTGCAAGTTTTTTGCTCCGATTGGCCTTGAATCACCATCATTATAGGAAGGAGGTGAATGATTCCCCCTTTGCTTACTTGAGTGTCGATAATTCCTCTAGACTAACATCTGTGTTGATGTTGAATGTGTAATGCTTGAGGAATGCGTCTATGATTTCTTGGAATGTTCTCATGCTCGTAGGCAGATGAGACAACCATTCCATGGCAGGACCAGCCAGGCTCCAAGGAAACAATTGCATTAGATATGTATCATTGTATGAAACTTCCATGCAATGTACTTGGAATTCCCTGGTATGATCTTCAAGGTTTCCCAGCCCATGATATTTGTCAAATTTGGGAATTTCAAATCCCTTTGGGAATGGTATCATTTCAAGTCTCCTATCAAAAGGATAGGGACATAGATTGTTAGGTGTCCTTGTTGTTTTTCTTGATTGAAGATCAAGCACTTGCTGCGAGAATAGTTTTATTTATGAGGTCACATCATCTTGTAGATTAGGAGGTGGAGTAATGTGTTTTGAGGGGGTTGGGGTGTTTGATTGATAGTTGGGGTGTTGGTAGGAGTTTGATGAAAGCTTTGATATGCGATTAATGCTTGCATTCGCTATTGAGCCAACAAAGCTTGTTGTTGGTCGTGTCTTTGTTGTTGGATTTTATTAAGAGGTAAAATTTCACACAAGGATTTGATAATTTGATCAAATATGTGGAGAAGGATTCATCCACACATATCTAACCAAACAAAATGATTTAGATTTTCCAAAATTCTAGCATGGATGATATTTTCAAGATTTTCAAGAGTTGTTGATGAGGTGATTTTTGATTTTGAAGGATGGGTGAGATTGATGATTTTAATCCTAGACCAAACCTAGATAAAAATCCTTTCTATAAGACCTCAGTATTGAAGAACACGCTTGATACTCCCTATGTGAGAAAAGAAAACCTTTGAAATAGATTGGGATTTTTCTGATGATAAAATTTATACAAGTTAGGATTGTTCTTTGAAGCTTTATTTTAAAAATTGTAAACCAACCTTTCTCTTACCTTGTGAATCCTTCAAAGACGTTCTTCATGAGCTTTTGGACTAAGAATTTTGAACTTGGGTTTTTTCGATTTTGATTTTGTGGGAAATCATTTGGAAGAACACATGTGCGGGGTTCAATTGTTTCTTAACTTTTCTTAATGACTTCCGTTTACTACAAATATTTTTTTATCAAAGTTTCAAACTAGATGTCTAATGTCCTAACTTCTTCTCATCCCAAAAATTCCATTATGTGGAGAATCAAGGAAATTAAGGAAAAAGTTTCGTAATGTTGACTTTAGTGAAAAAAATGATGATTAAATCCCAATACTTAGAATCCTCTAAGAATGAAGTCCCTAGGGAAAGCAAGAGCACTTGGATTTGTCAAAGGTATTTCTTCCCTCCAAAGGGTTTGAAATTTTGAAGATTTCGTGAATGTTTATTTTCAACTGTTTTTAGATCCAAGCAAAATTTTTTTGATTCCAAGAACATGCACAATCCTAGGACGAAAATAAAATATTTGTTGGGTTCCCACTTGGATAAATCCATCTACACTTAATCTTAGCGGATGATTAGATGACTGACCACAATGGCTCCTCTCCATGACACACATTTCTTAGGTCAACCAAGCATCAATACCCATGAATCTCCATTGGCATACTTCTCATCTCTACTAAAATACGTAAGAATGTGGGGTGGCTTTAGAATGATCGTTCTTGCACCAATAAATAGTTTATGATTTTTACCTTTCTAAATAAGGGGTTTTAATGCAAGAATTTGATTCGTGGGGGACCATCCATGCAGAAAGAGACCATTGATGCCCTTCTTGTCATAATGATCCTCATGATACTCGAACTTTCCTCGAGTAACCAAACTTATATAACTGTTGGAAGTCGCTTGGATTTAGCGTGTTGTCAGTTGGTCCGTTCCCTTGGGGTGAGTACTTTTTCCCACCAATGCAAGTCCTTTAAGATAAATAAAAGAGAGCAAACATATCCGTAGTTCTATCAATATTTGTTGAGAAACAAAGAGAGAACACTCATGATATGATCCACTCACACTCGCAAGATTTTTTCAATTTTAAGAACTTAAATTGAAATGTCGAGGTAATCAATTATACAACCTAATATCGCCAAAAGGACTTTTGATTCTCAAGATCGCTATAGAGCATGAGAGAAGTGCATACGTATTTTTTATGACATTAACTTGTGAAATGGATTACAAAACAAATAGAACACATGTTCATTGTAACCACAAAGCAATAATGTGAACTCTTTTTAAGCACTAATTTGCAAGTGTGATAATTGGTTTTTGATGTATTAAGTCCCAAAACAAAATTTAGTGAGTTTGTCTATGATTCTTTTTAACCCTTTTTTCTTGTTCTTTTTAAGACCAAACAAAATTTAGCAATCCTAAGGCAAGAATATTAGCAACTCCTTAAGACAGACTATAATTTCTCCCCAAAGTGTTAATGATAACATGGAGGTGCCTTGGTATTCATTTTTTTTCCTCACTTCAATCAATCCAGCCTGCAAAAATTGGTTAATACTGCACAAACAAAGACAACAAACTAGTTAGAGGTCCAAATAATCAAAATTATGCCTTTTACCAAATTGCAGTGGTGCAATCCATGAGTGCGACGCTATTTGGAATGATCAATGGTGTAATATAATGTCGTTGATGACTGAGATTGGCGCTCTGCAATAAAACAAAGACCGTGATTGTTGATCTATTTTTCCATCGGCACTGTTTGGATTTTGGAGAGCCTGTAGTGGAGTTTGAAATTTGAATTTTTCGGGCGGGAAGACTCCATCAACGGACTTTGAAGATTGGAGTTGTGCAATATAGCACACCTTGACTAGAAGCAGCTAAGTTTCCTATGAGCTGCAAAAACAAACACAAAAAGCATGAAATTTCTCAAAAAACATGATGGAATCCTTCATATTCACCCTCCTTCTAGCGCCAAAATGTGAATGGTGTTTATATACCTGCACAAAAACAAAGAACAAACACAATATTAGATTCCATTGAAAGATAGAAGCAAAATTCCTCATGAAATTAGATTGCAACATAAAAATAAAAAAGAAATGAATAACAACACAATAAAAGAAATGAATTCCTATTCTAATGAGAAAGCCTTCAATCCCATGGGAGAGTTGGTGCTATTTTTGTGTAGGAAATGGCCCTTTCCCAACTCCTTTGTGTGATTTGATGAAGATCCTTGATTCCTTGATGAAAATTTGACAAAACCTTAATAAGATTGATACAAAACTAGGAAAATCAAATGCAATGGATGAAGTTGTGGATGAAATTGTGTATAATAAGCTTGCTTGTATTGTGTATGATCAATTCAATAGGAGAAGCACTATATTTATAGATTTCAAGAATGGAGGAATGGAGGAATGAGGAAAATCGATGAATGTGGGATAATAGACCAACCAATGAGAGGAGGCCACTTGTCATCATGTGATTGGAGGAGGATTGAGCACATTTTGATGAATGTGCAAACAAATGCAATTAGGTGGAATTTGAAATTAGTGAAATGACATGTTTAGAGGGAAGAAAAAAATGGTGTTATTGTTGCTTGGCTCAAGGCTAAGGACATGTAAGAGGCACTAAATGCCTTGTTGGAAGTACCCATCCCCTTTTGGAGATATTTTTCAAAATTTTGGAATATTCCCTTTTGATGCCAAGTTGACGGAAAATAGATGAATTTAAAAATCAATTAAATTGATTTATTGGTGCAAGTTGCAAAATCTAGAGGATTGAGGTGATTTGGATTATATTTAATAATGATTTGATCAAATTAAGTAGAAATTAGGTGATTTGACAACTTTGACTTAAATTTTAGGATTTATTTAAATCAAAGTTGAGAGGAAAATGATTTTAAGATTTAATGAAATAAATATTGATTTATTTAACTAAAGAGAGTGATGTTAAATTTAAACCAAATAAAGGTTAATTTATCTGATTTAAGGAGATGACATTAGAGATTTAATTAAATAAACTAAATTATTTAATTAAAGGAGAGTCTATAGGATTAATTAAACAAGCTGATTTATTTAATTAATAGAGGAGAATGACTTAATTAGATAAAATTGATTTAGTTAATTAAGAGAGGAAGTGTGATGAATTTAATCAAATAAAGATTATTCAATTAAATTAATTAGTAAAGGGGATGATTTAGGAGGAAACAATGTTATTAAGATCATGAGCAAGTGTGTAGGATCAACTTGTACATTTTTCGTGTCTATAGAAAATATATACAATGATAATCTATTCGACCAATTTTTAGTAATTTCTACCATGGGAATAAAAAGAAATGCATATTACAAGTCCACTAGGAACCCTACCTAGGATTCTAGATTGTTTTTAGGAAAATGTTTCTAACCTACAAAACTTAATGAAAATCGATGAAACAAAAACCAAAATTTAGAGGATTCATGTGTCAACACTATCAAGTAGGTTTTAGATTCATTAATAGTCTGTATAGATTTTACTATTAACCAGATCTCAAAAGAACACGTTCAATTTCTTATAAAAATAGTGCTCCTTTATTGCTTTCTTTTCAAATATTCAACAAACAACTCCTCTTCGGCCATACAAGAAATTTTAAATCTTTTCCAATAGAATCCCAATGGTTCCTAACCACATTTAAATTTCCAACTATTCAACTTCCCATTTGACAAGAAAATGCAAAGTTGTTTTAACAACATTTGTGCAACTTGATGACATTTTGCAACTAGACTCTAATTCACCCTTAAGCACTCAAACTAGACCTAAACAAGCATAACATGGTTTTATCAGACCTTATTACATTCAAACAACATAAAACAAAAAAAAAATGCTAACTTTGGCCTCTTCAAGGCATGAAGACCTAGGGTTTCCCTCCACCATGGCTTGAGACTTCACATGGAACCCATCTATTGAAATATTCTTAAGAAGAATGTCAAGCTCAGTGAGTTGTTTGAAAGTGGTAGACCTTTCCCTTATTCTAGGCTATGTGGTTCTACAATGTTAAACTTACTTCAAAGTTTGTTAAATACTATTTGCAAGGGGCTATCATCATAGGTCATGTGAATTTTAAGGTGGCTAATGAATTGATAGCTAAATCCACAAGATTAACTTGTGATGACATCTAGGTGGAGAAAAAGAGAAATGGGAACTACAAAATTCTTATTGCTACTTTCTTTAGAGGTAAGGATAAATTTTTGCACTTCTAGAATGGTTATAGTTGGGAGAAAATACAAGCTCCATGGGCTCTGGTAAGTCTTCATTTCAAAATAAATACTTCACTTTTGAAGGTTGGTTTAAAACTATTCATGGTTACTATTTTTTGATTCTTAATCATTGTTTCACAGTAAAAGAATGAATATTCCTTTTTTTCCTTTTCACCTCCCTTGAGGCCTACATTATCAAGGGTACCTATCCCCCTCTACATCAAGGCATCATCATGGCCCTTTATAAATAATTTATTTTTTTGATGCCCTCTTCAAACCCCAAGGTCAAGAGCAATGCCAAACTCAAGATTCTTGAAGGAAAATCCTCTAGGTCCCCCTCTACTTCTATTAACCCTCGTCCATGCTCTACTATCAAGGTAGCTCTAGGTTCAAAAGGTAAGGGCATATTGTGATTCATTCTCTTCATATTGATCTATTAGAGACCTCACAACCAAGAAAAGAAAGGTGGTATCTCCTAGTGTGCATGAGAAATAAGAGAGAAAATTTGTGAAAAATGTCAAAATCCCCATTCTTATTATGGGTGATACTATTTACATTTTTGATGAAAAGGGGGTAGATAATGTGTTTATGAAGATTAATCCTTGTGATTCCAAAGGTTCTAGTGGTTATACGTTTGCAAAAACTTTTCAAATACCTTACTTATGTGAATCCTAGTACTATCATAGGAAAACAGGTTTGGGAGTTGCATGATGAGGATGAGTAAGAAGAATAATTTCCCCCTTAGACTTAGGAGGGATTAAACAATGATGAATCAAATCATAATTCTTGTGATATTTAGGGTAATGAAAATAATGTGGAGCAGGTTGAAGATGATGAAGATACTCTGGTTGACATGGGCTATGACTATAATTATGATTTTTCCTTGAGGTGTAATAAATTTCTACCCCTCCCTCTTTTGGCCCCTAGAATACCAAGAAATACATGGCTCAAATAATTTCCTTCCTCCCATTCTTTCTCAAAACACTAGACAAATATAATGATACCATAAATAAGTTGTAGGCTAAGCTTCTTTAGTTGGAGAACCTTGTCTCCAACTAATATAATGATATAATTTATGATTTGGAAAATGCCTTACCTAAGATTATAATGCTTACATAGGGAATTATGCACAAATTTGTGATGGTCACTATCTTCTTCCATTCCGAGATTAACAAATAAAATAATAAAATGGAAAGGGATGATGATGAGGAGAAGATGAATGTTAAAGAGGCTGATGAGAAGAAGAAATATAGAGGACTAGGAAATATCCCTTGATTTCCTTATGGATGATTGGAGCTTGATATGTTAGTTGGGTCTCTGTATTTTTTTTGGTCTTGATATTGTTTTTTTTCACTGTTTTGATGGGATTGTGTTCTTTTTTCTATTTGGTCAGGCCTATGTTCCCTCTTGTTTTTTATTTAATCCGATTTTAGTTTTTTAAAGCTCTAAGGATTAGGGCCCTTTCCTTTATTTTAAATACAAAAAAATATAAAGAAAAATGAGGGAATCCTATTGCACATGAAACATATGAGAAATAGGAAAAAATTAAGAACAATCCACACAAAAATATTTCAAAATATCCTCTTGAAATTATTTGAATTGGATCACATAGTATTCAATTTATTTATTTTATAATTGAGCATGTAGGAGATAAATATGAAGAAAGAGAATAGATTAGACACATTAATAACCAACAATCAATGAAGAGTTTCTTGAACTAACCCTAAAAAATTCTTGAAATTTCTCTAAAATTTGGGAGCACTGCAACTCCTTTCAATTTCCCTATATAAGACAATTGTTGAGAGGAAAAAATATTCCCCAAGAGAAGACAAAGTAACTAACTATTGATTAAATTGCACCTCCCCCCTTCACATTGGAAATCCTCCCTTTTAATAAATTTCTCCCTATAACTAAGTAATAACTACTTATTGAAATGTAATAATTTAAATAAACCTTCTTTTGGTTATAATTTTGTTTGATTTTACAAAAATAAGGTTGAATTTCTAGCCTAATTTATAAAGAGTGACTTAAGATACATTTAAAAAATTATTAATATTTTGGATGAGATAAGGGGGATATAAATAGTCATTATTTTTTAGGAGAGATGCCAGATATTTTTTCTCCTCTATGGCTTTGAAGAAATTCATTCAAAGAATAATTTGTTTGAACATACACCACAATCTACAATGAACATTCATCCACATTATCCCACCCATTTATTCTAGATTATATACATTGAGAATTATAATTCTATGTCATCTCAAAAATACGGCAGTCATCCAGTATAATTATATTGTCCAAACTAGATAGAACATTTATGTCCCCTCACTAAGGATGCATAAATATTTGAGCCCTTATTTCTGTCCATTTAATTTAATTTATATTGTACCCTGTGGCCAAGTTATTGGGATTCTCTAGAGTAATTCCATTTTCATCAAAACCATTTTTAATTCCACTAGCATGATCGTCACACTAGGTATCATAAGTATATACTTAAATACTCCAAATAATAGTTGTCATAAATATTGAAATATAAATAATTAAGTAACTATAGTGTAGAAAAAAGTAACCATTTTTCACACTTAATTTGGGAATAATTGATATTGAAATAACCTAATAATACCTTGATTTAATGTTGTAATGTGTTGTACACATTCATATTGAATCTAGGGCCCCTTTAGAAAAATGTACTTAAATTGTACCTTATTTATGGTGTTGTAAAGTTTTGTATTACACTTTCACACTTATCTAGGGTTTCATTAATTAATTGTGGCTAATTGAGCTTAATTATCCCCTTTAATTCAAATTTAAGCCTTATTAATGACACTTTCTGAAGGATCTATCCTGACACCCAATAATGATATGCCATAACATTTAATTTGGAAAATTTATAAGGTCCTAGAAAATGATGCTCTGAACCATTCGCGTTAAGTGGCGAATGGGTTCTCTCCACATAGGGAACCCCTTTCTTTGCATTTTTGACATGGGTTTTTGATGTTATTTCATCCGCCCGAAGCATGGTCGTAGAATTTTGGGCTAAGAACCCTTCACCTTTAGCGGCGAATGGATCCTCCTCATATAGGAAACCCATTTTTGTATTTAATTGTGGCAGGATTCTAATGATTTTCAATCCTAGATCTAGTGTCGACTTCAATTATTTGAATTTCAGGGTTAATCTCTAGATTTAGTATAAATATGGGGTTAATTCACATTGTTTCATCCTAAGCAATCCTATATCTTCATGAGCACTCAAGACTACATTCACAAGAGCATTATAGAGTTCACAAGATAATTTCAAAGGCTTTCAAAGGATGATTATCAAGAGTTTATTGCAACAATTCAAGATCATTTCATCATTTCAAAGGCATAGTTCATTCATACATGTTGTTGAGCTAATATTATCGATGTAGCATTGAGGATATACTTGAAATCATTGTTTCACATCTAATTAAAGATCAATATCTACATTATTCATGGCCACTTAATGTTAGTTAGCAGATTTACATTCCAAGACAACTTCCTAGGTATCAACATTTCATTGTTTCATGTTCATGCTTAGATTTCATTATTTCATATTTTGGTTTAATTGCCTACAAGGGGTTTGAATTAATCAAACCCCTATTCACAAACAATCAACAATTTTTTCTCCTCTTAAATGTGTATTTGTAGACCTATAGGGGTATGTGTAGGATCATCATGGAAAAATTAGGTCGTTAAGTGGCAATGAAAATTCAGAAAATCAGAGTTAGGCAACTTGACATAAAAATTTGAATAAGTTATGTATATTATTTCAAAAATATGTAAGAATTGAATTTGTATAAAATTGAATTTATTTTCTAAAATACTAGGTTTATTTAAAAAAAACAAAATCTATTTGGTGAAAATTTGAAATTTCAATGTAGTAGTACTTAAATTTTAGGGAAAAAATAAGTAGGTGTCTGTCTGACCACCCTAACCATAATAAAAAAACAATATTTTTTTATAATATTTTAGATATAAGTAGAGGACTCATGTCCCAATGTGATGCATATTTTTTTGTAATTTTTTTCAAAGTAAATAATTAATTATGAATTTTTTATTACAAATTTTTAAAAATATAAAAACTTGTATCTCTGACCACCTTAACTTGGTCAAAACTTCATGAAATTCAATTTTTATTTTTTTAATCCAATAGTATGCAAAGCATATAATGTGACACATGTTTCACATTAAATATATGTGATATCATTTGAAAGCTATAATTTTTTTTCAATTAGCCTATCAATCGGGACTTTAGTCATAATTCAAATAAAAAATGAATAATAATAATTTATTAAATTCAAAGTAAAACATAATTTATATTGGTGGAAAGATGAGAATCTCTTTTAAAAACCCTTTTCATTTCATCAATTTTGG